>CM053585.1:447201984-447229252 GCA_028646515.1 Pseudochirops corinnae | reverse complement strand
TGGAACTGCCAAGAATTGAGGAGGCATGGCTGTGATGTTGGTATTTTGTCCGTCTGTTTTGATGTTGTTTTGCCAGATTCACCTGATGGTGAAGGACAGTGCTGCTATTGTAGAGGTCCTAGAACCTGGCTGTTGGTTCAGAAGCCCTGAAGGAGGAGTTTCTTGTGGTATCTGCACAGAAATCCTGGAAGAGGTCCTTGCTGATGTTTTCAGGGGTGCTGGGACTGTTCTGCAGGCAGAGAGTGACTTGATGAGGACACTGGCTATGGCTTTGTTGAGCCTTGTCTCCCCAGGAACTGAGATTGCTGAGGGCTTGCCTGGAGTGAAGATGAAAGAAGGCCCTTTCCTTGGGTATTCAATGCTGAGCTTAACTTTGTTGTAACTTAAGGGTGGAAGGCCTTTTGTCCTCTCCTGCCCCTTTTGAGATTCAGGAGTGGGAAGCCTTTGAGTTTTTTTTGTGCTCTGAGACTGACCAAATGAATGTACTTTGTTTATCGTTGGAGACTAATCTCCATTTGAGAAGAGACTTTTTTACTGACTAAATGAATGTACTGTCTAGGGGTGGAGTAGTACCTGGATTGAATTGAGAACTTACTTGCTAAAGGAACAAGTTACACTGTATTTTGACTTTTTCTGTTCTGTGAATGTTTGCTGAATAAATGGGGTTTACTATGCTGGTAATCCGAACCTTGGAAGTTGCCTTTGCTTGGCACTACAGTGAGGAATATGAGATACAAAATAATTTAAATATCTTGCTCAGGGTCACACAGATGCTAAGTGTCTGAGATGGGATTTAAGCCTAGGTTTTCCTGACTCTAATTCCAGGGTTTCCTATGCTACTTCCTATGTTCTTCTTGGAGTGAAGCAGGCAATTGTTTGATGGAGAAATTGAAAAAAGAAAGAGGAAAATAAGTCCTCAGTTGGGGTAGGAGTCACTAACAAATGGAAGAATCTGAAAAGTGCTCATGTGTGAGATACAGCATAGTGTGTAGTGGGATAGGAAACCATAACCAAGGAGTCGGTAAGCATAAGAGCAGGTGTATTAAGGTAACGATTCTGGTGGGCTGAGGCTGTAGAATGTTGTTATTTTAGAGAAAACAGCCAGAGTTCAGAATCTAAGTAGACAATGACAGAGTCAACATTTAAACGTTCAGCTCCAAAGGTGAAACAAGCTGGGAAGAGACCCCAGACATGGCGACTAGGATCACAATCTCCATTTTCAATGTTGCCATGCAAATCCATATATATATATATATATATGTATAGCAAGAATATGACTGTTGATTGACTTTTAAGACTTTTTCTGCTCTGTATTTCAGTGGATGGATAAGAGCTAGCAAATTTGTGGTGCTTCCCAGAATGAACTTAGGATACTTGCAAAGTGACATTTGTGGTTTCTGATTTCCAGATAGGGAGAGGTCCAGGTTCTCTGGCATTTGAATTCTAACATGTCTAGCATATGTTCAGATTGAACTGTCCAAGCTAGATTGAGATAGGAAAAAAAAAATCACATGCTCTAGAGAAAGACCTTTCTTTAGCTTAGGAGAGAAGGTAAAGACATGTTTATAAATATAATAATAGCTGGTATTTGCATAGCACTTTAAAGTTTGAAAAGCAATTTATTCATATATTTTCTCACTTGATTTTATGAGATGGGTATCTTTATTTTACAAATAAAGAAACTGATACTCAGAAATGACTTGTTCATAGTCACACAACAAGTATTAGGTAGGATTCAAACTCAGATCCTCCCAACTCTAAAAGTGGTAACAAGTTTTCTACTGTACTATTATTCCTCATAGTTAGTAAGATCAAATTTGAGACCCCTCCAGAAAATAAATGCTAAGGCATTTATTCATAAGTTGGCCTCTTTGAAAATGCATAAGCCCACGAGAAAATTGAAAGAATCTATCCAGTTGCAGAGTCACCTAGACAGAGAGCTTAAATAAAATTAAAATTTTAGATGTAGTTTATTTTTAAATATACATTTTCTTTTTTATTATGAATTTAAACATAAGCAAATATGAAAATTCAATTATACAAAGAAAACCATAAAAGTGATTGTATATGAAACAATGAACTTCTGTTATGTAAAGATGATTTCTGGAAGTATGCATTACTTTAACACTAATAATACTTGAGACTTTCTTATGCTTTCTTCTATGCAATAAAAATTAATTAATGATTTTTAGTGCTTTTATTGATGGACCTCTTACTACCAACTCTTCACAAAACAGGAGCCTTCCCTTTTAACATGTAGGTGTAGTCAAGAAAAACAAATCATGCTATTCACTTAGCACCTCTAATAAAATTAGTTTTAAAATATTCTGAATTTAAAATCAAATGAATTACTTGAATGAAATTTGTTGAACACATAGTAACACAATAGAGAAATTGATTCCAAAAAACAACAAAACTTTCTTTTTCATTTAGTTGTAAGTTAAATGACACACCATGTGCTCTGACTCCACAGAAGATTTGAAAACTTAACTTTATCATTTGTAAGCCTTGAATCAAATTTTCTGCACTGTGGTAAATTTCCCTGCCAAGCTGCAGATGGGTTGGCTCATTGTAAATGGGCTCCCTTTTTCACATGGGTCTTAACAAAAAAAGCCATCCAAAATAAGTACTAGGCCCTGACAGAGGGTAGTGAAAACTGGACTAGAGAACTAAGGGCATAAATCAGGCATCTAGTTAGGCAACATCCAGATAAATGGGGTTGCACTTTGTGAAATCCATTATTTTAAATATCATATGACTTTATTAGTTAGGAACATTACATGATACTAGAAAAAAGTGCTCTATAAATGATAAATATTATTAAGCTTTTTCGTACTTTGTTTTTTTATTGCTATGGTAGAATATTTTGTGTAAGGTTTGGTCAGTGTGGTCCTGTGATATGGCTGACAGATGAGGCATTTCCTATTTAAGAGCAGAACTTGGGTTAGGAAGAATTCCAAATCAAGAGTTACTTATTCAGTTATTGGTGCTTAGACTTACTCCTGAAATTATGGGAAAAAGGGCCACCACCCTTTCTACCAGTTTCTTGGTGGATCATCTTCCAGAAAAAATGTAGAAATTTAGGCAGACTTGGGATCATCTTTAGCAACACAGGTCTGAACAGATAGAGGGGCAGAGGAAAGAGACACTTCAGTCTCTATTGACTTGGAAATGAGTGACTGGCTGGGGAATGCACCCCTGTCCACAATGAAGAGTAGCCTCATGACCCACAATTGGCCTGAGAAGCCCTTCAGGGACTTCTGAATAGACTACCCCAAGAATCATCTGTCAGGACTGGCAAAGCTTGCTATGTCTTCCTGTGAATGACTCTGCCTTTACCCTAAGTAGAATGTACTTTTCTTTCATAAATAAGATATTTATAAAGTGTTCATCATAGTGCCCTGCATAAAATTTTGCAACACCAAGATTCTCAAACTTTCCTGGAACCTAAAGCCTGGGATGGGAAATAGGATGGGGCAGAAAGCATGGATGAAGAGATGCTTGGTGAGTCTACTTTAGGGAAAGGCTGAGCTATCTATCGGAGGGAGTGTGAACATGTCAGTCAGTCGACAAACCTGTGCAAAGCACTTGCTATGTGGAATTCACTGTGTTAAGCCTTGGAGATACAAAAAAAATAAAAATAAAAATAAAAGGAGCTCATATTCTAAAGAAGGAGACACAAAACAATTGAACATAAAGACAGGATGCCCCAGGAATGACATGTAACTATTATTATCCTCATTCTGCAAATGAGAAAACAGACTAAGTGTTGAAGTGTTCAGAGTCAAATGGCTTGTAAATTGAGACACCATTTATAAGTAGGTATTCCCAACTCCAAATTGATCCACAGGTAGGTGACCTAAGGTTATGGGCAGTAGTTTTGTCTGTAATAATGCTCTGGTACCATTTGTTCATTAGTTAAATTCTGAAGGCTATTTTGAGACTTGTTGTTGTAGTTTTAAAAAAAAAAGATAGTGAGCTTCTGGTATATAATTCTAACCACTTTATTGTATCTTTTTAGATATCTGGTAGGTACAAAATTTTTACATCTTGCAGTGATAAATTGCACAATTTCCACCATGTTGTTGCATAATCTGCACTGATAACCATATTCAAGCTCCATAGGCTGAATAGGGACAGTTCGGTGGCACTGTACACAGAGCACTGGGACTGAAGTCAGGAAGACTCATCTTCTTGAGTTCAAATTTGGCCTCAGACACTCACTCACTTGTGTGACTCTGAGCAAGTCACTTAACCCTGTTTGCCTCAGTTCTTCATCTGTAAAATAAGCTGGAGAAGGAAATGGCAAACCACTCCAGGATCTTTGCCAAAAATACCTCAATGGGCTAACAAAGACTCAGACAAGACTGAACAACTAAAATTGCAGATGGTCACTATCAGTCAGTTGCCTCAGAAATGGCCTTCTGAAAGAAAAGCCCCTGCCACTTTTAAGGGAGTCCCAATTGGCACCTAGGTGGCACAGTGGATAGAGTGCTGGGCCTGGAGTCAGGAAAACCTGAGTTCAAATCCAGCCTCAGATACTAACTCTGTGACTCTCAGTAAATCACTTAACCCTGTTTTCCTCAGTTTCTTCATCTGTAAAAGTGAGCTAGAGAAGGAAATGGCAAATCACTCAAGTATCTTTGCCAAGAAAACCTCAAATGAGGTCACAAAGTGTTGGACACAACTGAAAACAAAAGAAGTCCTAGTGGTAAAGACATTCTGAATTAGTATCAAAACCCCCTATGAAAATCTACCAAAAACACCTATGAGCCCCCCATACCAAAAAGATATAAACAAATTGGCATGACTTAGCCATTTGTTTGACATTTCTTTGTTGACATTTCATTAGTTGAGTTAATGTGAATGTCCAGCAGTATGCTAGAGCAAGCTCCAACTGGCTCTCAAGACATAGTTGTTAAGTTTCAGCATGAACACTTCCGGGGATTAAAATTGCCCAACCTACAATAAAACAGACAGAGCCAATGGTATGTTATTAAAGGGTCCATGGTCCCCTCTGATGAAGCGGACCTCAGATCTTTGTCAAGATCTGAGATGATCACTTTTTTCCCGAGACCTTATATTTATAAAGTTTGATTCCCAAATATGCAAAAGAGGCATGGTAAAATATGGAATCCATTGGTTGACATATGACACATAAACAAAAATGATGTGTCAGTAGGATCACAAGTTGGGTGAAGCAAGGAACATCTCTATTAACTAGGTGATCACAAGATGGATGGGTTCTTCCTTAGGTTAGGCAGGAGGAGATGGTATAAGCTATATCTATACCTATACCTATGCATATGTATATGTGTATATACACACACACACACACACGTACACACATACATATGTACTCCAAGAACATATTGGGGGAATTTTCTATACCATGCCACCACCCATGCTTGGTTTGATCATGGAATTTGAGCAAAACAGGATGGAGATATCTTTGTCGCTTTTTTGTGGTTGTGCAAGTGAGTTCCATAACTGTTAAACAAGTAATGAACATTACGTTAAAGTTTGAAGCCTATGGTAGGGTCCTTCTATTAGAATCTATTTTCCTATGTGACATAGAAAGTATAGATTAATACACTGCTTATTCTTATGCCTATTATTAGGTGATTGACTAGATATGTATTACTAGATGAATGTATTAAAATAATTACTAACAATCATTACCCTTTATAAAATCATAATGAACTGACTAATATTGATTAGAGTTTAAGTAGGAGTCCTCAGCGAATAATTTCTCTCACACATTTCAGAAATGGCGAATGCTATATATCAAGACCTAATTTATTCTCCTATTGATTGTCTAGATGTAAGAAAGCAACAGAAAAAAAATGTAATTATAAAGGTTAAACTTAAAAGTGTGTCATGTACATTTTTCTTGGAAAGCCAATTGTAAATCATTTACCAGGATGCTTCTGATGTCACCCATGTAAATCCTTTTGATTCCATGCTCAAATCTTAGTTGTTTTGTAAAATTTGTTAAAAAAAAACAAATCACTTTTGGTTAGTGTTAATAAATTGAGTGCCATATACCTCTTGTTTGTCTTTCTAATTGTTTTCTGAAGTGAGGTCTGTTTATTCCAGAAGTATTTTACTGTAACTTTTTAACCTTCTTATTGTGCACTCTAAGAAAATCCATTAATCTTTCTCATTTTTGGCAAAGAAGTGTTAAACATTCTAATGCTTCCTAGGAAAGAAGAGACCTGTATTTCATTACTACTGCTGAATTTTTGTTTAGACACTTTCTAGATCCATTATTGTGCATTTTACCAATTTCTCTAAATATGTTACTTCCATTAAGCTTTGACTTTAGGACGCTAATCAATCTCTTAACATACATTTGTTTTTTGTCTTCACAGTCTTATTTTCACAACTTGTCCGAGTAGAGCCAGTCTATCACCCTAGGACAAACTCTCTATTTTCTAGATTCATAGGAAATGTTTTGTTATACAGGCCAGGGTGCTAACCTAATCAGTTATATAAACATATATACACATATGCAAATATATATATATATATATATATATATATATATATATAATACACATGAAATATATATCTATAAACTACATATGTTTGGGTATAAGTATATGTGTATATATTTACAGATTGCATACATACATACATACACACATATATAATTTGTTGTTTTTGTTGTTCAGTCATGTCGGACTCTTCATGACTACATTTGGGGTTTTCTTGACAAAGATATGGGAGTGATTTGCCATTTCCTTCTTCAGTGGATTTTCCCTGGAAGGTTTAAACTCAGTTTTTCTGAATAGCTTATTCTTGGTTGTAATCTTCATTCTTTTGCCTTCCAGGACATCATAATTCAAGCCCTCTTGTCCTTTGACATGGAAGCTGACAAAGGTTTTGTGATCCTGACTGTGGCTCCATGGTATTCAAATTGATTTTTTTCTGGCTGTTTGAAGTATTTTCTCTTTAACCTAGGAGCTCTGGAATTTGGCTATGATTTTCCTGGTAGTTTTCTCCTATTTCTACTTTATCCTCTGGTTCTAGGCTATCAGAGCAGTTTTCCTTTATAATTTCTTGAAATATGATATCTAGGTTCTTTTATTCATCATGGATTTCAGGTGGTTCATTAATTCTTGAATTATTTTTCTTCAATTTATTTTCCAGGTCAGTTGTCTTTCTTGTGAGTTACTTCACTTTTCCAACTATTTTTTAAAATTCTTTTGACTTTGTTTTATTGTTTCTTAATGTCTTGTGGAGTCATTAGCTTTCATTTGCTCAATTCTAATTTTTCAGGAATAATTTTCTTCACTGAGCTTTTATATCTCTTTTTCCATTTGTCCAATTCTATTTTTAAAGGTCTATTTTCTTTAGCATCTTTGTGCCTCTTTTAGCTAAGAACTTTGTTATTATTAGAGCAGTTAAAAGATTATACATAGAGAGCGTAGGTACAAGAGACTATGGATGGGATGATATAAAAAATGTAAGAGGTGAGAAAGGATAAACTGGGACAAGGGGGAAGGAAGAAGTAAAATGTGGTAAACTATCTCACATAAAAGTGGTGTGAAACAGCTTTTCCATTGGAGAGGAAGAGGGGTTGGGAGGGTGGGAGACAATGCTTGAACATTTCATCTAAAATGGATGAAAGAGGCAAAAATACATACTCATTTGGGTATAAAAATGTATCTTACCCTACCTGGTAGCAGTAGAGAAGCAGGATAAGAGGAAGGGGTGCTGATGAAAGGGAGGGTGAATTGAGGGAGGTGATGATTAGAAGAAAAACATTTTTGAGGAAGACAGGGAGAAAGGAAAGGGGGGGAACTATAAGGGAGGAATGGGATGGAGGCAAATACACAGTAAGCTTAACTGGATGTGAACGGGATGAGCAATGTGATCTTGAAGCAAAAGCAAAAAAATATATCTAATTAAAAGTGGTAGGCAAGGAACTTAGTTCTTGCTAAAAGGTACCATAGACAATGAAGTAATATCAATACTAGATGAAGATAGAGAAAATGGTACAGCATCCAAATTCTTAAAGGAAAAGTTAAATGAGTTACAGAAGGAAATAGACAGTAAAACTATACTAATGAGGAACCTCAACTTTTCCCTCTCAGAAATAGATAAATATAACATTAAAAAACAAGAAATAAATTAAGGAGAAAAAAATCATTAAGAAAGTTAGATATGATAAACCACTGGAAAAAAATGAATGGAAATAGAAAGGAATATAATATTTTCTGAGTAGTACAAAGGACCTTCACAAAAAATTGGCCATGTATTAGGGCATAAAACCTTACAACCAAATGCAGAAGAGCAGAAATATTAAATGCATCCTTTTCAGATTATAATACAATAAAATTACATTCAATAAAGGGCCATGGAAAGCTAGTTTGAAAATTAATAGGAAATTAAATAATCTAAACCTAAAGAATGAATGGTTTAAAAAACAAATCATAGAAACCATCAATAATTTCATTAAAGAGAATGACAATAGTGAAGGGACATGTCAAAATTTATGAGATGCAGCCAAAGAAGTAATTAGGGGAAAATTTAGGTCTCCAAATGCTTACTGCAATAATATATAAAAAGTACTAGAAAAAGAAGAAATTAAAAATCTCCAATTAAACACCAAAATGGAAATCTTGAAAAATCAAAGGAGAGATTAAAAAAATTGAAAGTAAAAAAGCATTGAATTGTTAATAAAACAATGAGCTAGTTTTATTTTTTTTAAAAAAAAGAACAATAAAATAGAAAGAATGGTTAATTTGATTTGAAAAAGAAGAAAGGAAAAAAATTACTAGTATCAAAAATGAAAAGAATAAATACATCCCCAGTGAAGATGAAATTAAAGCTGAAATTAAAAATGAAATTAAAATTATGATGCTATTTTCCCCAATTATATGCCACTAAAACTGACAATCTAAGTGAAATATATGAATATTTAAAAAAATAAATTGCCCAGAGTAACACAGGAGAAAATAGAATACTAAAATAATACATAAATAATTTAGAAAAATAAATTGAATAATCCATCAATGAGCTCCCTAGGAAAAAATCCTCAGGAGCAGATGGATTTACTATATAAACAATTTGAAAAACTTAGTAAAGGAGTCCTGCCAAATTCCTTTTATGATGCAAATATGGTTTTGATGCCTAAACTAGGGAGAGCAAAAGCAGAGAAAACTATAAATAAGTTTTTATAATAAACATTGATAAAAATTTTTAAATAAAATAATACCAAGTTAATTATAGCAATTTATAACAGATCTTATACACCACAAGGTTTTTATACCAGGAATATAGGGTTGGTTCAATATTAGGAAAACCATAAGCATAATTGACCATATCAATAACAAAAACATCAAAAATCATATAATTATATCAATAGATGCAAAAAAAAGCTTTTTACAAAATACAAAACCCATTCCTTTAAAATAAAACACACTAGAAAGCACAGGAATCAATGAAGCCTTCTTAAAATGATAAGTAGTATCTATCTAGAACCAAGAGCAATTTACACTAAGACCAAGGATGAAGTAAGGATGTCCATGATCGCCACTATTATTCAGTATTATTTTAGAAATGGTAGCTATAGCAATATGATAAGAAAAAGAAATGGAAACAATAAAAAAATGGCAATGAGGAAACAAAATTATCACTCTGCAGATGATATAATGGTATAACTAGAGAATCTGAGAGAAACAATTAAAAACTAGTTGAAACAATTAACTTTAGCAAATTTGCAAGATATAAAATAAACCCACATAAATCATTAACATTTCTATATACTGTCCTATCTACAGGCAATATAAAATACTTGGGAGTCTATCTGCCAAGACAAAGCCAGGGGCTATATGAATACAATTTTAAAACACTTTTCACACAAATAAAGACAGATCTAAACAACTGGAAAAATATTAATTACTCATGGGCAGGCTGAGACAAAATAATAAAAATTGCAATTCTATCTAAGTTAATTTACATATCCAGTGTCATACCAATCAAACTACCAAAGAATTATTTTATTGAGCTAGAAATAAAACAACAAAAAAAGAACAAAAGGTCAAAAATATCAACAGAATCAATGAAAAAAAATATGTGAAGGAAGGTGGCCTAGCAGTACCAGATTTTAAACTACAATATTTTAGAAAGTATAAATCATTAAAATGACTTGGTACTGGTTTAAAAATAGAGTGATGGATCAGTGAAATAGATTAAGTAAATAATACCCAGTAGTAAATGACTATAGTAATCTAAAGTTTGATAAATCCAACTATTCAAGATTTTTGGGCAAAAACTTATTATTTGACAAAAATTGCTGGAAAAATTGGAAAGCAGTTTGGAAGAAACTAGACATAGACCATCATTTCACATTGGATGCCAACAAAAGGTCAAAATGAATAAATGATTCAGACATAAGTAAATTAGAGAAACATGGAAAAACATACCTGTAAGATATATTGATAAAAGAAGAATTTATGACCAAACGAGAGATAGAGAGGATCATGGGCTATAAAATGGATAATTTTAATTAAAAGAAATTAAAAAGTTTTTGCACAAACAAAATTAATGTAGCCAAAATTAGAAGGAAACTGGGGGAAAATTGACAACAGGATTCTCTGATAAAGGGCTAATTTCCCAAATATATAGGGAATTTAGCTTAATTTATTAAAAAAAAAAGAGCCAATGGGAACAGGCAATTTTCAGAAGAAAAAAATTAAAGCTATCAATAGTCTATGAAAAAGTGCTCCATAATTAGAGACATGCTCATTGAAAAAGAACTCTGAGACACTGCCTCACACCTATAAGATCCATCAGTTAACCTGATAGAAAAGGAAAATTATGTATGCTGGAGGGGATATGGCAAAATGGTGATACTAATGTACCTGTTGGTAAGCTGATCCAACCATTCTGCAGTACAATTTGCAACTGTGCCCAAAGGGCTTTAAATTTTGCATACCCTTTGACCCTACAATACCTCTATGAGGTCTGTATCCTAAAGAGATCAGAGAAAAGGAAAAAGGATCCAATTGTACAAAAATATTAACAGCAGCACTTTTTGTGGTGGCAAAGAATTGGAAACTGAGGAGATGTTCACCAATTGAGGAATGACTGAACAAGTTGTGGTAGGTGATTGTGACTGAATACTGTTGTGGTATAAGAAATGATAAATAGGTTGATTTCAGAAAAACCTGGAAAGCATATATGAGTTGATACAAAGTGAAGGGAGCAGAAACCAAACATTTTATATGGTAACAGCACCATCATAATAATGATAAACTCTGAAAGACTTAGCTCTTCTCAGTAATACAGTGATTCAAGACAATTCCCAAGGATGCAAAATGAAAAATGCTCTCCACCTCCAGAGAGAGAACTGACAGACTTTGCAGTTTGAAACTTTCTTTTATTACTTTCGTTATTTATCTTGGTGTGTCTCTGTGTGTGTATTTTCTTTTACAATATGCCTAATATGGAAATATGTTTTTGCCTAACTTCACATGTATAATCACTATCATATTGCATGCCTTCTCAAAGGGATGTGGAGGATCAGGAGGGAAGAAGAGAATTTGTAAATAAATTTTTTTAATGAATGCTAAATTCTTTTTATATGTAATTGGAAATATTTATATACTATATATACATATATATAATCTATTTTTAAAAAGAATTAGAGATTATAAATGGAAAGTCCAACATTTTATTGATATGCTCGAGACTAGAAGAAATCCCAAAAGTTCTTCTGCTCATTAAATAAACCTCCAATTTATGGTTTATTAATACTTAGAAATAATTGAATGTATAGAGGCAGTAATCTTTATAGATCAGGGGACCACATTCATATCAATGAAATGATTGATTCATCTAAATATTTCAAGATGCTTTCCAGATATTTCACTTCTAGAATGTCTGTGTTCTCCCTTAAAAATGCCTTTAGCTTTTTCTTTTTTTCCTTTTTCTTTTTACCTGAATTCTTGTTTTCTCCTATCTACCAAACTATTTCTGGTGCATTTACTCATGACATTTCTAACCCTGACATTCCCTGTCAGTAAGCTTTGATCAGCTCACAAACCCGCTAGTATTTCTCATCTCACTGATTTTTTTTATTATCTCACACACCATTTAGCAAGGGTGTTGACTGGCTGCTATTGGCTCCCTGTTCGGTGATTTTTAGAGCTTTGTACTTTTCTATTACAAAGCTTCTTTCATCTTATTTACTATATCTATAGGACTAACAAAACACCCTAAGAGTTCACTGAAAACTCTTGTTGTCAGCCAGGATTACAGCTAATCTTGATATGTTCCTTTTTGCAGATGCAGATAAATTGAAGTTTTTACTCAATTGCCTAATCTGACCAGATGGTCTGGCATCATGAAGTGAAGGCTGTGTCCTGGAAAATCTGTGGTGATCAGACATCAGTCCTTTCCAGGGTTTCTATTCCAATTCTTCTGTCCTTTGTGATTTTGGCTTATTCCACAGCTTCCATTCATTCATTTACCTTATTTATGTTCTACCGGCCCACTAGAGCCATACGCCCACTCATTCCCACTGCTTGTCACTCCACCTGCCTATTTCGTCTGTTGTCCTCTTCTTGATTGCTTTTGTTCTATTATTTCTCAGAAGTCCACAGTTGTGCCACATCATTTTGAAACTTTCTTTCTGCCCTTACAACTTGTATTCAGGCCACTTCATTTTAAATAACTATGCAACTTTTCCTTTTCTTCTTCCTTTCCTTTTTCCTTTTCTTTCTTTCCTTGTCTTTTTCTTCCTTCCTTCCTTCCTTCCTTCCTTCCTTCCTTCCTTCCTTTCTTTCTTTCTTTCTTTCTTTCTTTCTTTCTTTCTTTCTTTCTGCATTCTGTTGGCTATAGTACTTCTTGTTTTGGAGTTTCTTTCCAGAGATGACTAATAGATTCTTTCTAACTTCACTTTTGCTCTCTGACATGAATAGATCTGCTCAGCTAACATTTATGATCTCTTGAAATAAAGTGTCTAGGTTTTTTTTTTTAAATCATGGTGGTCTGGTCAGCTAACATTTATGATCTCTTGAAATAAAGTGTCTAGGTTTTTTTTTTTTTTAAATCATGGTGGTCTAGTCATTTCTCCTTGACATATTTTCTAGGACAGTTGTTTTTATTTTTTTAATATAAGATATTTTATATTTTCTTCAATTATTCCAATGTTTTCATTTTGCTCTATTATTTCTTGCTGTCATATGGAGTCATTGGTTTATTTTAATTATTAGTACTTTTTTTTCAAAGCTATTTTTTCTGCTTCTAGTTCTTTCCTCAAGAGATTTTATTTCAACTTTTATCTCCTGCCTATTTTTTCTAGGATAATCCATTTTTTTGGAAAATAGAATATCTATTTTTTCCTTTGAATCTTTGCTTTCCATTGTTATGGCATTACTTTCTCCCTGAAGGTTGCATTTTTGGGCATCTGGAGCTATACACATTTTTATAGTAATCAGTGTCTTCAGTTCACTTATCTTTTCCAGCCTCAGTTCCTAAACTGGGGCTTTATGACAGGATCAGGCTCACTACTGAGCTTCTGATCGTTTCAACTCTGGTCAGAGTGCTAGATGTCCAAGGCCCTTTATAGATAGTCTTAATATAGAATTCAAGTGAATCTCAGAGCACTGGAGTATATTGGTATGAACAATATCATGTCCAGACTGTCCCCTTCCACTCCTGGTGGACTTCACACTATGGCTTTTCAATCACTCTGGGACTCTCTGAGGAACCTTCCACTTTTGCTACCTCTGACTATAGGATTTCAAAGGCTATGTATGTTTTTCAGTATTTGCTGGTCCCATTATAAGACTGCTAGCTTGTTTGTCTACACTACCAATAGCTTTGCTGTTGAACCCATTTATTTTTGTCTTGGGTTTCTGCTTGACTTTCTGTGAAATTCTGGTTTAGAAATCACTTATTACAATTCCTTGTTGTTATTTCTTGATCTTTATTTAGGTTGGTGTCATTTCTGGGTTTTTGGTAGATTATGCATGTGTGAGCTAGGCTGATTGATATTGTTTAGATCGTAAACTTGAATAGAAATCAATCATAATCTTTTGTTGGTTATGGATTTGTTATTTATCTTCCATTATTTTTTTTAAAGTTCTAGTGATACTTTTTGTTTTTATATCACAATCTTTTCCAGATACCCCTTCTCTTGTAAAACAACAAAAATGTTAGGCAAAACCAACTCACACAGGGACATTGCCGGAAAATATATGCAACATTCCATACCTATGGACTCTCTCCTATCCCTAGAAAAGAGTTTAATTCAGTTCCTCAAGATTAGTCATTAAAAGTACAAAGCATTTGGCTTCCTCTTGGTATTCTTCTCATTTGCAGTATATCACTATACATTTTATTCTGGTTTTGTTTAATTCACTCGAATTAGTTCGTATACCTCATGTTTTTCTGTATTCCTCATTTTTGTCATTTCATAAGGTGTTATATTCTTCATCATAGTCATTAATTATACACTTTGTAAACTTTATAGGTTATCAGTCTGGAATGGCATAGGACCTCATTGAACAAAATTAGAGGCAATTCAGTTCTATACAGTTTAGCAAAGTTCCACAAAGACTCTGACAATGCATACAACATTCTTCTTCCATACTTCCTATCCTCTTGAAGGACATTTATGACAGGCCCTTGTATGTAAATATGTGGATAGACTTATGCAACACCACAATGCTAAAAAGTAAAAAATGCAGTTATGCAAATAGCTATTTGCCTCACCAATCTAGTATATTGCCATTTTGACTATTTCTCTTTTTTTTAGATTAAATGTACATATAATTTAAATTATCTGAAATAATAATGCAATCAAATGGACCAACCTTATGCAGCTGATCTCTTCCTTCTAGAATGAGGATTCTTTACCTGGGATCAGTGAACTTTTTTTGGTTAATATTTTTATACAGGTATTTCAACATAATTTGTTTCCTTTGTAATACTATATGTTATATTTTATGCATTTAAAATGTTTGTTGTTGTTCAGTCGTTTCAGTCGTGTCTGATTCCTGGTATCCCCATTTAGAGTCTTCTTGGCAGAGGTATTAAAGTGGTTTTCCATTTCTTTCTCCAACTTATTTTACAGATGAGGAAACTGAAGCAAACAGGGTTAAGTGATTTACCCAGACTCACACAGCTAGTAAACGTCTGAAGTTGGATTTGAACTCAGGAAGGTGCATCTTCTTGATTCCAGGTCTAGCATTCTATCCATGGCACTGTCCAGCTGCCTTTAAAATGTCTTAAAATGATTAAATATTCATTTAGGCGATTAAGTAGCACAACACAAGGAGTATTGGACTTGGGGTCAGAAAAAATAAAATAATAACAGCAATAATGAATGTATGCAGAGCTTACTATGTGTCAGGCACTGTGCTAAGTGGTTTCCAATGAGTATTTCATTTGGCCCTTATGACAACCCTGGGAGGTAGGTATTATTATTATTATCCTCATTTAACAGATGAAGAAACTAAGGCAAAGAGAGGTGGAGTAACTTTTCCAGGGTCACACAGCCAATGAGTCTATGAGGCCAGATTTGAACTTAGTTCTTCTTGACTTGAAGTACAGTGCTCTATCCACTGCCCCTCCTAGATGCCTCAAGGAGACTCAAATTCAAATCCTGCCTCAGAGACTTACTATCTCTGTGACCCTGGGCAAGTCATTTAAATGCTATGTATATCGCATTCTCCTTTGTAAAAATCTGTAAACCTCTCAGAGTTTTTGTGAGGGTCAAATGAGAGGATATTTATAAAACTCTTTGCTTTATAAATGCTACCACTATTACTGTTAAAAACCATTATCCTGAGAAGTCCATAGGTTTAACCACACTATCAAAGGAATTGGTGACACAGAATAATGAACAACTCCTCCACTAGACCATCAAGTTTGCTGATTCCACGTGTGAGTGTCAGCCTCTCAGAGGCCATGCTACTGTACTGATTTGACAATAGTTTGAGCATTTTTGAAATATCACATAGAAATCATAGAAAAAGACCCTTCCCCTGAACAATGAACTCACAAATTGAGGTCTATTACACTGTAATTGACCAGTCTCTAGGTTTTTGCTTTGCAGTAGAAAGTTAACTTTTTAATTAATAAGAAATGCTCATACAAATCACATTTCCATTGTCATGAGTAATGTATTTGCTGTTTAATACTGTGAATTGGATTCTAATGTGCTCGGGTCACTAATCCATTAATGAAAAATGCACCATAAATCAAATGGCATGTATTATGTAATCTGTATTCATGATAAAGTGTGTTCTTTCAATTAGCTGTGAAACATAATGGTAAAAATTCCCAATTTTATCTGGTTTCCACAAGGTTTGCTTTGTATACTGTGCCTAGTTTTGTTTAGCCTTTTGGAGACAGAATTATTAGCACAGTGCTACATGCAATATTCACTGCTTACCCTGACCTTCCACCCTCACCTCACACTTTTTTCACACCTAATTTTTCTTTCCTCTTCTTAAACCCTACTCTCATTCCTCATAATGGAATGTGGGTCTTTCCAGGTTCTTAAAAGCTATGGAAGTAAACAAAAAAAAATTTAATATGTCCTACGGAACTTGAAAGTCTTTGTGTATGGACCCAAAGTTGATGGACTGACTGTCTATCTTGTGAATGTAAGTCTTGCCATGCCCAGAGAGGCAATCACTAAAAGGCTGACCACTAGATGGAATTTTTTTTTTTAAGTTTTACCACAGCAAGTCAGAAAGATAATTCATCTGGCTTGATTGATATCTGCATTGGTTAAAGGAATACCACACTATTGAAATCACAGATCCTTTGAAGTACTGAAATAAATGTTAACCGTAATCTTTCATGTTCCTTACCCCTTATAAGTTTTGGTGTTTGTTTTTTTTTTATAGATACTCAGATAATAGATTATCATGATACAAATAATCATCTTTCACTACTATGGATTATAGGTTCATTTAAGATGGACCTCAGACTACATCTAGTTCAATGCTTGCATTTTAGAGATGACCAAACTCAGGACCCAAGCAATTATGTGGCTTGCCAAAGGTCACATAGGTAGTGAGAGGGAGCATTTGAAACTAGGCCCTTTGATCCTGATTCTATTGCTCTTTCTACTGGATCAACTGCCCTTAAGGGAGGAATTTTTAACCTTTTTGTATCATGGAGCATTCTGGCAGCACAGTGAAGCCTATAGATTGCTCACAATAATTTCTTTAAATGCATAAAATAGAGTATATAATATTACAAAGGAAATGAATTAAATTGAAATAGATATAAAATAATAAAAACATGAATCTGTAAACCCCCTTCCCCAAGTTAAGAATCCCTGCTCTAAGGGATAAGAGATAACTTTTTTATGGTCATTGTTTTTCATATTTAATTTCAGGTAATCAATAAATCAATCAACAAGCCATTTACTATGTACCTTGTGTTTAGAGTAATAGGATATTATTGTGGGAAGTACATCTCCAATTTCATTTTTCAGATAAGAAAAGTATTGTGTTCTTTCTTAGGTAAGCAGCATATGGACCTTTTGAATGCAAAGTATTCAGGACGATTATGAAAATAAATGTGTTAGGTCATTGAGTACTGATTAATTAGGTGATAACAATTTGCAAGGTACTCGCTCTCCTGGGTACTGTGGGTTAAGTCAAAGAAGTACAAATTTAATCTGTCCCCTATGAGTTTTTCATCTTATTGGGAAGTTGAAATTTACATAATTGTAAAAATCAGACAATATTTGGTGTTCTTAATGCCCATGAACAAGCACAGGCAGAAGGAAGAGAGTCATGCTGATAAAGAACAAGTTCAGGGGTGGGGAACCTGCAGCCTCAAGGCCATGTGTGACCTCCTAGGTCCTCAGGTGTGGCCTTTTGACTGAGTCCCAGGTTTACAGAACAAATACTTTTATTAAGGGGATTTGTTTTGTGAAGTTTGGATTTGGTCAAAGGACCTAACTTGAGGACCTAGAGGGTCACAGGTAGCCTGGAGGTCACAAGTTTCCCCCCCACGGAACCTAAAGGGATTTCAACTTTGAGATGCCTAATAGTGGGTATATCTTCCCTATATCTTGCAGTTTCAAGATATAAATAATATAGTGACCTACAGCATGATAGGCTAGGATCCTTAATATCAGTAGTTCAATGTGGTAGTATTAAAAAAATTTTATCAGGATATATATAGCACGACCGTTCAAACTCAGTAGGGGAAACTATTATCCTAAATTCCAGATATACATGAATTGCAATCAATCTTGAAGAATTATATATGAAAAGAAATCAGTCTTTGACTTGTTTTGTCACCAACAAGATTTCCCTGAGAACACCAGATATTTGCTCCCATCTGTAATAGAAATTTGGCAGTAAGATTTACCAATTTGTCAATCAGATTTAATAATTAAAAGATCATTTGTGCTAGTATCTACCACATAGGGACGGCTCAAATTAAGGGACATAATGGCAAATAATTTAGAGAACTTTAATGTTTAAGGTATAGAGCTGAAACCTTCCATCTGTGTTATCTCCTCCATTAGAATGCGAATTCCTTGAGAGTAGGAACTGTCTTACATGTCTATATCCTTGGCACTTTATATAATGCTTTGCATGTAATAAATACTTAATGAAATGCTTTTAAAAAACTATTCATTCATTTGTCATATGGGAAGGTTAGCTTCAGTAAAAAAAAAAGGTCAGTCTGCTGGTTAGTGTCCAATGCGCAGTAGGGTTGCTTCCCCCCCTGCCTCCCACTCATACAAGTTATGGTTCAGAAGATAACCTTATTATAAAAGAAACCTGCAATGGGATAGAAATAGGAACTAGAAAACTTTAGGAAGCACTAGACCTACCCAATACCTAGGGAGGGCTGCCAGTCTGTAATTGCATCCACCTCATAGGAAAACATATGAAGTCTTCCGGTAGACATTGCATGAAGAAGGAATTCCTTTTTTTTTTCTTAATGAAAATGCCATTTTCCCTTGTATTTCCCCCTTCAACAATGTAATATGACTTCCTTTCGTTTATATGATAAAGTTTAAAGAAAAATAATGATTGAATGATGCACTGGCTGATACAGTATTTGCTTCACAGGTACTGGTGTGGTAAAAAGATCAATGACCATGGAATCAGAAGACGATGGATCCTGGCTCACTAACAGTGCACCTTTGGGCAAATTAATTCCCTGGGCTTCAGGCTCCTTATCTGTAAAATAAAAAATCTAGACGAATGTCTGTCACAGCTCTCAGATTCTCTATCAAAACTTATTATTTCTTAAAATGAATATGGAATTTGTTAGTGCCTTACTGAATGATGCTTTTCCTATGAACAAAAAAAAATGTGATGCCTGTGTCAAGAAGTCAACACCAATTGATTTCTTGTTTTTGGCAAGGTTATAAAAGGCAAGAGGGTTAGTCTCTACCAATAAATTCCCTCTAGTTTGCTCTTCCTATTGATTCAAAAATGAATAGATATTATGAGGGTATCTTGGACTTGAACACCATGCAGTAAGAAAAGAAAAACAATGGCATGGTATGGAATATGTACTTGGAACTTCCATGTGTCTTGGAGGAAAAAAAGGGATTTTAGCATTTAACATATAGTTATATTTGGTAGGCAGCTTGGTCTACTGGAGAGAGCACTGGACTACTAGTCAAGATATGTGATTATATTTGGTAGAGACAATGGGAACTTCAAAACTTTAAGTTTTTTTGTCTCTTTTAAGTTTTTCTGCCAGTTTTATGGCTCCATTCCTGAAGAGTAGAAAAATGATTCTTTTAACTTAGACTTTTATATCTGATGCATCTCTTATATTTTGGGAAACAGTCTTGTAGTCAGAAAGACAGTAATGGAAATGGAAATCCTATCTCTTGAATAATAGGCTCAGAATTCTTAAGGAACAACAAATCCAGTTGATTGATAGTCTGCAACACATCTGTAATGATCTGTCCAATGTTAGACAATCTTTCCGCAGATTGGTACAGATCAGTGAACATGTTCGTTGACTTGTAGTTTGTCATTCAGTTCAAAGAGAGGAATGACGAGTAGAGAACTGTCAAAAATTATTCTCAGCGCAAGAAAAAAATTAAAATCACAGATTATTAAGTTTTGAAAAGACAAATTTACTTTTGTTTTTTTCCTGATATTTTTACTGGAGCCAGTTTTTGTAACTAAAGCATGTATTCTCATTAAAGGAGTAATACATTAATCATTTTTATCCTCCTTTCTACCTCTTTACTCTTGTCCAATGCCACCTCTCTCATTACTCCCCAACCCTGCTAAATGCCCATTAGTGCCAAGAGAAAGAGTAATGAGACATCATGATTTTGCCCAAAGAAGAGGTTCTATTTTCACTTGCTTCATAGAAATCTACATTTTTCATAAAATAGTAATCCTGAATCAAACCTATCCAGAACTGTCTTAAGAATTAATAGACTCTCATTGTCATGCAAAGCTAATGGATTTAAATCTCCTGCACTGTAGTCTTATATGAAATAATCTGCATTGTGATTAAAGCAATTTATCACAAGTTTGTAGTACCAATATCTGAATTTTGTGTACCTAATAAACATAAGTAATGATATAAGCTTTAGATTTGTAGACTACACAGAGGATCCATTCATATATATACACATACATATACATTCATATATATGTATATGTATATGTGTGTATATATATGTGTATATGTATGCATGTATATACATGTATATATGTGTGTATATATACATATATATATATATATAAAACTTTCTTCAAGAAAAGAATGGGAAGCACCAAATGACAACAATCACAAACTGTTTACATTTTAATTGATGGGAAATGACTCATTACTGATTTGAGAGCTACTTCTATATCAGCTTTCCATAGACAGGCCACTGACTTGTTAGAGTCAAGATAAAAACTAATACAAAGTTTGAGGAAAGAATTTACAATAGAAAATATATAGCACAAATTTTTTTTAAAACAATCTGCAAACATACTATTAAAACAAATTTTAAATGCCTAAAAGTTGGAAAGGAATGGAAGAAAGGACATTAGCATCCATTATAGTAATTTCATACAGAAGTTCAAGCAATGTAAACTAATTATCATAATGATGAGAAAAAGGAGACTAAAAACGACCTTAGTTCAGTAAGCACTGGAAAAATGTAGCAACAAAGGTCAACATTGGTTTAGAAAAGGGATTCTTAATATTTTTTTGTGGCAGGTACACCTTTGTTGACACATTAGTTAAATGATCTCAGAATAAAGTTTTTAAGTTCCCAGAATAAAATTTATAGGATTATATTGAAACATATTTTTAAAATATTTTTAAAAAGCAAGTTCATAGACCCCAAAGAAATATACCAATGATATCAGAGGCTTATTGAATAATATACGTACATATATGCACATATACTTATGTATGTATATACACACACACATATATATTCCTTATTTATTCACAAGTACTAGTATGATAAAAAGATCAATGGCCTTGGAATTAGCAGACAAGGGATTCTGGCTCACTAACTGTGTGTGCTTCTGGGCAAATTACTTTAATTCCTTGGGCTTTAGGCTTATCTATAAAGTAAAGGATCTACAATAATGTCTGTCACAGCTCTCAGATTCTCTATCAAAATTTATTATTTCTGTGAAAAAGACCTGTGAAAAAATGAATCCCAGTATTTAGTATCGTGTCTGGCACTATACTAAAAGGTGTTTAGTAAATGCTTATCAATTGATTGAGAAGGTAGCAAATCCTATTTGTCTCTACTTTTGTAACTATCAAGTACATGATAGTCTTGATAACCGCTAATAAGATTAACACTAAATATTTTGTTAGAGAATAAACTCACTGAAGATATTAAAATCCCATTTGATATGTGTTTATATGAAATCAACATGACTGTGAAATTTGATCAATTCAGCAAAGTAAACATTCTATTCAGTAGGGGTGGTAACTGGAACAGTGGGAATCTATTGGCATCTGAGTGTGTAGGAGTCCCATACATTCACAGTGTTGAAAATACTTGCTTCAAGTAATGCTCTTACTTCTAATCTGGAGAGAGAAAGTTTCATATAATAAGAATATGTTATTTATTTATATAGTCAAACTCTACCTAACAATTAATTGATTCTTGAAAATAGAGTATTAAATGAAAAAAAATCATGAGGCAGTTGATTCCCTAAAGATTATGTCAAAAATGGTGAATGGGATAACCAATATAGTAGGATATGGTTTCATAATTTTGCTTCGGGGTTTGGTTATAATGTATAAATGCTATTATAAAACCACATTATTTTGGGTAATCTTATGAAGAGATTGTCTTACACTGCATTTGCAAATCATTTTCTTATACCAAAATTGTGCAAAATGAGCATCACCAAAAAAATCTAGTAAAGGTTTCTATAGTCATACAAGTAACTCTTTCATGTTTCAATAGATCTGTGCTTTAAGCAAAATAGAAATCTCTCTGCTACCTTAGATCACCATCTTTCATGCCCTCTTATCCTCTCTCAGTCTTTCAACACATTCACTTAAAAAAAACAACCCAAAACAAACCCTTTATTTTCTACTTGTACCAATCACCATGTTGTGTGCCATGAGAGATATAAGATAAATATTATATAACACATGACTTCTGCCCTCATGAATCTTACATTCTAGGAAGACAGAAGTCTGATGAACCCCATAAATCCTGTGATGGGGCCTGATGGGCCTCCCCATCAGGTAGACCTAACCATCATGTAGAGATCTCCCTTGTTTTTTTAGTAACTTAAGGAAGCCAATGTGCCACTCTCTCTATTTTTAATTCATACTATGTGACCAACCCAATTTCTTATCTAGTCATTCTTATTGTCATTCATATTTTTCATGCTAGACTTATGTACAAGTCATTTGTTCTTGGTATTATTGCTACCATCTTTCCAATGCTATTTAGGTTATTTGTCATCTTAATTCTTCTCAGACTGTGGTGCTCCATGGCTTGTAGCCATATATGACTACTGGGAAAATATTTTGTAGATTTAGAATCAGACAATCTGGATTTTCATTCAGTCCTTTTTTACTGATATGACCTTGGGGAATTCATTTAACCTCTTTGGTTCCCAGTTTCTTCATTTTTCAAGTGTGGGAATTAGAACAGAAGGTTTCAGTTTCACATCTGTAGATATATGAAATTTATAGTTTCAGTTTCACATCCTGTGATTGATTATCTATGATCTCTGATTTATGGCACTGTGCCTTTTGTAGCAGTGAACAGTCTGGGGATCAGTGAAAACTCTGCGTAATTTCCCAAATATAATCTGGTCCAAATATAATCCTCCTAGTATTTAATTTCAGTCCTAGTATGTTATCCATTTGCAGAATTTATCCAAGATACATATATTAATAAACTAATTTGAATGACTGCTTGTCTAGCTACATGACCTATTATCAAGGCAATATTTTTTTCATCTATTTTATTTTTTAACTGTCGATGATTAGACTGATTTCTTTTATATTACTATAAATTTCATATATCTACAGATTTTGTATACACTGAGATTTTTAAGTGTTCATGGCTTGATGTAATTACTATAACATCACCTTAAAATAGGTATCTTGAGAAAATTTCACAAATAAAGAAACCTTCTTTTCTTTGCATCTGTAGTGGGTTATCTCCCATGATCTAGATGCTAGAAAAAGTCTTTGGCAATCATCTCTCTCCTCATTTAATATTATGCTTAATGTCAATACTCAATTTCATGAAGTTATCTCCATAGTCAAATCCATTATGGAGTTTCATATGATTTTGATACATATATTTAGGAGATATCTCGTCTAAGGGGAGACTTCAAAGCTACATCTACTATACTGGGTCAAAGGCTGTTTTGAAACCTACTGACAATTAATACAACCAAACCTGATGTTCTCAATAACACTCATTCAGTTATGTGACTATGAAGATATGGTTTGTTAAAGAGTATCACCTGTAAAAGTCTACCAATTCTCCTCTTAAAGATAGAGTTCTGGGTCTACAGTCAAGAAGGCTTGAGTTCAAATGTAGCTTCAGACACTCAACTGCTGTCTCCCTCAATTTTGTGATCTGTAAAATAGGATTATAATATCTACTTCCTAGGGTTGCTCTGAAGATAAAATGAGATGGTATTTATAAAATGCCATCTATTATTGGCAATGAGAGGCAGCTAGCTAGGCGATGCAGTGAATAGAGCACTGAGCCTCGAGGAAGACCTCTATCAAACCTAACCTCAGATTCTTACTTGCTGTGTGACCTTTCAGTGTAGCTGAAATTCCACTTCTTGAGAATCATTCCTTTAAGTCTAGCAGACTTTTTTAGTCTTCAAAAGTCCTCCTTTAAAATGCAAATGACTGAGAGGATCATACCTTAATTAGTATCTGCCTTAGTTTCCCGAAATGTAAAATAGGGATAATAATATCATTTTCCTCCCTGGATTGTTGTGGGGATTAAATGCAATATTTACAAAGTGCTTAGCATAGCACTTGGAACATGGAAAATACTTAATAAATGCTCCTTCCCTTTCTTTTCCTTCTCATCATTATTATTAGTAGCAGTAGTGGTCTCATATTATACAAAATATTTTCTTCTTGCATTTGGATACCATTTTCACAAAGATTTTAAAGACATGAAGAAAGTGAGCACAGAGACCAAAAGTTGCTGATAGCTCCTGGGTTGCCTTTTAAGGGTAAAATGCCATCCACTTTTTTTATTCTTTTGGAAATTTCCCCAGTTAGAGGCATCTTGAGGATTGCTCCCTCTATAACTTTATGATTATTTTGTTTTCCATCACCAATTTATTCTGTAAGTATTTGATCAGGTTCAACTGCTCTTCTAACTCCATCATAAATACTGTAATCGTAGTCAAAGCCAGACTCAGAAAAGTAGCCCATTTATTAGCGGAATACTTTTCTATAAGATAGGAATTAATACTAGACCTGAGATTTCCTTGGTATAGGGAACTCCCAGGTAAGGAAACTCCATCTACCAGTAGCACTCAGCACCTTTGCTTCAGTTTACAATTGTAAAGAATTGCCTAGAGCACTGAGATTAAGTGACTTGCCCAGGGTCACACAGCCAGCACAAGTCAGAAAAAGGATTTTAAACCCAGGTCTTCATGGCATTTTAGATCAGCTCTCCATCTGTTTCACCATTGCCTTATGAGATGACCTAAATATTAGTCCCATAAACTTTCAGTGTAGCTGAAATTCCACTTCTTGAGAATTATTCCTTTAAGTCTAACAGACTTTTTTAGTCTTCAAAAGCCCTCCTTTAAAATGCAAATGACTGAGAGGATCATACCTTAAGCCACTAGCAGCTTTTAGTAGGGATTAGCTGAGAGCAAGGCCCATGTCAATTGGAACACAGGCTAGGTTCCTGGGGAGAGAGGGGCTGGGAGGGCACTGATGACAAATTCCAGCTACTTCACAATCTTGCCAAGGGCAGGTCCTGTGTAGCAGACTTTATACTGTTTACATTTTAAATAGCCATTGTAAATCGAATCATTGAATTTTAAGCATACCATGACGGATTCCTCTTGCCATTTAGAAATTCTCAACCCAACTGGAAAAAGCTCAATGTTTATCAGGGAAGAGGAAGGAATTCTTTAGCTTGCTCTCTCCAGGGTGAATAGTAAAAGTCAATGTGACATTTTGTAGTATTCTTTGAAAAATTCCAACCGCAACTAACATTATTAGATTTCTGCAAACATCTGTGGATTTGGAGAAGAGGAATGTTTTCAGAATCCCAAATTGGTAGCTTTTCTCAATGCCTGAAGTGACACCCAAGCTTATGTGATTCCCTAGGGTCTTTGTTGTTGGTAATACACCCACATGGGTTTTAATGGGCTGGGATGGAGAAATAGCAGAAGGCTGAATTCCTGTAATTTAAACTACAGAGTCGTGTTAAGTGAAGCTAAATACAAGTGATAGGAAAATAGTGCCCTTTCTTGGGGTGATGACTTTTTCAAACCATAATAGAAACCTAGAGTCCAATAGCTATTTCTAGGCAGTCAGCAAGCCAAAACATGGTCTAGAGTTTAGAACATAGTCATGGGTTCTATTTTTAGTTCCCAAGTTTGCTTTCTGCAGATTTTTCCAAAAAGTTACTTAGACTTTTTAGTGACCCAGATAATGAGAAGTATGTATCTGAGTTTTGGGAATATTTGATATATTTGTTATTTCATCTGTACAGGCAAGTCCCTCTGCATACATAGATAGTTCCACAGATTTCCTGAAAATGAAAAGGACTTCAGAGTGATTCCAACTCTCTCATTTTACAGATGAGGAAGCTGAGGCCAGAAAGGTTAAGTGTTTTGATTAACATCATATGGAGAGTAAATAGCATAATTAGGACCTCAATCTGTTTCTTCTGATTCCAATCCTAGCATTTTTTCCAACTGTACCGCTGCTTGATGATTTAGGAGATAAGTCTTAGGGAGTTATCTAATAAGATATACATAGATTAACTGGTCTTGACTTGCCAAACCTCAGACTTGACTCATTCCCACTGTTTGCTGCCTTTGCTCTTACACATGTGCTGATGAGCATAGCTGGAGAAAATAAAGAAAAGATAAAGATTGAGTCTGCTACAAATTTATGTTATATAACCTCAGCTGGGCCACCACTATGGTGGAACAATCCTTTTATTCTGTCCTCATCAACTCACTATTCCTCTCACCATAGCAGCCTTTTCAAACGTCTTCATCCCTCATCAAACTTTATGTGGCAGCCCCTCCCCTCCAACAGCTGAGAATGTTGCATCATGTTTTACTGGGGAAGAAAATGAGTTCATTTTCTCAGAGCCCCCTCTTTCCCCAACCTCATCTTACATCATTTAGATGCCTTCTATTACTATTTACTCCTTTCTCCTTTCTCCCATGAAGAGCTGTCTTTTCTCTTGGTCAAGGCCAACTCCTCTACATGGCCAAGTGATCCCATTCTATCCTCTCTTCTCAAAGAGATTGCCCCTTCCCTCATCCCTACCCTCTTACTCTCTTCAGTTTTTCTTTGTCTACTGGCTACTTTCCCACCACCTATAAACATTCCCATGTTGCCTCCACCCTCAAAAGCCCTACTTGATCCATTCATACCCACTAGCTTTCACCCCTTAATTCTTTTCCATTTCATGGCTAAGCTCCTTGGGGAAGCCATCTATAACTGAGGCTGACACTTCTTTTCTTGTCATTCTTTTAGATTATCTGCAATCTGGCCTTATGATATCATGATTCAACTTAAACTAATCTCTAAAAATTTATCACTAATCTTTAATTGCCAGACCAATAGC
>CM053585.1:447170866-447192592 GCA_028646515.1 Pseudochirops corinnae | reverse complement strand
CTCTTCAACATGATGAGAAGACAGAGCTCACTGAAAAAGACCCTGATATTGGGAAAGTTGGAAGGTAAAAGTAAAAGGGGACAGCAGAGGATAAGATGAATAGATAGCATCATGTAAACAATGAACAGGAACTTGGACAGACTTCAAGAGATAGCGGAGAATAGAAGGACCTGGCATGCTATGGTCCTTGGGATCATGAAGAGTTGGACATGACTGATGACTGAACAACAACACCACTTTGAGTAAATTCATTCCACTATACTTAAGGGAAATGTATTCATACATTGCTTTGGTCATTCAGCAATCATTTATTCAATACCTGTTATGGGTAGGCTATTACATTAGACTATGTATAGAATATTCAATTCACCAAACCTTCTTAGGGGGCTACTATGTGCATGTTATAACTGGATATAACTGTTGTTATATGAGGTGTTGCAGATACAAAGAAAAGGATAAAGTAGAACCCAGGCCTTCCTGTATCTTGTATGTATGCATGTATGTATGTGTGTGTACATCCTCCATTAGAATGTATGCTCTTTGAGAGCACACACTTTGTCTTTTCCTTTCTTTGTATTCTTGGTACTTGGCATACTACTTGGAACACAATAAGTGTTTAATAAATGTTTGTTGGTTGATGGATGTAAAGATGGACAGCACACAGATACCAGTCCTCAAAGATGTTATAATCTAGTTGGGCATATAAGGGACATACAGTTCTAATCTGATACCTTATTGGGTTGTTGGAAAGACCCTGGATTCTTCAAGACTATGCCAGCAGAGCTCAAGCTCTGGCAGATTCTACCAGCAGGAATACCTTTGAGTAAGGTCCTAGTACTGTGTCTATTGTCCAATAGTTGTCTTTTAGGCTCACCAATATAGAAAGGCTCATTTCCAAAAGGCTGATCATAGGGTAGCAAATGTTTTTGGTCTTAGTGAACAATGAAGCAAAGATATGAAATGGCTCTTGGTCTTCTGGTACCATCTTATACTTTTGCAAAGATGATGGCAGAGTAATGAGAAAGGGAGAAAGGTATAAGAATTACATAGTTCTTAGACTATTTGTAAGTATCAGTTTGACTTGGGGTACTCTTAATTTGAAACCTGGGTTCAACTACACAAATAAATGATGCTTCTAGAGGACTTCAAAATTCACATTGATGAGAATATTCATTCAAGTGAGAGTAAAACCCCCAAATTCTCTACAAAGAGGCGAACAAGGTAATTGATAGAGTCAGTTTTATTGCATGCTCAAAGGCAGTAAAGAAACATTAGAAAAACAAGCTACTAAATAATCCTGCTTTATAGTGTTCATGGTAAGTTAAGCAAGAAGACCACTGTGAAGGTAATTACAGCTCATCCACCAACATCTGCGTTACATGTTGAAGAAATAAAAAATTCCTATGGAAAAACTTGATAAGATCGTCTAAGCTAAGCTTCTATAGAAATGGACACGAGGGCTTTAATGGAAGGGTAGAATGAAGGGAAAATACACTTTTTGAACAAGAAATGGAAGAATCCAAAGGCATGTATATTAATCAAAAGCCTCATGCATTTGTATCATAAATACTTTATGCAAGAAGACAGTCAAAAGGCACTGGATCTGGTAAAAACCAAATTACATCATAAAATATGAAATTAATTATATTTTAAGAAATAGGAATGGTGCATTACCAATGTGTGAATGATTTCACATTTAACTTTTTGTTCAAATATTTAATTGGTTACAGTAAAGATTCAAATTAATACCAGAATACAAAAAAGTTGGGCAGTTAGGTGGTGCAGAGAATAAAGTGACTGGGTCTGGAATTAGGAATGAGTCTTCCTGAATTTAATTTTGGCCTCAGACACTTACTAGCTCTGTGATCTTGGGCAAATAATTTGCTCCATTTACCTCAGTTTCCTCATCTGTAAAATGAGCTGTTGAAGGAAATGGCAAATCACTCCAGCATCCTGTTCAAGGAAATCTCAGGTGGGATCATGAAAAATTGGACACAACTAACAAATGACTGAACAATAAAAATAAGAAAGAATAAAAACAAGAGGTGACACTATATGTAATTACACACCTTGGCCAGTCTCATATATTTAAATAAACTATGAAATGTGTAAAAACTATTGATAGTTTTTAGAATTGTTTAAATGTTTTAAAAGAATACCTTTGAGTAAGGTCTTGGTACTGTGTCTATTGTCCAATAGTTGTCTGGATGCTCTAAACAGGGAAACTGAAAGAATAAAGAACCCAATAATCACTTGATTTCCTTGGTATACCAAGAGATATGGTGGTGGTTGATGTCCAATTGTTTGGCTATGAACAACTCTTCATGAACCCATGGACTATATTGCCCATGAGGTTTTCTTGGCAAAGATATTAGAGTGGTTTGACATTTACTTCTACAAGTGCAATACTAGCTTAAAGTTCATTTGCATAACTATGAAGGATGAAGATGAAGAATGTGATCAGTTGTGAGATTATGAAGAATATAAAGCCAATCTCAGAAAACATGAAAAAGAATATGAGAAGAAGATGAATTGGTAATGAGTTTGCCCTAAGTCTCAGCTAAGCCAGATCACCCTGGGAATACATGTAGAAGAGACTGGAAAG
The DNA here is from genome assembly GCA_028646515.1 of Pseudochirops corinnae. Taxonomy (NCBI): domain Eukaryota; kingdom Metazoa; phylum Chordata; class Mammalia; order Diprotodontia; family Pseudocheiridae; genus Pseudochirops; species Pseudochirops corinnae. Next base: position 447,189,987 of record CM053585.1, on the reverse strand, counting down.
ACAACAAAGAAACATAAAATAGGACATATCTACCATTGTTTCTAATTAAATTAATTTTCATCAGTGATAATAATTGAATCAGTATGTGTGAAAGCAAGTAATTCAGTAATTTTCACATATTATGTTAGAAAGTGATGTTGATCATTGTGAAGATAATTCATAATTGAATAACTTGAATTGATTTAGAAATATAAGCTAAGATGATGCAGTTTTTAAAATTGCCTCATTTGATTCTCACAGCATCTTTGCAAGGTAGATGCTATAATTATCCCCATTTTACAAATTAGGAAACTGAGGCTGGGAAAGGCTAAGTAACTCAATCAGGGTCACACAACTAGTAGGAATTTTACTTCAGGTCTTCCTGACACAACATCCAGTGCTCTTATTCATCGTACTAGCTGCCTAAATAGATCAGTCACTCAACTAGCATTGATCAGTCACTTAATATGTACCAGAAACTTTACTAAGCATTGGAAGTCTAATGAAAGGCAAAAAATATTCCTTGTTTTCTGGGAGCTCACAGTATAATGGAGGACACAACATGAAAACAACTATGAGCTAACAAGATATATGCAGGACAGATTAGAGATTTATATGAGGGGATCAGGAAAGGCTTCTTATAGGAGGTAGAACTTTGGTTGATACTTGAAAGAAACCAGAGAAGCTGCGAAGCAGAGAGAGAGGGAGAGACAGAGGAAACACACACAGAGAGACAGAGAGAGACAGAGACAGAAAGTCAGAGAAAGAGAGAGAATGAGACAAAAGAGACAGACAGAGACAGAGAATGAGTGCTCTAGCAATGGGAGACAGCCAATGAAAACATCCAGTGTTGGGATTATGGAATGGAATGTCATGTGTAAGGAACAACAAGGAAGCCAGTGTCACTGGATCACAGAGTATGTGGGAGGGGTGAAGGGATGTAAGGTATAAGAAGACTGGAAAGTTATACCTATCTCACAGAATTATTGTGAGCCTTGAATCAGATAACATATGTAAAAAATGTTAAAATCTTTTAATAATTATGTAATCATTAGTTATTTTTATGTTGTCTTAATGTATTGTAACCTTCTTGGAATGGCTCAGTGCTCAGCTTCCATTGACCTGATTTTTCTATCTGGGAGTTCAGCATTGTTCAAGTTGATTCCTTGATCCCAAAGCTCCACACAACCTTCTCATAATGGAATAATCAGATTCTATAATCTTTGTTGTTTAGTCAGGATGGTTATATACAAATATGGAGGTGGGAGGGAGAAACCACTTATATCCATGAATCACATTCTTCTAATGTTCAGCTCTATGTTGTTGACCTGAAAGGGTGAGGATAATTTGACAAGAGCCATATAGATTGGAGGGAATAGCACCTGGGAGCATACCCTGAAATCATATATTGGTTCCCCTAAACAATGTTATCCTATGTTTGAGGTACTCTATGGGTTCACATCCACTCCAAACTATAGCTTATAAGCCCCCACTGGTGTATTTACTTGTTTTAATAAGTCAAAGAAAAGATTATTTAATAAAATCACATGGTAAAAAAAATTACAATAAAATAATTAACCCATAAACTTGTAGAACACTTTCCTACAAATACATGTACTTTGGAAGAAGTGGAACACATGGAGGGAAAGGTTCACCCACAAAGGCCAGTATGACTAAAGATCATGCATGGAAAGATAGTTTATACCTCTAGTACTACAGGACTATTTTTTTTTTTCTGGTAATGTCATTGAACTACTCCCATTGGGCTTATTCCTTCCTAATGTCATGTGCTATTCAGTCTATTTCAGGCAATTATTCTCTCCCAGATAGGCAGTCTCTACTGAATATATATAGTTAATATATGGTCTTTACCAGATGTTGCCACCTAAAGACTTTTTTTGCAACTGTTACTTGTTCATTGCAAGGTAAACTTGACTAGGCAAAAAGGTTATAGAATCTCTTTCTTTTTCTAGTCTTTAACTTCACCTAGAATTTCTCATCTGAGATACTACCTCTTCCTTATAAGAGGAAGAGTAGACTCTACTATCTCTCTTTTAGCTTAAAGCCCGGAGCTTGAGAAATACAGCTCTTTCAAGAAGATAGTCTTAATATACTTAATTATTTAACTAGGGAAAATAAAAAAACTCTTTGAGACTTCTTGTTCCATAAGAAGTTTGGTCCCTTCTCAGAGCCCTCACCAAAATAGATGTTACCTTTCTCAAATGACAACTCCCCAGCTGGTGAAGATAGTCCAGGCTATCTAACCCCCATAGAATTAAATCATCTTTTTTTATCCCCTATTTCCAAGTGACTAAGAACTTCTCTCAGAGGCCTTACTCTAACCTTGGATCAGAAACTCCTTTTGAATATCCTGTGTTATCAAGTTATTTTGATGGAGGTAATGGAAACTTTGCCACAAAGCTCAGACAGAATTATGTAGGTCTGACCCAATGCAATCTTTTCAAGATATAAAAATACTTTGTATCTTAGGCAAATAAATTCAGTCACCATAAAACTAGAGGTTGTATAAGTCAGAGGACAAATGCATTGTAGTCTTCATGTCTAGTAGTGTTCCTGAACTTTCATGCTAATGTGTATACAGAATTGAGTAATGATTTTGACATTTTTCCAGAAAGAACATAGGATGCTGTTTCAATGAGTGTTTTGTGTGGCGTAGGTATTCAATAATTATCAGCTGAATGACTAAAGTGAATGGAGATTATTTCAAATATGCAAATGGTTGGTAGGGGATATTTGTGACAGATCTGGCTTCCTTCCTTCCAAAACCCTAACTTTAAATTATAGTCATATTTTCTGCATAGTGTTTTAGAGAACTCAATTTCTCAAGTTTCTATTAAACAGCTATTACTACCTGTTGGGTACTACGTAAGTCCTGGGATACAAAGACAAAGGAATAGTTCTTCATGTCAAGTAACTTCTGCTCTTTTTGAATGAACTTATTCTCTGATCTCTGCTGTCTTCATGTTGTAAAAGTTTCCAGTGAAATGGAGCAACTATAATGGCAAAGGGAATTCATTTTTCCATCTTAAATCCAATGACATTTCTAATTTTTGCTTCTCATATGAGAATTTTGGAGCCATTTTTATGAATCCAGTTCAATTCAATAAGTATTTAACTTTCTGCAATGTTAGAGATTCTAGTTCTGGTGGCACAAAGACAAAAAATGAAGTAGTCTCTAGCTTTCATAAACTTATTTTCATTAAATATGCAATCAAAAATATTTGAATGATCTTATAAAGTACTTTATTTTAAATTTTTTAAAAAAAGAAATGCAATTAATTACACATTAAACTTTCCACCAAATGGCTTTGTCTATAAGAGTTATTTTTTTTAATTTCAATTTCTTAATAATATATTCGAAGCAAAAGTATTGTAAGCATACTTTTGCTTTTAGCTAATATAGTTCAGTTACTGTTCATTTGGCACAAACTAACATTAGCCTCTATTTTAATATTGTATAATTTTCTCCATCACTGATGAACATTAATTATATCAAGTTTAATATTTAACTGAAATCATACACAATCTGAATATTAAAATATTTTAAAATCCAAACTGACATTCATTTTAGATCTTTAATTCTATTTAAATTGTAGAATAAATAAGCCTTTCTGTGGTTGCCATTAAATGCTCTTCCGTAGTCATAGATTTATAAAATTTGAGGACTGGAAGGGACCTCAGAAACAACTTAGTACATCACATATACTAAATGAATGCCTAATATAACATTCCTGGGAAATCTAGCTTCTGCTTGAAGATGTCCATGACGGAGGAATCCACCATCTCATGAGGCGGCCCATTTCACTTTGGAATGGCTAAAATTGTTAGGAAGTTTTTCCTGACACCAAGCCCAAATTTTCTTCTTTGCAACCTCCTCTTATCCTTCCTCATTCTGCCTTCTGAAGCCAAGAAGAACAATTCATCCAAGTCTTCAAGCACTTGAAAGTAATTTTCATATTCAAAGGCCTTTACCATACTGGTGGCCATCCCCTAGACACAATATCCCTTTTAAACTGTGTTGTCCAGAACTGTACTCCAGGTGAGGTCTAAAGAACATCAGCAGTAGGACCATTACTGCCCCATTTCTAGAAGCTATGCTGCTCTTAATGAAGTCTAAAATCACATTCCCTTTTGGGGGGCTAACATATCATATTGCTTATATTGCACCTGTAATCCACTAAAACTCCCAGATTGTTTTCAGAACAACTACTGTGTATCTATGCCTCCTTCATTTTATATTGTGAAATTGATTTTTTATTTCTCGAACACAAGATTTTACATTTATCCCTCCTGAATTTCCTGAAAATTGATTGAGCCTGTCAAACTCTCTTGGAACCTAACTTTGTCATCCAGCATATTAGCTCTTCCTCCTAAGTTTGTGTCATATGTAAATTTGGTGAGTAGTACACCTATGATTTTATGTTGATCATTGATAAAAATATTAAATGGAAAATGGCTGGGTACAAACCACTGAAATACAACACTGAAGATCTCCTATTATGTTGACTTCAAAACATTGATAATTACTCTTTGAGTCCTGCCATACATGTATATATGTAATATCATTATATAATTTCTATTCCTGAATCTTCACCATAATGGTAGTAGGAGATACTTTATCAGAAGCTTTCTTCCTTTTTCTGCCCTAGATCAACAATCTTGTGTTGTTATTGCCATTTTAGTCATGTCCAGCACTTTCTGGAGGGTTTGCCATTTCCTTCTCCAGTTCATCTTACAGATGAGGAAACTGAGACAAAAAGAGTTAAGTAACTTGCTCAGGGTCACAGAGCTAGCAACTGAGGCTAGATTTGAACTCATGAAGAGAAGTCTTCTTGACTCCAGGCACAGTTCTCTATCCACTATGCCATCTACCTATCTACTGTATTGACAGCATCCCTCCAATCTACATGTACAGTAATCCTATCAAAAAATTAAATGATTTTAGTCTCATGTGGCCTATTCTTGGCTGATTCATTTCTCTTTTCTAAATGTATGCCATCTCTTTAGTGATTTGTCTGTGGATTGTCCCAGGAACAAAAATCAAGCCTCCTCACCTATTGTCTTCAGACTGTTCATTTGCTTGTTTTGAAAATCAGGACAACAGGTGCTCTTCTCCAGTACTGTGGTTTTTCTCTCTCTTTTTTAAATGATCTTTCAGCTATCACTGTGAATGACTCAGCAACCACATTTTTCTGTTCTTTCAAGATTTGAGGATGTAGTTCATCTGGGCCAGGTGGCATGAATTCATCAAGGACAGCTAAGTTATTTTCTTACTAACTCCTTACTTATTTTGAGTATTAGCTTCCTAATAGCCATTTTTGTTTCATCATTTCCAGTATAAAGATTGTTCTCTTTTGCAGAGAAAACAGAAGCAAATTATGAATTGAGCAACTCTGCCTTCTTATTGAGGTAACAATTGTAAAGCGCTGAGCACAATGCTGGCACCTAGCAAGTACTACATAACTATATACTATATAACTCTAATGTAGTTAGCTATCATGTCTGTTGTGAGTTAGCACTGTCTCATTCTCCCTAAGAAAAGGTCCTATCATATCTTTGATCCTTCTTTTCCTCCCAATATATTTTAAAAAAAAACAACCAACATTTTATTGTCCTTAGCTTCCTTCACTGACCTCAGCTTATTCTGAAATTAGCAGTTAGTCATCCTTGTCTGGTTTAGAAAATCTGGTTCTTTGTCCCTTTTAAAATACATATGCACCCAGAAACACTGACATTTTCTTCCCTTTATAAAAATTATACTTTAACATTGATCTTAATAAATTGAGTTCCCAATTTTTTTCTAGCCCTCCATAAAGCCAAGCACGAGCAGCTTTCCAGAGGACTGCTGCTGTGAATAGCTTCAAGGTTCTGACTACACAGTATAATGAACTCTATTTATTCAGTAACAAACTAAGATAAAAAATTCACAGAAATCAAAGTACAGCATTCACAATGTTATGGCATAACAACTTATCACTAAAATGGCCACATAGTTTTCACCAAAGTGGTCACAGAGTTTTAAACAAAGTACATTCATTTAGTGACTCTATCATTAAGTAACTCAATCATTTAGTAAGTGCTTAATTCAATCACAAAGTACAAAGGTCAAAGTTCTCCACCCCTAGGTCACATTGTCTTAATCTCTCAGTCAAAAAGTCTTCTTTCTTCTTAACTGGAGATTAGTTTCCAGTCATCCTTAATTCAATCATCCTGAAAAGGGACAGCATACAGAGTATAATTCTTCCACCCCTAGTCCATAGTAAATCATGATCTTCTTAGTTTGCATTAAGTACCCAAGGAGAGATCTTTTCATCTTGATTCAAGGCAGGCTCTCAGCTTCCATGGTTCCTCTTCCATGGTCCCAATTTTTGTTCAAATCTATCCAACTGTCACCTGAGTTCAAAGGCTGACAGCTCTCAGTTCCTTGTCCAGCTCCTTGTGCAGTTCCTGTTCCATACTGAAGCTCACAGTGTCTGGTCCACCTCAAGTCCTTCACAGTTTCTGTTCCTGGGAAGACAAAGAGGCAGTCATGCTTCTTCCCAGTTCTCCTCTCTTCTCATTTCTCAGTTCTTGTTCCTGGCAGCTCTGGCTGTCTCTCAGAAGTTCTCAGAAGTTCTGGCTATCTCTCAGAAGTTCTCAGTTTGATTCTGAGAAGAAGTTCTCTCTCTCCCTCCCTCTCTCTCTCTCTCTCTCTCTCTCTCTCTCTCTCTCTTTCTCTCTCAGCAATTCTCATTCCCAGCAGTTCTGCCTGGCTCTCAGAAGTTCTTACCAGCTTTCAGAAGAAGTTCTGCTTTTCTAGCTTGGGCTTTTCTTTATATATGGTATTAGGTCCTCCCTCTTTTTCTCCATCTGGATACATCAGCAACTACCTCCCACTGTGGGATTCACAAGTTCTGGATCTTAATGCTTGATATAATCACAATCACAACCTTGAAACAAGATGCTAAGTACCTGTTTGATTGCAAATACAAGGGGTAGGGAAGATCTTGAAATTCCCATTACCATCATACCCTCCAGCCCTCCACCACTTATTGAAAAGACAAGTGATATGAGATCATGCAAAGCATATTTCCATATTTACCATGTTGTAGTTTTTTTTAAAGCAAGAAAAATAAAGTGAAAAAATATAATTCAATCTGTACACAGACTTTATCAGTTATCTCTAAGGATGTAGATAGCATTTTTCTTTCTGAGTCTTTTGGAATTGTCTTGAATCGCTGTATTGATTAGAGTGGCTAAGTTAATCATTGTTACAATATTGGGTAATACTTTATACAGTGTTCTGTTTCTGCTCACTGCATTTTGAATCAATTCATTTAATTCTTCCCAGGTTTTTCCGAAACCCTCTCCCTCATGATTTGTTATAGCATGATGGTATAACAACCATAAACCACAACTAGTTCAAGCATTCCCCAATTGATGGACATCCCCTCAATTTCCAATTCTTAGGTCCCACAAAAAGAGCTGCTATAAATATGTTTGTGCATATGTGTCATTTTCTTTTTCATTGATCTCTTTGGAAACAGACCTAGTAGGGATATTGCACAATTTTATATTTCTTGGGTATAATTCCAAATTGTTCTCCAAGATGGTTGGACAAGTTCACAACTGCACCATTAGTGCATTAATATGTCTATTTTCCCACATTATCCTCTCCCCAGTATTTGTATTTTTCCTTTTGTTTCATAACATATTGGTATTTTGAAATGTACGATGTAACTGTAAAATAGAATTGCAAATTGATTTTAAATCAATGATGAGGAACTCTTTATCATGCTTACTGCTGTGTAGAAATCATGTCATTCATCTTACTTTTTGACATGTTAAATAGGATGCTAGCCAAGTGTAAAGCCGAGCACAAGCAACTTTCCAGAGGACTGCTGCTTTGAATAGCTCTAAGGTTCTGATCACATAATATAGTGAACTCTCTATTTATTCAGCAGTAAACTAAAGCAAAACATTCACAGAAATCAAAATACAGTATTCACAATGATATAACATAACAACTTATCACTACAGAGATCACATAGTTTTAAACAAAAGATAGCATTCAGTAAGTCCTTAACTCAATCATCCTTAAGGAGTAATCCCCCTTAGGGGATACAAAGTACAAAGGTCTCTCACTGCTAGGTCACATTGCCTTAATCTCATCAGTCAGAAAGTCTTCTTTCTTCTTGATTGGAGACTAGCTGACAATCACCCTTAACTCAATTATCCTTAAGGAGTACAAAGTATAAAGTACAAAGTTCTCTCACCCCCTTGTCACAGTAAATCATGATCTTCTCAGTCAGCACTAAGTACCCAAGGAGAGGTCTTTTTATCTTGGCTTCAAGCTGGCTCCCAGATTCCATGGTTCTTCTTCCATGGTCCCAGCTTTTGCCTGACTTCACCCAACTCTCACCTGGATTCACAAGCAGGGAGCTCTCAGCAACTCGTCCAGTTCTTTGTTTAGTTCACATTTCATATTGAAGCTCACAGTATCTAGTCCACCTCAAGTCCTTCACGGTTTCTGTTTCTGGGAAGACAAAGCTTAACAGCACCACAATAACATTCATTCACATTGCTGGCACCATCATCAATTCACTATCTGCCTGTGAAATCAACATAGAGTTACAAATAAGGTCTGAGAACTCAACCCAGACCCAAAAATAAGGTCTGAGAACTCAACACAAATCATCAGTATAGTCCCAGGACCTCTGAAACCCTCCTCCAGGGCTTCTGTAAACAAAAAACAAGAAAATTCTCTTTCAGGGCTCCCAATAAGGTCCCAGGGCTTCTGTACAAAGTATCACAAACACAAAACAACACAGACAGATCAGACAGAGTGCTGGACACCACAAGTTTTCCCCTTCTCAGCTCTGCTCAGTCCCAACTATGCTGAGCTTTTTATCTGTCATTAGCTCCTCCCTGTTCCACCTACCTGTTACATCCTTCCTGTTCCTGTCTTTGGCAAGTCCTTCCCACTGTAGGTTTCATAGGTACTGTTTCCTAACAAAGACTTGATATAATCACAAGCTAGGCTCAAAGATACTTGAACTGAAACAAGGAGCTAAGTATTTGTTTGCTTGTCATTGCACCAAAGAGCATAGATTGTATCTTATATTATCTTTTGCATTTAAATCAGCATGTTAAAAATAGTTTGGTATCCTACAGTTAAACAGACACTATCAAGCCAAGTCAACCTACATTTTTATAGCTTCCTTGAAATGATTGTAAGTGGAAATTTGATGGCAATCAGCACTATGGTTTTGTTTGTGGGTGGAATGAAGAGCTCAGTAGAATCTACTGTTAAACATAATTTTCCTTTTTCTCAGAACTTTAAACATGAAAAACACCCTATATCATGAGATTATAGTAGAAAATCCAATTCTGACTTTCAGAGTAATTCCAGATATAACCATAGATTTTTTTTTTTACTAAGACATAGTTTCAGAGAAGTTCAATGCAGTTTAGGAATGATACATTGCTCCTTAAAAAGGGAACTTAAGTAACTTAAAATTAGATACATATAAGCAGAACAGCTTTGAAAGCTACATGTTGATTACACACATAAACAGATATTTAAAATAAGCTCTACATAATGGAGATTCACACTTTTTGTACACTTTTCTCCAGTTCTATCATGTATATGGAAATGCTCATCTTAATTGGTATTTGTTAAGTTCAAAATAAACATAAGATGAGAAAAAAACCTCAAAGTATTAGTTGGGAGAGGCTAATTCACCACAAAACAGCTCATCAGACATCCCTCTCTGTTCCAGAATCCTCCTGGCTGATACAGGAATGCTTTCTGTGAAAGGAGATTATGTAATATTTTAGTAGTTGCCTGGAAGCCCAGTCTTGTAGTCCTAAAACTGAAGTGACAGCTGATGGGTGAATGATTTATATTCTTTTAATGTATGGGGAAATACATTACCTAGAGTGAAAGACAAAATGTTATTCTATGGTGTAAAATATTTTGTCCTTTCAGAATAACATTTATACTATATCCTGTGAGGGCAATTTCCAGGGTTCAGGTTGAAAATAATTCTGTATCATCATTTATAACTTTCTATAAAATTTGGCTTCTATGCTTACGCTCAATATACTTGGCCTTAACTCAGAGAGATTGAAGATATGAATCTAGATGTTTTTCATCTTTATAGGTGGAAAACATGACATGCTATTCAATCCTTTGTTATGGATGTGTGTATATATGTATGATATGTACTATACATATACAAACTTTAAATGTATTTGTATACACATATACATACCTATGGATTGTTTGGATTCCCAGATAATTTATTTCAGTGAAAAACACACTCTAGAGATTGAAAATTAAGGTTTTGGTCCTCAAAGATCACTACCATCAGTTAGCAGTTCCCTTTTTATGTTATTGGCGTTAAGATATTTCACTTATAGAGGAAAGACTAAAGAGGTTATGATAACTGTCTTCAAATATTTGAAGAGCTATCCTTTGTAGAAGGGGGAATTAGACTTGCCTTACTTGACTACATATGGCAGAAGGGCAATTTTAGGTCTGATTTAAGGAAAATCTTTCTAACAATTACTGTTATCTAAAAGAGAAATGAGTTACCTTAGAAAACAGTCAACTCCCCTCATTGCAGGCCTTCAAGCTAAGTTAGATGTGTTGTAGATAGGATTCTTTTTTAGGAATGGATTGGACTAAAAATTCCCCAAGGTCCCTTTCAGCTCTGTGATTTTGAAGTTTAATGGAGATTGTCTCAGCTATATTCCTCCCCTCATTCTGCATTGTAACATGATGGCGACCTGATTTCTCAAAGGTTATGCTAGTGGAGGGCAAACTGCCAAACTAAGAAAATTAGAGTGCAGACTGGGAGACGTGCTAAATGTCTGGGAGCTGATGACCAGTCAGTCAATAAATAAGTATTTATTATGCATTTATTGTGTACCAGGCATTGTGTTCAGTGAAAGGGACATGAAAATGGCAAAAAACTTTATCTCTGAACTCAAGGTACTCACATTTTAATGAAGAAGCTAACATGTCAGCAACAATCTACACACATAAAATACGTATATGTATGTATATGCATATACATGCACACATACACAAATGTATGTATTCATGGATGTGCAGGTATGTATACTCACAGCAGCCTGGAGTCAAAAAGACACATCTTCCTGAGTTTAAATTTGTCCTCAGACACTTATTAGCTGTATGACCTTGGGCAAATCACTTAACTCTGTTTGTCTCAGTTTTCTCATCTGTAAAATCAGCTGGAACAGGCAATGGCAAACCAGTCCAGTATCTTGGCCAAGAAAACCCAAAATGGGGTCACAAAGAGTTGGACACAACTGAGGAAAGACTCAACAACAAAAGTAGGGAGAACAGTCCAAGTGCGGGGGAGAAAAGGCACACCAACAGACCATTGTCCACCAAGCTATGGATTTTTTTGCTCATGGCAACCTGTATCCTGGTGGTATGATAGATAGTAGGCTGGGTTTGGAATTGGGCACCTGCCTTCACTTCTTTGCTCTGCCACTTCTAATCTAGACAAACGTGATCTCTTCTCTGGATCTCAGGTTTTTCATATACAAAATGAGAAGCTCTGTGATACAGTAAAAAGAATTAAAAAAAAGAATTTGTAATCAAAAGATCTGGGTTCAATATTCACATCTGTCACAAGCAGTATGACTTTGGTCAAGTCACTCAACCTCTCTGTGCCTCAATTTCCTCATCTGAAAAGTGAGGGTTTTGGACTAGACAAACTCTAATGTACTTTGAAGTTTTAAATATATGATCCTATGATGACTTATGAAGCAATGGAAAAGATGAAACATTAATATGTGAAACACTGAAGTAACTGACACCACAAACATGTATGGAAATGCAAGGCTGAACTCCTAGACAAACAAATCAGGTAAATGTCCCTGAAAAGCAAGGTTCAGAGGGTGTGCTTCTCACTGGTCACAGTACAGGGCAGCAGAGGGATCACTTGTGCTAAGTGATTGGACACCTCTTGTGGACCGCAGAACAGCAGAACAAGAAAGGAGAGCCTAGGGTATTTAGGAATCCAGGCAAAGCAGCCAGGCCACAAGATATCTGTGACCAACAACAACAACAACAAAATCAAGTTTGAGGTTCAAACAAGATGGCAGGACTACGTAGAAGGCCAATAATGAGTCAGGAGAAAACTTAAAGATATAGAATTCTGGGGAGTACCTGATGACTTTTTCCCCATTAGTGCTTAAAGGGCTGTGATCCAATAGGCATTAGAACTTGACCCAGTAAGAGAAAGGAGAAAAAAAAATAGCATAAAAAGACTTGGGCAATCATAGATAATTTGATGGGCATAACTACTTTCTTACATCTCCAAAATGTGTTTCTTCTTAGTGGCTAGGCTGACAACTGTTTCATAGATGTGTGTGTGTGTGTGTGTGTGTGTGTGTGTGTGTGTTACATCTGGAAAGTCATTTAGCTACTGTAAGAGATACACTGTCTTTTGTAAAATAGCACATCTTATTTTAAATGCAAATACATCCTTAGAAACAGTAAAAATCCCATTACAAAGAGCTTTGCTCTTACAAAAATTCAGTTATGCTAAGTCTCTAATCATAGCCCTTGGTACCAAAATGATGTCCCATTGCCTCTTTTATCCTATAGAGCAGTGGTTCTCAAAGTATGTTCTGGAGAATTCTGGGATACCCTAAGACCCTTTTAGAGTGTCTGGGAGTCCAAACTATTTTCATAATATTACGAAAAGTTTTCATTTTCTAATGTGGTAAATATTAATAAGCATAACCACCATACACCAAAGCTCTTTAGAGTCCTCAATAAGGGGTCATGAGATCAAAACATTTCATCAAACAAAGGAAAGTTATAAAATAGATATGCTCTCCTCTGGTGGAAGCGTTATGGACCATATTTGCATAAGTTGTTATGTACAGTTCAGTCGGTCTCCATTTTATCAACAATGCAATCATCTGTTTTTAGTGGACGGTGAGCTCTGGGGTTTGCTGCACTCTCTTTTTTTATTTTATATTACATGCTCTGATAAAATGCAAAGTTGCTCAAAGAAACTAATGTGAAATTTTCTTTGGTCAATTATATGGTATAAGTTGGACTTCTCATTACCATCACAACAAATTTTTTAAGCAAAGAGGAGGGACTACAGGTGAAACTCAAATCAGACATTTTATTTCACTTTTCACATATTCAAAGAAATTTGGAAGCTTAACATTCAGATAGCAGAAGGAGGATTATGCTAAAGTGGAAATATTGCTGGCTCTGGAGACAGAGGACTTGGGTTCAATTCTCACCTCTCATGCTTGCCACATGTGAACTTGGGCCAAGAGTGGGGAACCTGCCTTGGGCAATTTACTTAAATTCCCTGGACTTAATTTTCCCCATCTGTGAAATTTAGAGGAGAGGGGCTAGAATAGTTTGCCTCTGAAATCTCTTCCAACTCTGTGGTTATGATCCTATTACATGGCTTATAAGTCTAAAGAGGTTTTAGGTTAGCCTGGCCCACTGTCATCAATGTATGTTTATATGAAAGAACCAAAAAACAACAATTAAAATTCTCTCACAGAGGGAGAAAACCTGAAGATTATTCATAATCAGACTTGTGCTTTTACTCTTTTTCTGATAAAATAGTGAATTTTACTAAACTATCTGCATTTCTCTTGCCTAAGTCACCTGGCAACCAATGGTTTGTATTTCAAGAATGGCTATTTGAAATTAGGGAGGGTGAGGGTAGTTTTTCCTATAGGACACTCCTAAGCTAATAATCTTGGCTTCATTAACACTAATGAACTAATCTAACTCTCCTTATTGTATTAAGCCCCTGGAAAATATGAGATTTATAATTTAGGGCATTTAAAATGCCCTAAAATGATTTGCAAATTTCCAAGTTTTTTTTTTTTTTAATAAGCCAAGTGGGGCTTTTGCAATGATGGAAAAAATAAGGGGAAACATTGTGAAGATGAATAATCAGTGGTGGAGTCTCAGCTTTAAAAAGGTTAGTAATTAGTGGTTCACAGGTACAAAATCTCTGAACTCTTAAGATTTAAAATGTAGGCATTGGAAAGTCAGAAATCTTGGCTTGGAAATTCATGTGATATTGCCCTTGGCCCTTTAGCCTTTTACAACTGTCTAGAATGATGTTTAAGTACTAGTCATTGCTAGCCCAATAAAATTTAAGGCACCATTAGAATTCTGGCTCTCAGAGTCATGGATTCTTTAAAAATTTAGAGTGGGCAGAGCCACCACACTCAAGCACCTGCTAAAAGGAGCTTAGGAAGAGATTTGATCCTGACTCAGGACAACAGCTCTTGGCAGTGATCAACAGCTCTCATCTGACCATATGATCCTGTCACAGGCTACCTTCAGTTCCCAATTTATCTTTTCTCTCATCTACTCTGTTTCGCTTAGTCATCTCTTCTTGGCACCATGCCACGGCTGCTTCCACTCAGACTTTTTTATTTGAATATTGTCTGCCTCTAAGATCTGATCATTTGGTTCCCTTTATCTTTCCTACATTCAGCCAGAGTTAGGGGTCCTAATGACTCTGCTAGGCAAAATTCCAGCAGTGAGGACATGTGTTAGTGACTCTGATTTTTATGATAGTCATTCTTTTTTTTACAAACAATTAATGAGCACCAGGAGGAAGCAAGGGGGAAAGGAATGACCACTTATTAAAAACTTACTATGTGCCAGGGGCACAAGTACTTTACAAGTATCATTTCATTTGATGCGGATATCAAGCCTGGGAGCTAGGTGCTATTGTGATTAGAGTCAAGGAAACTGAGACACATAAGGTTAAGTGACTTACCCAAGGTCATACAGTTAGTAAGTGTTTGAAGCCAGGTTTGAATTGAGGTCCCCCTTGCTTTGCCAGGCTCAGTGTCATATGCTCTGTGTCACACAGAGAGTAAGTGTCTGAGGTCAGATTTGAATGTTGGTCTTTCTGACTCCAGGCCCAGTGCTCTATTCATTGAGCCACATAGCTGCCCAATAAAGGTTTAATCAAACATGCTGAGGTCCTCACAGGCTAAGATTTAGTATTTGCCCTATCTTGGTGAACATTTGATCAAGTATTAAGACAAGGATTCAAATTTGGTCTTCAACATTTACAGATTATAGTTACTGTTCTTTGTTCATTTTTGAAGAGGACCAGTGACTTCACAGGATGATATCTTGACTTGGGGGTAAACTGGATTTAAGTGAGGTAGAGTTGCACAAAGTCATCAACCTCACTCTCTCTTCCAGAGACATTGAAGTCCAGTGGCAAGACAAAAGTCAGAACTGGCGATGGCCTGGAATGTAGTAGATGATCTTGGTATCTTCTATGCCTGACCAAGCTCTAAGCACTCCACAATGCTTGCTTCAGCCTTCTCTATGACCACTGCACACCTGTTCTCATCTGCCAATTCTGCTGGCGGAAGTCTTCATATGCCTGGGGTAGATACCACCCTAACTTACCAATGTGTTTACGGCCCATCAATTGCTCTCAATTTGATTTAGCCCATATGCCAAGATGGCTTATAGGGAGTGGCTGCTGCACGGGCTACAGCTTCTTGGAATCACAGGTAAGAGTTGAATGCCAGATGGACACCAAAAGTGGACAAGAAGCCTGAAAAGGGCTTGGTAAGCCCTCACCCCAGAGGCGCTAGTCCTCCTTAAATACCCACACACCCCTATTGACTGTATGGTCATAAGCAAGTCATATAACTGTTTTTGAGCTTTAATTTCCTCATCTATAAAACTGGCAGAGAGTTATTTGTGAAACTTCAGAGAGTTATTTGTGAAACTCTGATGAGACAGCATATGGAAAGTGCTTTGCAAACTCTAAAGCTCTGGAATAATATGAGTTAATATTATCACTATTTAGAACGTTACTGTTCCCACTTATTTTTTAAATCAATTCCTCAAGCCCATTTGCCACTGTTAATTTTCCTCTTATGGAACAAAAATCCAGGCTCTTGTCTGCATTCTCTGTCCACAGCCAGCAGGCTGCTTTTCTTTGCTATAATTGGTACCTTCTTACTATTGAATTTCTACCTACTCTGACTTTAGAAACAGATTTCTACTTAGCAAGTGTATTTCATTCTTTTAAATTTTGGAGACAATCATGGTTTGTCCCCATGTGCTCCAAATAACAAAGCAACAAAGTGGCCTGGTCAATTCAGTTGTTTTAGTCATTATAAGGATGGAATTGGATGAACCATATGGCCCATCTGCCAAATTATATGGAGTTGGGCATGGACATGGCAGAAAGAGGGGAAAATTAAATATAAATGGCCAAATTTAGTACTTGGTATAGGCAAGGCCACTGCTGACTCATCAGCCTTCTGTGATTATTGCAGTTAATCATACGACTAATTCTGAAAAGCAAAGGCAAATTGGAAGGATCAGTTTCCTCATCTGTAAAATGAGAAAAGTTTAGATGAGATGATCTCTAAGGTCTCTTTCCAGGCTAACATTCTATGATCCTTCACATCCATTGAATTTGGGAGGAATAGAGAGGCAATCTGCATAACTTGAGGCCACCGTTTTAAATCATCACGATTGCCCATATATAGAAAGTGAAGCATCCCTAATCTGAAGTTTGAATAATAATGAACAAGGTAAAAAGAATCATCAGACTAGTTGGCAACTTGGACAGGATAGAAAACTGAAAAGCATATAGAAAGCAGTTTTGTATTCCAGGTCTCTGGAAGTAGCAGCAATGTATCCTACCTTCTTGACGGCTACTATAAGAGAGGGAACTAGTGTTGCTTTGCTCACATAGTTTCACTTCTATGAATTTCACTGACCCTTCACTCTCCACCCTCCCTTATCCCATCTTGTTGGGTCATATAATTATGATAATGGTCCCTAATAATAGTTAATATCACATGCCTGATTCTCCCCTATTTTGAGGGTTGTCTAGGGCAAGGTACACAGAACAGTCTGAGATAAAGGTGCTGGAAACCTATTCTACTTTCTGGTTTTGAACACTGCCCGCTTGTATCAGAAAAAATTGCTAGAATCCAGTCTTGAAAAGTATTATCTCCTTAAGCATGGAGAAATTCTCTCTTTTTTTTCTTTTAATTTTATTTAGATGACCTAGCAAGCACACTGTGGAAGATGAATAAGACATAGGAGGGATGAGACATAGGCTTGGCTTTTTCGAAGGTCAAAAAAAGGCAGGAGGGAAGAATGAGGGGTTAGGGGAAATATCTTTTTTATAACTGAATGTGTTGATAATTGGCAGAACAAGAATGGGGTAAACCAAAAAAAAAATTAATGGGATTTTGATAAAATCAAATATTTCTCCAATTTTGCCCAAAGGTAATATCTTTAATTAGAATATTAATTGCCTTTAAACAAAACAGTCAGTGTACATTGGAAAACATTACACTGCTGCTTAAAAAAATTTATTCTTTGAAGAATTATTTTCTTCTTAATCCATTTTTGGATGGTTGTTTTTGAAAAGAAAAAAGGTAAATAGAATCCTTAGTATGCTGTCTAAAACCAGCTGTGTGGTAAAATTAAAGCAACTTTTTACCATTGGTGATTCAACACAAATTTTTCACTACCATTTCAGGTTCATGCCCAAGAATGATGAATTGGTGATAATCAGCTATTATCCCTTTTGTAAAGCACGAAAAGTACTTGAGCTTTATTTTGCTATGTTTTAAGTTCAATGGGGAAAGGGACAAAAATCACATATGTATAGTTGTGGGGTTGCATAATTTGATGGAGAGAGGAAGCCATGAAATGCCTAGAGGAATTTAAATAGGGTCCAACTGCAGTTTTCAATTATAGTTCCCCAGCTTGCCAGTGCTTTGCTGTCATTTCTCATTGGTGTGTGGAGTATGTGAGGGATATCCCAAAGGTTTTTGCTTAAATGATATAAGTAAAATTGCCACCGCCATTTTTTCCCTCTTACCTAGCCGGAAAAGTTGATTCCATTTTAATTCAAGATTCCATTAAAAATGAATTCTGGTGCAGAGAACTATCTTAGGGAAAAGAGAGAGAAAAGCATGTACCAGACTTGGAATGAGGTTATCTATGTTATTTTCCCTTTCTCAATAAATACTATTTATTATAGAGGTGGGTACTCTGCTCAATACTATACAGATTAACTTGGCTAAATGCTATTCTTGCTTTCTGGGAACTTACATTCTAAAATAGGCACCAGTCAGCTGAGTATCCATTCACCTCTCTTCTCAGCAGGAAGCTTAAGCAGTACTAAAGTTGTGTAAGGACATATAGGGCATTTTAATGCATATTTATATAGGTAGACAAAATTGCAGCTACAGGAAATTTCAGTTAGTTGGTCAGTTTACCAAGTTGCAGTAGCTGACATTTACATAGTTCTTAAAATTTTCAAAGTGTTTAATATATGTGACCTCATTTGAACCTCACAATAACAAATTAAATGCAATATTATCTCTTCTGTAGTTGAGGAAACAGAAGTTAGGCGTCATGGCTGTGGTCACCCATCTAGTAAACATCAGAGGAAAGATCTGAATCTGGATTTTCTTGGACCACTCAGGAATCTTATAGCAGATTTCATATACTCATTGGTCTATGTAATATGAAGGAAGAAACAGATATATTGGAGTTTGGGGATTCAAGCAATGGTTTTTGAAAACAATTATTTTTTAATTAATTACAATAAACATCTCTCTAGACCTAACAGTGTTGGTCCATACACTTGGGTCAAATATATAGCTATGGAGAAGAGTAGACATTGTATGTATAGGACATGCAGCTATCATCTTGCTTGCCTGTTTTCCATTGTTTTTGAGGTTTTCCTCTAACAAACCACCACAAGACAAAGAATTAGCCCTTGACAAACTAGAGTCATTGATCTTCAGTAAACGGGCCATTCCTAAAGATTTATTTATTTATTTTTTCGCTTTTTTTTTTTTGGAAACAATTGGGGCTAAGTAACTTACCTAAGGTCACACAGCTAATTTTTGTGTTAACTGTCTGAGGCTGGGTTTGAACTCAGGTCCTCCTGACTCCAGGGCTGTGTAATGCCATGTACCAGCAGATTCCCAAAGGAATGCTACTGTGAACAGCTTTTAGAGTTCAGATTACAAAATATAGTGAACACTCTGTTTATTCCATTACAAATCAAGACAAACATTCAAAACATTAT
>CM053585.1:447151699-447170366 GCA_028646515.1 Pseudochirops corinnae | reverse complement strand
TAGTATGCTTCCTATATATGAATCCACGTAATATATATAGGAAGCATAGTATGTGTACAATGTAATACTAAGTGTTGGAGATGGTAGCTAATATAGTACCTGTTCCCAAGAGGCTTGTAATGTAGTGTGCACAAATAACTCCGATAAGAATCTGACAGTAAGTGAAAAAAAGAGGTGTGTACCATCAGTGGGAGACAGGGAATAAACTGCTAGGGGAAATTTGAAGTAGGAAAATACAGTGTTAGTTGCTGGGATCTGAAATGCCTTCATGAGTCTAGCCTGAAAGGGAAGGATTTCAGCAGATGTAAATGAGGGGAGAGAGAATAAGCATTTAAATAGCTCCTCCTCCTACTCCTGACATAGAGTAGGGTAAGTGTATTTGAAGACTTATTTGCCCCATTGGGGTTCCTCAAAGTGTCCCCTATCTACTTTACTTTGGCTCTTAGTGATGTGAAAGTCATGCTCATTTAGGTTTCTGTTTCCTTGTCTACCCTTTTGAAGTGAGTTGGACACCACTTCAGGAAAAGGAGCTCTCTCGGTCTTCAGAGACAATAAATAGCAGGTAGCACTTACTGTGTTAAGTACTTGACAGATATTTTCTCTATTTATAGTAGCTCTTTTTGTGGTGACCAAGAACTAGAATTTGAGGGGATGTCCATCAATTAGGGAATGGCTGGACAAGTTGTGGTCTAGGATTGTAATGGAATATTGTTGCACTGTAAGAAATGATGAGCAGGGTAATTTCAGAAAAATCTCAAAATCCTTACATGAACTGATACAGAGTGAAATGAGCAGAACCAGGAGAACACTGTACACAGTGACAGCAATATTGAACAATGAACAACTGTGAATGACTTAACTACTCTCACCAATGCAATTGAATAATTGCAAAGGATTCATGATGAAAAATGTTATCCACTTCCAGAGAAAGAACTGATGGTGTCTGAGTACAGATCAAAACATACTTCCTTTTTGTTCTCTCTCTCTCTCCTCTCTCCCTCCCTTTTCTTCCTTTGAATTTCCTTTCACAAAATGACTAATATAGAAATGTTTTACATGATTCCACATGTATATCCCATATGAGATTACTTGGGAGACAAAGAATTTAGAAATCAAAACTTTTTAAAAATGCTTTTAAATTTTTAAAACTTAAAAAAAAGTTTTTAAATGTTTAAAACTTTTAAAAATGAATGTTAAAAACTGTTTTTACATGTAATTGAGGGGGAAATTTTTTAAAAGTAAGCATTTCTTTAAAAAAAAAAACCTCTCATTTGATCCTCAACCCTGTGAGGTAGGCACTATTTTATGCCCATTTTTCAGTTGAGGAAATGGAAGCAAACAGAGGTTAAGTGACTTTCCCAGGGTCACACAGCTAGTAAGTGTAAGTCGAATTTGAACTCAGGTCTTCCTGAATCTAAGCCTAGCTCTCTATCCACTGATGACATTAGATTTGGAATCTAAGCAGAATTCATCCCAGCCTCTTCCCAATTACCATTTATGAGCAGAAAGAGGAGCTGAAGACTTAATATGACATGATTTAGGATATAACTTGTCCAAGAACAGCTCCCCCACTGTCTTCCAGAAATTTTACTTCAAGTGGATTCAATAAGCATATACGACTTGCCAGATAGTGTACAAGGAAGTGAGGATACAAGACAAAAAAGAAACAATCCCAGCCCTCAAGGAATTTGGAAACTATAGGCAGGAATGAACAAGCATACAAAGAAGTAAATATAAAAGAGTGACAATAGTACATTTAGTGTCTGATATTAATGTTCCAGTAGTAAGACCAGACCACATCTGGATCATATATTTCCTTCTGCAACCCTACAGAAAATCAGGCTGTCACTTTATTAACCATAAAAGGAGTAGAGAGTATAAGAAGTCACTTTTCCACCAGGTGGTACTGCAGGCAGCCCCTTGCCAGTAGTCTCCATTAATCAGTTATCCAACAAGCATTTATTAAAGCCATACTTTGTACCAGTTTCCTTAGATAGCATCCAGTGTGCATGAGTGGACAGCTAGGTGACACAGTGGATAGAATGCCAGGCAGAGTCAGAAATATTCATTTTCCAGAGTTCAATCTGGCCTCAGACACTTACCCTGGGCAAGTCACTTAACCCTGTTTGTTTCACTTTCCTCGTAAGTAAAATGACCTGGAGAAGGAAATGGCAAACCACTCCAGTATCTTTGCCAAGAAAATCTGAAATGGGGTCATAAAGAGCTGGACATGACTGAAAAAATGACTGAACAGCAACAAAAGCCCCTGCGTGGACTTTTCCTCCAGCTCCAGAATCCCTACTGCTTTCCAGAGGGTAAATTCTTAAACTATTCCCTTCTATTGTTCACAAGGGGTGGGACTGGGCACATTTAGTCACCTTCCCTAGGGGCATTCAAAATTGAGGGTGAGTACGGATAAATAGACCATAGCTCTGAAACTGTAGACTAAGAGGGGAAACCTAGATGGATTTTCTTAGTGGCAATACCTCTATCTCTTATTTGGGAAACTTTGCTTTTGGCAACAAACCTCATTGATTAAGGCTCAAATAATTGACTTTTCAGCAGCCACATGCTTGTTAAACACAGTGAAGTGAAGAACCGCATAGGACCTCCCATTGAAATATAGTCAAGAAATTGCTTTGTTCAATCATCTTTACCACCACCACCACCTGCCCCAACACACATTTTCAAACATCCTGCCGGCATGTAGATCTCTGTAAACAGTGGGAGAAGGGGGTAGAGGAAGCCCTGGGATGTTGGGACTGATGTCGCAGACCAATATCATCAGTGGCAATGGTTTCATGGCAGCCATCAGCCAGTTTTCTCTATTAATGTTGCTCCCCATAGCAACATTGTTCTTTCTGAACAGTGCTCCAAGCCTTGTTCCTGGCATCTGTGCTACAGCATCTCTCCAGGATCTGTCTCAGATCATCCTTACCAGTGTCCAGCTTGGGCTGTGTCTATAAGGAAAGCCTTAGAGAGGAGAAAGAGGTGAGCCTAGAGTAGCAATAACAGCGGCCATCCTCATGTCAGCATGGAAAGAATGGAATGGTGGACAGGAAATCCATTCAAGGACAAAATACAGGGGAATATAGGGATTTGGGTAATTTACATACCCACAGATAGCTTTCCTTTTCTTCTCAGGAGTATCAGTGATCTTTCTCTTACAAGGACCTCTGGAAGAGAAGAAGAGAGGACATTAGAAGTGTATGGGATAAGTGAAAACTTCTCAATTTGGGGTGGTTAACTTTTCAAATTGCTTGTGTCAGTCACTTTTATCTTCCTTTGTCTGTTTTCTGGCCTTGGTGGGACCCTCCCCTCCTCTTTCCTTGCTGTCCCAGTTGGGGAAGAATTTGGTGAAGTACGCCTCTCCACCAATGAGAAAGGAAACAGTCAGGGAGGGGTCTTGACTAGGTTAAGTTATAAATTCCCACCCACACTATCTTTTGTAATTTGCCTCTTCTCCATGATGAGTCATGGGGACAACTGCCCTCTTCTCCCAGGGAAGAGAATAAAGTCCTGTTCTTATCCTAAGAAATCTCTGTGTTTATTTCTTTTCATTAAATTAAGGATGAAGGATATTTTTCATCCCAAACAGAAGGACATGCTATAAGAGTGATTTCAGAGAGCAGGGAGTGCCAAGAACTGAAGGAATCAGGAGAGGCTTCTCATAAGAAGTGGAGCAGTGAAGTCATGGGTGACAGTCAGCCTAAAGTGCAAAAATGGGAGATGGAATGTGTGCAAGGAAGAGAAATTAATAATGTAAGAGAGTAACATTCAATCATCCAGAGAAGATGGGTTAAAGTCATATCATTGTTGTGATTTAATCGTTTCAGTCGTGACCCCATTTGGAGTTTGTTTGTTTGTTTGTTTGTTTTGGCAAAGATACCAGAGTGGTTTGCCATTTTCTTCTCCAGATCATTTTTACAGATGAGGAAATTGAGGCAAACAGGGTTAAGTGACTTGCCCAGGGTTTAGCTAGTAAGTGTCTGAGACCAGATTTGAACTCAAGAAAATGAATCTTCCTGGCACTCTATCTACTGTGCCACCTAGGTGCATAAGAAGTTTAGATAGTGACATAAACAGGGCAGTTCCCTTATTATTGAGTTAAAATTAATATGCACTTTCAAAAAAAAAACTCCACATAACAGAAGTTCACAGCTACATATATAGCCCTCTTTTTGTTCTTTGTGTATTGAAAAGTTTGTTAATGATTATTAAGTTTATATTAAAAAAAGAGAAAACTAATTTTAAAGCACTTAAAATAGAAAAGGCCTGAACAGAAAGCTTCAGAGATAAACTTTGCTGACTTCATAGCTTTTTTCTAGGATCAGCCCTGTATAACATACCTTGGGTCCCCCAAGGCCCAGCTGACCTGAGACTTGATCAGTTTTAGAGATTTCATACTAGTGTAATGTATATCCAGGTTCTGTGCTCAAGTAGTCCAACCCACTTGCTATGCTCCTCAGTTTCATCAGGATGAATGCATTGTAATCCACCTTGGCTCACTTGTGTGTTGTCCACAACAGCCCACCTGTTCTGTCCCCACCTGGAAAGTGATGAGTCTATCCCCAGGGCGTACAACCAGAAACACTGAGGTAAGGGATGGCAAAGGCACAATGCTGATTTTTAAAAAAAATCAAGTTTACTCATATAATTCAGTGCCTGCAGGAATTCTGTCAGGTCACAGCTGTTTCCCAATGAGTCATCCATCACTCTGAGGACTATCCTACATGGATGGAAGCAATGTAAGCCCACACACCAGGGTATAAATACGGCGGAGCTCAGTGACAGTTACTGTGACTGGAGGCATTCTCCCTCCCATCAACTATTTTGAGGCTGCTTCTATACTGGTCAAGCAAAATAATATTTGTATATTTATGTATGTAAATATGTATAATATGTTATTCATCAAAAGATATATAAGTATGTACATTCATAACATAAGTATGTATGCATATGTGTATACATGCATGTGCATGTATGTGCACATGTATCTACATGTGCAGATATAATACATGCATGTAGCTAGTTGGTACAGTGTATTTAGTGCTGGGTTTGGAGTCAGGAATGATGTCACCTTCATGAATTCAAATCTGGCCTCAGACACTTACTTGCTATGTGACTTAATCGTATTTGCCTCATTTCCCCCATCTGTAAAATGATCTGGAGAAGGAAATGGCAAATCACTCCGGTACCTTTGCCAAGAAAACCCCAAGTGGGGTCACGGAGAGTTGGACATGACTGAAAACAACTGCACAACAACAAATAATACACATATGTATATGGACACGTATGCATATGTGTACATGTATGTGTACATGTATATGTATATGCTTTCCACTCAGGCTCAGTGAATTATTTGTGAAGATTCTTGTTAGTAAATCAGAATTAGGAAAATAACTTGTCAAAACCTGTGTAGAAAAATTATCTTTTGCCAAGGATTTGAAAAGGTTGTTTTACCTAGGAAGGAAGTCAAAGTACTGACTACCACCTACCCTCATTGGAGTGCCAGAAATTCTAGTCAAAAGAGCATTGGATTTAGAACCAGAGAACCTAGGTTTAAATCATGTCTTTTTTCATTCACTCTCTATGTGCTCTCAGGCAAGACATCTCAAGAAATCTGTTTCCTTACTGTATAAGGATCATGTATATGATCTCTGAAGCCCCTCTAGATCTGAACCTGTGGTTAAATAATCTAAATCTAAAATTCTAGATCTACTTCTTGAAGACAAGACATTATATACAGAAGGCCCATAGTTAATAGAAATGGACCCGATATAGACATCTACACAAAAAAGTCTTCAGTTCCTATGCAACAATCAAGGTTCTTAGGGAACTCCGCAAAGGATGGGTAAATTGGAAGAGGGTGGAGATGGAGGTAGAGAGAAGGGCAGGATGAGAGGAGGAGGCTAAATTTTCCCAGTGAGAGATGTTGGGTAAAAGTCTGAGATCCCTGAGCATTTGTCATAAGAAGGAACAGCATTTGTATCAGAGATAGAAAGATGTAAAGATGGAAATTAGGAAACAGGAAAACATCAAAGACAAACTTCTCCAGCTTTCTAAAACTGCCTGGATCTGGGCCTGCTGTTCCATTCCTATTGCTGTGCTTGTAACTCTATAAAGTCAATTAAAAGCCAAGGGTTTTGATGAACTGAAATTTTAAGGCATAGAATTCAAACACGACATGATCTGTCAGATATGCAGCATGCCATGGGTTTTATTCATGGAGTTTTATTCCATCAGTTGGAAAACTAGGAGTTTGGGGTCTAGCCGGGTATATGTGGGAGATGAACAACTCTGTTATTCCTCTCCCTGGGTCCTGCCTTCCATCAAAAAGTTGCCTTCGGCAAAGGGAAGCCTTCCTCACAATACTACCATCCCATAGCCTATAAAAGCAACCTCTTATCTTCTGAGAAAGCTGGTCATAGTGAATGCACCAATGCGCATTTAGAAACTTCCAGAAGTGCTTAGCAAAGAGTCAGTTCTAGAAGCCCTGTTATGACATGGCTTCTTATCAGAGATTTATGAAAAACATCTTTAGCCATGAAGTTTATATGGCATCGATGACCAGGTCACAACCATTGTTTTCAATCCATGCTCCATCTTGGGCTTGGGACACTCATAAACTGAGAGAGGAAAGACTGACTCCTCCTTAACCTTCCATTGTTATTATCAGTCTTTTTTGGTAGTGTCTGACTCTTTGTACTTTATTTGGGGTCTTCTTGGCAAAAATACTGGAGTGGTTCACCATTTCCTTTTACAGACGAGGGACCTAAGGCAAACAGGATCAAGTGATTTGCCTAGGGTCACATAGCCAGAAAGGGTCTGAGGCCCGATTTGAACTTGGGAAAGGGAGTTTTCCTGACTCCACACTTAGCACTATCCACTGCACCTCTTGGCTGCCCTAACCTTCCATGCCTGGTGCAAACCTACCCTCCTGTATCCTTAGGAAGATTTAGGCTCAATGTGACCCAGGGTAATAGATTTTTCAGCCAGGTGGGACATGAGGGGACATCTAGTTCATCTTCCTCATTTTACAGATAACGAATTGAGACTAAGGGCATTTAAGAGACTTGTGCAAGATCACACAGTAAATAGTAGAGCAGAGATTTAAACTCAAGTCCTTTGGCACCCCAGTCAATGCATTTTCTACTGCAGGGATGGGGAACCTGTGGTTTTTGACTGTTTGAATTCTGTCAAAGGGCCACACTTGAGGACCTAGAAGGCTACATATGGCCTCAAGGCTGCAGGTTCCCCTCCCCTATCTACTTTATCACCTTTCCTGCCTTACATCCAAATTCTAACAAAAAATGGATATGTTTGCCTTTAAAATTATTCTTAATGTGATTAAATGAATTTGTCATCCACACAGAGAAAAATCAGATGGAGGAGGGGATTGCAATAGCTTTATTAATAAAGTAATTGGCTAAACTTACACTTTCTCTGTTTGGAGGCTCTCCAGGTGTCACCAAGGTCACTCTGTCAAATGAGCATCTTGTGAGTGATGTCGACTCCCCAACCTCATATACCCCCTGGAGAAATAAATGCACATACTTCTTTTAAAATGTGAAAAGTGAGGGCTCCTTCTAGAGCATGGCAGGGCACCATGGCCCCCCTGATCCTGTAATATTTCACTGTTAAAAAGAAGCAATGGGTTTTTTGGCACCTGGAATGGATGTATGACATATTGTGGTATATATGTTGATGCAGCCTATGTCAACCTTAGGTTTCAAGTACATACAATTTATATTGTCTCTTATAATTGCTATTAAAAAGTGAACCCTACTGGTCAACCCAAGGTAATAACTATCTCATCTATTCTTACCTTTACCATAAGAAGAAACCCTCTTAAAGTGAGAGATAAGGCTCAAGCACCTGATTCTCAGAAACCTGATGCCCACCTATAATCTTTAGTAGTACATAGTGGATATTAAGAAAGATCTGAAGGTCACAATTGTTCCCAAGGGGGAAAAAAAAAGGAAGGCAGTTGGAGGTCCTGTATCTCTCAGCACTGGTCTCTACTTCTTACTATACAACAGGAATAGAGAGGCGTATGGTGTTCTTTTCTGTTACAGGTGTGCTGGAAAACAGAGTAATTATCCCTGGAGCATATCAACCAATAAGCATTTATTAAGTGCCAACAGCTAGTACGGTCCTAGTTAATACGAATAGTGAATCCTGTGAAGTCATGGAATGTATTTGCATGTGTACTATTCAAATTATATAAAATCTTGTCATTGTTTTCAGCTCAACAAGAACATGCAGTGTGAATTCAAATGATGCAACCACTTCACAGGATTCTAATGGGGACCTAGCTGCACTATAGGTCAGGCACTCTGCTAGGTGCAAGTGATGCAAACACAATAGGGAAAATAGTCCCTGCCTTCAAGGATCTTACAGTCCTGCTGTAAAAAATGAGAAAAATTTAAGCAGAAAGGTTTTCCATATCTACTGAAATATTTGTAGCAACACTGTGTATGTGTGTGGAGGAGGGTAATCAAGAGTTGAAAACAATGTAGATAACTGTCAAATGAAAAATGGCTAAATAGAATGGTGGTCCATGAATGCAATAAAATTTTACCGCACTGTAAGAGATGATATTAAGCAGCTAATTTGACTGACCTGATTAATCAAAACTTTTATTTTTACTAAATATTATTATTTTTACTAAATATTATTAAAGAGGGAGTTGGAACAGTGAAGACTGCTGGATCTGAAGCCAGAGGATATTGGTCTGAATGTCAGCCTTGTTGCTACCCACATGACCTGGAGGAAATAACTTAGTCTCATTTGACCTGTTTCTTCATTTTGCAAATGAGGCGATTGGACTACATGTCTTTAAACTCCCTTCAAGCACTAAATCTATGATCCTGTGATAGCTCATTGTTGTTGTTACTGTTTTCCCACCAGCCAAAACAGTCAAAATTGGTTTTGTGTGTGGATGAAGATTACTTATTGCCATCACTCTGCTGCTCCAGAAGTGATCAGCTTCAGGCTCTGCCACATACTGTCTGTGGGATCACAGGCAAACCATTTAACTTCTCTGAGCCTCAACTTCCTCATCTGTAAAATGGGGAGGAGAGTGGTCTATATGCTAATCAAGGATATTTTTGATGTAAATATGATAGTGAGAGGCAAGCTCTTAAAGAGGATCTTCTATAGCAGCTTGCATCATCAATCTTATAGCTAATTAAAAGATATAAAGAAGAAATAAGCCTGATATGCTTACTGTTTGTTGATTAGAAAAAAAGAAAAACAACCTTTTGACTAAGTGGAATAAAGCACAATCTTAAAGACTATTTTTCAACAAGGTATGTCACATGCATGTGTTAAAACAAAAGAATATTCCTGATAGATACAACCACAGGAATAATTCAATCTGAGATTCCTTCTATGATCTGTATTAAGTAAGGTATAAATAGGAAGACATGCTTGCCAAAAATCTTATAAAGGCTATTAATATTATGTTCAAAATCCAGATGTTATTATGTTGATTTCATTGAGCCCCACAATACTGCAAAGCCTCCTTATTAAAACCAGTAGTTCCTAAAAGCAATTGTTATAGGCATACACACAAATTTACACAGGAAAAAAAAAACAAGTAATGAAGTATGTGTATTGTTGACATGGATGTGTAGCCCACTAAATTAATCAATCAGCATGTATACTTTGGACACATAGATAAGCATCTGGACCTTGTATTGAACAAAAAGGATGAGAACAGTAGACTGCATTTGGGAAAATTATGCAGCAATTTCATTGATTACTCTGTTACATAAATATTTTCCTGGTGATGTTATATTAGGATGAACCACAAAACAATAAAATGTCTAAGGAATCATGAAGGGTATTAGCTATAACATATTACCTGTAATAACCTATATGAAAGAATGTATTACCAAGAAAATGTATGAGGAGGAAGGGAGGTGGGCTGGTGGTATCCAGGAGTAGTGGATAATTGATGCACAGCCTGAGTGCTGCACTGGTACCCAAGAGATGTCAAAAGGCCTAGAGGAAGGGCTCTATTACATTGGGTGGAGTTATAAGATCACATGGGCAGGAACACACATAATGAAGAGATATGAATAGATATCAATCTACACCAATAGGGGCAGCTCCTGCATCAATGAAATCATGGATTGTCCAAGTATCAAAGTACCTATCAGGTGAGTATTAAACTAAATGAATTTCTAAATGGAAGGCATTCTGAGTTTATAGTTCACATAAGTATCATATATAATCATAAATTTAGAGCTGGGAGCAACCTCAGAAACCATCTAGTCCAATACCTCTTTTGTTTTCCAGATGAAGTTGAGTCACAAGCACATTAAATTATTTACAGAAGTACTAAAGTTGAACTGTTAGTTCAGCATCTTCCCCATCAAGTATCTAAATAGTATTGGAAAAAGTATGAGTTTTCCAAAACAACCACTTCCTTGATCTTTAAAAAAGATAATTATTATCTCTGCAGTATGGTTTAGGTGTGGTAGCACCTGGGCGAGGAAGGGTGAACAAAATGATTTGCCAATGACATCTCCCATTACTGTGAAGCAGCATGTATAAAGAGTACTTGGATTTCGGACTGACAGCATTGTTGTTCAGTCATTTCAGTCATGTCTGACTCTTCGTGGTGCCATCTGGGGTTTTATTAGCAAAGATACTGGAGTAGTTTGCCATTTCCTTCTTCTGCTCATTTTACAGATGAGGAAACTGAGGTAAACTGGGTAAAGTGACTTGCCCAAGGTCACACGGCTCGTAAAAGTCCAAGACCAGATTTGAACTCAGGTCTTCCTGATTTCAGTCTGGTGCTCTATCCTATATGCCAGATAGCTGCCCTGACTGAAAATACCTGGGTCCAAATCTTGAGTCTACTATTTATTAACTCTGTTATATTGGGGAAGTCACTTAACCTGCTTAGCCTCAGTTTAATTATCTTTCAAGGGAAGAATTTGGACTTGATCACCTCTAAGACGACCTCTAACTCTTAAATTAGGATCCTATTATGCTTTGATTTTTTTTTAACACCTTCTGGAAATTTTGACAAAAGTTTTATTACGAATCACCAGTACACATTTGTCTGTGGTCTAAAGAAGGCAGGGAATCACTACGTGTAAGGTCCCCTGTTAATCTGAAATAGAACTAAGTTCTGCTTTCTCTTGATTGTTGATATCCTATCATTAAATTTAAAATGATGTTATTACTCTATTCTATCCATAAACTCATGAATAAACATTCCCTAAGACTTCTTTGTTTTTTGTTTTTGTTTTTTGGGTTTTTTTTGCCTTTTTGGAGGGGAGAAGGCAGGGCAATTGAGGTTAAATGACTTACCCAAGGTCACACAGCTAGTAAGTGTTAAGCGTCTGAGGCTGAATTTGAACTCAGGTCCTCCTGACTCCAGGGCCAATGCTCTATTCACTGTGCCACCCAGCCGCCCCAAGACTTTGTCTTTAGGTAGCATTATAGAGTATTAATTAGACTTGGAGTCAAGAAGACCTGAGTTTGAATCCTGCCTCAAACATTTACTAGCTGTGCAGCCTTAGACAAGTCACTTAACTTCTATGAGCTTTAGTTTCCTCATCTACAAAATGGGGATAATTTCAGGGCTGTTGGGAAGATCCGAAGAAATAAATATAAAACTCTTAGCTGACATTTATACAGCTTTTTGAGGTTTGTAATTATTAGCCATCATTCTATTGGTAAATGAATAGTTTCACATTCAGTGAACTAAAAAATGCTTACTGTTATGGAGAGTTTTAAAATTTTACTAAGTATATTTATTCCTATATGTAGGAGATTGAAATGCATCCTGCACCCTGAGTGGAATGTCAGTTGTCCTTCTTGAAATCAGTCTTTGCAAGATGATGAGGTAAGAAAGATTAACCTGTCACCACTAGACTCTATTTCTATTTAATTCTAAAATAAAACCATCACCTCCTAAGGAGAAAACCGATCTTTTGCCATAGAAGGCAGAATTATTTTGATGGTGGATGCAATTGGTGAAGTGCTCTGAAATGATAGACCATATATCAAGAGGAGATATTCTCTCACTTCTGAATTTTTGAATTGGAGACAGTTGATGAATTCAACCATCTAGTGAATCAAAAAAAACATGAAAAGCAGGTCATGATTAACAATTCATGTCCTATTAATGGGAATAGAGAAGAAAAAGCCTAATTTGGTATTTATGAGGATGTCATACCTATTTCCATGAGTGTTGTATCCTAGGTTTGTGCTACGGAACTGACATAATAAATGTGTCATTATTCGTCAAACTTTATTTGTTATTTCTCTGCATAATCTTTCATATCAATAACTTGCTGAATAAAAATGACAGCGATGCCATGAAATGAAATTATGCTATCATTTTGTGCCGTTGTGCTTGAGTACGCATCAATAAAAATAAAAGAGAGGAGTTTTAAGGTTGGTTATGGAATTTAAGCTTTTTTATTTTATAGCCAACATCCTTTTGATTAAAACTAATGAAATATTCACGATCAAGTAATGGTGATTCTTTGTCCATACCCATCTATAAAGATGCTGAAGCATTTAACATGTTTCACTGTATTTTTTTTTCACTTTTTATTTAGGATATCTTGATGTCTTATAGTTGCAATATGCCAAACATATATATATGTATACACATACATACATATATATGTATATATACATTGTGTATATACACACATACATGTATGTGTGTGTGTATATATATGTAGTGTGTGTGTGTGCACATACAGGTATATGTGTGATCATAGAACTTTAGAATAAAAAGGCATTCCAGAAGTCCCCTAGTTCTGTCTTTCTCAAACTGGTCTGCAGGATTCTGGGGTTCTGTGTTACAATTTGGGGGTTAGGAATGGATAAAGTTGTAATGGTAAATAAGCACACATCGCAAATTGGGTAAGTCTCTGTCTGCCTGAGTGATGCCATACCTGGTTTCATGGTAACTGCTTCTAAAAAATACCCCCACAGTCTCTTTTTCATAGCTCTAATGTCTATTTTAGTCAAAACTGTCTCGGGCAGAGGCCTGGGCTACAGGCAAGGAGCTATACTTGGTAAAGTCACAATGGACCCTGGGGTAACAAGATTAGTCTCTCTCTCCTGCAATTCCACACTGACTGAGAATGAACTGTCAGATCTCCTTATGTATGCCTGTCTTTCTTTTCTTGCTGCTGAAGCATCTAGTTGGAAATAATAGCTAACATTTATGTGGCACTTTAAAGTTTGTTAAGTATTGTGCATATACCATCTTATTAGACCCTTACAGCAGCCTATGAGATAGGTATTGCTAATTTGAGGAAATTGAGGCTGAGAGAGGCAAAGTGAATTTCCCAGGGTCACATGGCTAGGAAATGTCTGAGATAGCATTTGAATCCAGGCTTCCCAACATCAAGCCATACTATTATTCACTGTGCCTCTTGAAAAGAAAATAGTTGTGATGTTAAAGTTTCCATTTTAGTCAATAAGTCTGAAAGGAAACAATGTGCCTGAAACCAGTGTCAGGGACTGATTCTTCTGAAAATTGGTTGCTGTTGTTTTGAAACTGAACAAGAGGACATTCATATTCAAAAGGTTTTTGTTATTGTTTTATTCATCATGGAGTTATTTGCTTTAATTAGCATGGATTATTTTAAAGATTATGTCATTGTGTTACTTATAGAGTTAGTTAGAGTTACTAATTCTTTCAAAGTTGATTAGTTTTACCATATTATTGTTATTGTATAAATTGTTATCCTGATTCTGCTTATCTCACTTTGCATCAGTTAATAAAGTCTTCTCAGGTTTTTCTGAAAACATTTCCTTCACCATTTCTTACAATAGTATTCCATTGCAGTCACATGCCTTAACTTGTTCATTCTCTAATTGATGGGGTATTCCCTTAGTTTCCATTTCTTTGCCATGGCAAAAAAAGAGCCTTTACAACTACTTTTTTGTATGTATGGATCCTTTTCTTCTTCTCTTTGACCTCTTTGGAGTATAGACTTACTAGCAATGTTGCTTGGTCAGAGTATGCACAGATCAGTAGCTTTTGCCCATTCAATTTCTGGGCAAATCTAAGGTTAAAAAAAAAAAAAGCTTTTCTTTCCTTTTTTTTTTTAAAAAAAATAAAATATTACTTAGATTTTTTTAAAATATCACTTATATTTCCTATCATTCTCTTTCTCCTTTCCTCTTCCAGATAGCCATCTCTTATAATGAGGAGATAAAAAAGAGAAATTTCAGCAAACTAATCTATACAACAAAATATTCTGACATTACTGCAATGTTCCATACCCATCTTTCCTTAACACATACCTATAAAGGGGAAAGAAGAGCTTTCGCATATCTCTTCTTTGGAGCCAACCAATAACTTGGTTTTTAAAATGTTGTAGCAGTAAGTTTTTATTGTTCTGTTGCTCTTTCCCTTTGTATAATTATTGTATGCATTGTTTTCCTCTTTCTGCTTTTAGTCAGTCTTCTCATACTTCTCTGTATTCATCCCAATCATTACATCTAACAATGCTGTAATGTTCCATTAAACCCATGTACCTCAACTTGCTTAGTCATTCCTCAATCAATAGACAATTTCTTTGTTCCCGGCATTTTTCACCCAACATTTTTGGTGTATATTGTGACTTTTTCATTCCACCAACCAGTGCAATTTCTGGGTTGACAAATATAGATATTTTACTTCTTAGCATAATTCTGAACTGCCTTCCATAGTGGTTAGACAACTTCACAACTCCACCAACAGTGTATTTGTGTGTCTGATTTTTCACAACACTGAGAAAAGTGATCTTAGCCTGTCTTAAAAATCTGCCCACTTATAGCTTCCACCTATTGGTTCTAATTATGGCCCTGAGGTCCAGGAAGATCAAGTCTAATTTCACATGACAATCTTTTAAATAAATGGAAACAGTGATTATATACTCTTCTCCTGCCGAGTTTTCTTTTCTTTTTTTTTTTTTCAGCTTAAACATCTGAAGTTACTTTAATTGATACTCACATACCACAGCCTGGAGTTCCCTTACTATTCTTGGTTACTATTCTCTGCATATGTTCCATCTTGTTGATATTCTTCCTAAAATATGATGTCCAGCATTGGATGTGATATTTCAGATGTGATCTGACCAGGGCAAAGTACAGTATGACAATTTTTTCCATGTACTGTTTATCTATCATATTGTAGTAGGTCTTTTGGTTTCCAGAACACACCATTGCCTCATATTGAGTCCAGAGACACTCCTACTCACCTTTGTCCCAGTGTTCCATCCTGTTGAGATATTTTGTAGATCTTTTGAGTAGTACATGTTGTTCTCCTGAAATATATTAGGTGAATATTTACATGGTTGACTGGCAAAGTGTGATATAATGCTTCTTTGAGAACTTCCTACTTTTTCCCTGGTTGAAGAAACAACCTATTGAAATGACAAAGAACAATAACTCATTTCTATCTAGTTCATTAGTATTTATAAAGCTCTTTCCTTATTATGATCAAATGAAGTAGTCAAGGCAATTAAATATTGTTATACCCTTTTTTCCAGACTTGTTCATAGTAATAGAGCTAGTAAGTTTTGAAAGCAGGATTTGAACTCAGGGTTCTTGACTCTAAATCCAGGGCTTTTCCTATTGTTCATAATGTCTCAGATCTGTGAAGGCATGGCCAACAAGCATTTTTTATTAAAGACTTACTGCATGCCAGGTACTGTGATAAGGTCTGGGGATGCAAACACAAACAAAAAGAAGACTTTCCCTGATTTCAGGAAGTTTGCATTCTAATAGGAAAGGCAAAACATAGAAAGAGAGATAAAATCAGGGAGGGAAGGGAAGGAGAAAATACATGTTGGAATGGGGATGAGAAGAGAAAGAATGAAGTCCAAAGAATCAGGAGCTGAGCTGGGAGTGGAGTGAAGAAGTTGTTATCATCTGAGAGAAAGAATGAAGTCCAAAGAATCAGGAGCTGAGCTGGGAGTGGAGTGAAGAAGTTGTTATGGCTGACCTGGGCATTTTATTAAAAGGGAAGCTCCCAGGAGAAACTCATCAATAGTAGAAGAGGACCACAGGGGGAAGAGGGCTCTTCTAAGGGTGAGAGTGCTTCGAAGATAATGCTGCAGAAGTAAGATTTTCAAGGTTAAGAAGGCAGCTGAAGCATGGCAAAGTCCAGAGTCAGGAGAGGGATCCAGAAAGGAATAAAGGATGACTGTGAAAGTCAAAATTCATGTTTGTATCTCTCCTTGAACTGTCAATAGAAAATAAATGTTTATTGAAGTAATAGAGGAATGAATAAATAAATGATCTTGTCATGTTTCAGGTTATAGTCATCATACACACATATACACATATAGTACATGTATGCATATATACATATACACATATGTGTATATACACACACAGCTCATAGATTCCAGTTCTTTGTAGTGATTGCTATTATATTATTTAGCTCATTCTTTTGATTGATCATTTGTGATATTCTTTGTATATAGTAGGCATTTCATGCGTGTTTAACTTTTTTTGTTGTTAAGTTGAAGAAAACAATATATCAAGTTGCCATGTAAAACAAGAAAAAATATTTAAGATTAGGAAATAGTTTCTCTTCTAGCCAGTCATAATAGAGTTATAAGTCTATGCTTGAGTGCTTTCTTTTAAGATTATATCCATGAATAGTTCTGCCCTTTAGAAAAGAGCATTTTAAGATATATGTTTTACTCAAATGACCCTTTGCTCCTCAAATCATTTCTCAGAGTTTGTATGTGACCACATACTAATAACACATGCACACTCACTACTCGCTTGTCTGAGACAAATGATAATTCTGACACTTAGCAATGCATCACTTTCAAAGGGACCAAGGATTTATTACACTGGAATACGAGTGGTCTGAACAATGGGAATGGAATCTGAATGTGTTGGCCAAGGAAACCTTTTGTTGGATGGGGAAAGATACAGATCCATTCTTTTTTGTAAAAGTGTAAGGTACCTTTTGTTTTTCCTGAATTTGTCTTTGTCATTTTGGTATACGAAGAAAGGAAAAAGTGCTGTGTGACAACATTCACATCCCCAAAACTTTCCAAAAGGAAATCTGTAGAGATGCATTTTATTTCTTAGTATTAATGAATACATACTACAATCCTTGGAGGAAATGCAGTCAGTTTCATCATTGACACTTTTTCCCACAGCCAGACTTTTCAGACATGTTTGGGTTAGCAAATTTCCATTCTGACTTGGCAGCATCTTGGAGAGCACTAGTACTCAAGGAATATAGAAATGTATAGGTGAAAAAGCATTGTCTGACATTTATGTGCTTGATTTTATTTTTGTCTAGAGGAAAACACTTCTTATTAGGTTGTTAATAGGCTGTTTTTCCTGGGATCCTGGGATGAATAATGAAAGATGAGTTAAAATATTGACAACAACAACAATAGTACCTAACATTTATATAGTTCCCTAGGGTTTGCAAAGTGCTTTAGATCCATTATCTCATTTAATCCTCATGGCAATCTGTGAGGTAGTTGCTATTACTATCCCCAGTGCAAACCACTGAGATTAGCAAAGTTTGCTCTACCTAGCAAATCAAAGTAATCTTTGCCATGTGCATTGTCCTACAGTGACAACAATCATTTTCACTTGTGTCCAGTTCAAGGCAAACCTTGCCACTTCTCCACTTTGCTCTTCTTCTCTGTGCTCTGAATAAGTAAATCACTAAGGATACATTTAATAGAGTATAACAGTTTTTATAGTACTTTGATGTTTGTAAAGCTTATTATGTGTTTGTTTTTGTGTCATTTGAAAATCACAGAAGCCCATGTGAGATCTGGCAGAGTGCTTCATGAAAAGTATTATTATTATTCCCATTTTACAGATGAGGAAAGACTCAGAGAATGAAGTTACTCACTGCTGGTGACATGGCCAGTAAATGGCGGCACATTTCAAGTGCCAGAGATAGCATTTAAGCCCAGAAAAGTCTGATTCCAAGTCCACCTCTATTTTGATTAAACCATGCTGTCATCTTATATATGACCATGGTGTCACAGTACTTTGCAAAACTTAAGGAGTCTAAGTGTTTCCAAGGAGACAACCTAAGAGCCATAGCACCTGGTAGCCTTCATCTCTTTGCAGATTTCTAGAAAGACTATTTTTACATAATGTTATTAGAAACCTGCAAAACTCTATAGAACATTGTACTTGTATATCATGATCACTTTTTTGTTGTTGTTCAGTCATTTTTAGTTGTATTTAGCTCTACATGACCTCCTGTGGGGTTTTCTTTGCAAAGATACTGGAGTGGCTCACTGTTTACTTCTACAGCTCATTTTACAGAAGAGGAAACTGTGGCAAGCAGAGTTAAGTAACATGCATAAAGTCCCACGGCTAGTAACTGTCTGAGGCCAGATTTGAACTCATGAAGATGAGTCTTCCTGACCCCAGGCCCAGCACTCAATTGACTACCTAGCTATCTTTAGTCACTCTGGCAGAAACCTTTTAAATCTTCAGGAATCACGGTGGCTAGGTGGCACAGTGAATAGAGCTCCAGCCAGTGAATAGTAATCAGTTTAGCAGGATACTTAGCACTACTAAGTGCTAAGTGTGGAAGATGCAAACTGTCCCACTGTTGAGAAGGCATGAACTCCCCTGTTGATGTGGAAGAAGGGGATTGGCTGAGCCCCTGTTGATGTGGAAGAAGGGG
>CM053585.1:447123481-447151199 GCA_028646515.1 Pseudochirops corinnae | reverse complement strand
CATACATATATCTACATAATTTATATATACATGTATATATAGTTATACATATATGTATATATATATATATATCTGTTAAGTAGATATATGCTTCATTTCTCACATTTATTGTCCTATATGGATCCATGTATCATGACAGACTAGGAATGCAGCCTTGGATTACTAGCTTGTTGATTCTTCTAAAAAAAAATTTATTTTTGTACCAAAAAATCTTGCTGTTTTTTTGGCTGCCATATGTAGCTGCAGTTCTAGGGTATGTTTTGTGTGAAACTGTGGGCATATGAGATGACTGACATAGTCAGGTAAGTGTATTTGAAGACTTATTTGCCATATTGGAGTTCCTCAAAGTACCTCTTATCTACTTTACTTTGGCTCTTGAAGGTGCTGCCCATTATATTTCTGTTTCCTTATCTACCCACATGAACTAAACTGGACCCAGCTTCAGGAAAAGGAGATCTCAAGACCATTTTGTGCAACCCCATGTCCTATTTGAGGCCCCTAAGCTGTCCTCAGTTTAATCATACCTTTTATTTATAATTCCTTTATTCTTCCAACCTAAAGTCTCCTCCAATCTCTGATAGCTGTGCATCTGTTTCCCCTCATTAATAGGTGTGATTTTGTTCTATTTCCTAGACTACTTTTGGCCTGAGTAGCCCCGATCTCTTACTCAAATGATTTTATCTTGTTCTACCATTGAAGCATTTTGGGACACCCTTAAGGTGATACTCTTCTTCAGCTTCTTAGAACCTTTCCCAAATATTTCCCTCCAAAAATGTGGCTAAGTCAGGAAAATGTGGGGGCTATACCTCACATACATAAACAAGGCACTTCATTAGTCATAGGTGGAAGGAATAATCGACGTTCTCCCTAGTCAGAACTAGGGAATATGTGTGTATATGCACCTTACAAATTTCCTTCTTTTGTTGTTCAACTGACCTTTCCAAGAAAATGAATACTCAAAATCCTGCAAAGAAGCAAAAACAGCACATGCATATTGCCTGGCTTCAAATTTTGCCACTGTCAGTTAGTTACTATGTGTGAGATCTTTGGAAACTCATAGGATCAAAGGTTTAAAATTACAAGAGTTCATAGACCTTGAGACCACTTAACTCTCTAGGTCTCAGTTAGGTTGCTTTCAGGGCAGCTGAATGGCTCAGATGGATACAGTGCCAGGCATGGAGTCAGGAAGACCTGAGTTTAAATGTGGTCTTCTACATTTACTAGCTGGGCAAGTTACTTAACCTCTATTTGCCTAAGAGGCAGCTAAGTGGCTTGGTAGATAGAAGACTAGGTTGGGAATCAGAAAGACCTGAGTTCAAATCCAGCCTCAAACACTTACTAGCTGTGTGATGTAGAGCAAGTTACTTAACTTATGTTTGTATTAATCCACTGGAGAAGGAAATGACAAACCATTCCAGTATTTTTTTCCAAGAAAACCCCATGGACAGTATGCTCCACAGGGTCACGAAGAATCGGATGTGACTGAACAGCTGAACAATAAAGATTGAATTCAGCTCCAAATATAAACATTTATATTTGGCCCCTGTCATCTCTCCTTTTCAGCATGCAGACTGCTCAAGTAACTTCATGGAGCTGTGCCAATTAAATATGACATCAGCCCTAATGTAGATCTGGGACCAATAAAAGCTTAAGCATCTTCATTTTAAAAAGGGATACAAGGCATTCTATGGTCTCCAGAAATTATTCCAACTCTCCAAGAAAAGAAAGATTATGTGAGTTAGTAAATTGATTTGACCTGCATTTAGGAGCTCTGCTTTGTAACTCTAGGATAGTTAGTGGCAGTATTTTGCAATTTTTTTTCCAAGGAGGCCAATAATGGAAGTTAGCAACCCCAGAAGACTTTATTACTCATTCATTTTAGATGCATAACCCCCATCTCCATTGTCAGGGTGCTTTTGCTTAATGGTGACCTCTTAGAGGGCCTGGACTATGTTTTATTCAATTTGTATAGCTACGACAAGAGAGAAATTTAATTAAAATTTGTTTTTGCTTTTGTTTCTGGGTGTATGTGTACATGTGTGAGGAGAGGGAGATCTTTTATGTTTAATCATTTCTTAAATATGCTAAGGAAAGAATCCCTTTCAATTAGAGCTGAAGAACAAAAATTCCCCTCCCCCTCACAAAAAATAAAAGGAAAAGGAAAATTAAATACTGCGGACTGCCCATGTTAAATTCAATACCAACAATAAGTAGGATACTTTATTTCGAGATCACTAGCAAATATTTATTTACTCTTTAGAAATGACAACAAATTTAGAACCAAAAAGGACCTTAAAGCCCATCTAGTCCAACTCGTCATTTTTCAGATGAGGAAATTGAAACCCAGGGAAGTGAGCCGCATAGGCAATAAGTGACAAGCAGGATGTGAGTTGTGTGGTTTTCTGATTCCAAAGACAGCACTCTCTCTCTCTCATACCACTCCATTCCCAAAGCTTTAAATTTAATAGGAGTAAAAATAAGTCAATTGACCATACATTATTAAAGCATATTTCTACTTTCTCAGTACCACAAACTGCACACCGATGTAATATAAATTGAATACATAGTCCCCACCCTTTCTGATAATGATTTATGCCTATGTTATGGAAAAGATCCTCCCTGAAGAAATGGGGTTGGGAATTGCAGCCTCTTCACAGTCTCATGCATCACTTGCTTCTCCACTGTCCTTTGCGTATGATTAGACCATGACATATCATCACAAAGAATGGGAGAGAAGAAAAATCCCCAGTAAGATGTTTGTCATTAGTGAGATGGCCCTGCAGGGGGTTGATCAGGCCACTTTGCTGATCAACTTGATGAACTTATAGGATTGTGGCCTTTGTTTAGGACACTGATTGTCTCTCTATGGAGGGTGAACATGCCCCTTGATACTGCTGATTTATTCATATGTCACTGAGGATGAGTGATTGAGCCTTAAGTGATGGGGGGATGAACTGATTTTTCAGACTATTGTGACTCAGAGCCATTCCTTTGTTTTGGGTCTATAAAAGGTCAATCTACAGAGTACAACCCATTCTTTTGCTCATATTCCTTTTCATGCTTAGAACCTGAAATGGTATCAGAGTTAAGAGCAGATCTAGCTCAGGAGAGGAGGATTTTCTTTCCAGGAGCGAATACTGGATTCTTTGGGATAGAGGTACATGGGATTT
This sequence comes from Pseudochirops corinnae, assembly GCA_028646515.1. Lineage (NCBI taxonomy): Eukaryota > Metazoa > Chordata > Mammalia > Diprotodontia > Pseudocheiridae > Pseudochirops > Pseudochirops corinnae. Next base: position 447,148,029 of record CM053585.1, on the reverse strand, counting down.
GTATGTGCAAGAAGAATTCCTAGATCCCAAGTTCCTAGCTCTAGCCTTGGATAAGGCTGAGAGATGGTAGTCTAAGGGGAAAGGTACCACATGGTAGGGTGTTGGGAATTTCTAACCCTCAGCCTCCTGGATGGATGAGGTGGTTTTTCATGGCAGTGCCGGCCCTGGAGTTGTCAAACTGGGAACACCAAATTTGAGAGCAGAGAAACCCAGATATTAAAATAGAATTCCTGGGCAATATCAGTGTCTTATGGAGAAGACCTTGTATATGGATCCTGAAACACTAGAATAAAGCTATGACACGAGGAAGCAACCTTTTTTTTTCTCCTGTGCTATATACCATGAGTTCTTTAGCTGATATGAAGGTCAGATGGGAAAGCTTTGCAATTGAGTAAACCCAAATATATTTCCCTTCCTGGGGAGTTCATATCCTCAGAGTAGTAACATAAGCCTGCGTATCTAAATTGTTCTCTGGAGTAAAGTGGAATGCACCAGAATGCCAGAGGCTTATCTGCCCAGCAACCCCAAGTTTGTTTCCTTTCTGAGAATAGTCCCAATTACAGGTTACGTATGGGACCATGAGTACGAGGACTCTATCAGTTCCTGACTGGGGCAAGGGGAGAGGGAAAAAGAGGGAAGGATGAATCGCTGCAGAAAGAAGAGAATTATAATAATCATTTATAAGCTACTATGAACCCTTTATAGATCTTCTGAATTTTGCATGAGATGAAATAAAAGCCATTCTATACCCAATATGCATTGTTACTAGCACTAATACAGATGGGGGATATATTTTTAATGATATTTTATTTGTTCTCCAGTTACATGTAAAGACAATTTTTAACATTCATTTTAAAGGAAATTTTGAATTCCAAATATTTTCTCCCTCACCTCCCCCCTCCCTAAGATAGTAAGCAATTTGATATGGGTTGTGTACACGTTCAATCATGCAAAATAGCTATATTATTATGTTGCTATATTTATCACATTATGAAAGAAGATACAGGCCCAAAGGGGGAAAAACAAGAAAAAAAAAGTATAGAAAGTGAAAAATAGCCTGCTTCAATTTGCATTTAGACTTTCAGTTCTTTCTTTGGGGGTAAATTGCATTTTTCATCATGAGTCCTTTGGCATTGTCTTGAATCACTATATTGCTGAGAATAGCTGAGTCATTCACAGTTGATCATTGTACAATGTTGCTGTTACTGTGTATGTTTTTCTGGTTCTACTCTCTTCACTTTGCATCAGTGTATATAAGTCCTTCCAGGTTTTTCTGAAATAGTTTGCTTATCATTTCTTATAGTGCAGTAATATTCCTTTACAATTATATACCACAACTTGTTCATCCATTCCCCAATTGATGGGCATCCCCTCAATTTCTGATTCTTTGCCACCACAAAAAGAGCTGCTATAAATAGTTTTATACAACTAGGTCCTTTATCCCTTTTAAAAATCTCTTCAAGATATAGACCTAGGAATGGTAATATTGGATCAAAGGGTATACACAGTTGTATAGCCCTTTGGGCATAGTTCCAAATTGCTCTCCAGAATGGTTGGATCAGTTTCCAATTCTACCAACAATGCATTAGTGTCCCAATTTTTCCACATCCCCTCTAACATTTATGATTTTCCTTTTTTTTGTCATATTAGCCAATCTGATGGATGTGAGGTGGTACATCAGCGTTATTTTAATTTGCATTTCTCTAATCAATAGTGATTTAGAGCATTTTTTACATGATTCCAAATAGCTTTGATTTTTTTCATCTGACAGCTGACTGTTCATATCCTTTGAATTTGGGATATACAATTCAATTGGGGAATGGCTTATATTATAAATTTGAATCAATTCTTTATGTACTTGAGAAATGAGGCCATTATCAGAGAGACTTGCTGTAAAAATTGTTTCTCAGTTTTTGTTTTCAATGCTTGGTTGCATTGTTTTTTTGATTGTGTAACCTCTTTTTAATTTAATATAATCAAAATTGTTCATTTCACATCTCATAATGCTCTCTGTCTTTTGTTTGGTCATAAATTCATTCCTTCATACATCTGTCTGGTAAACTATTCCTTGAGTTCTTAATTTTCTTATGGAATCACTCTTTAAGTTTAAATAATGTACCCAGTTTGATCTTGTTCTGGGGATATTTTTACCCATCTATGGACCCTTAGATATGAGCTGAATGCTGACGTTTCCCAGATATAACTCCAGATGGGGAAAAGTAAGACAAAGAGAAATTAATTTGAGGTGAGTATCCAAGACCGAATCTAAGCCCCAAGCTTAGTGTGCTTAATTTACTTATTACATATGACTGGAAAATAAAGTGAACCAACTAATAGCAAGCATGAAAGCTGATAGATAATTCATATGTGTCATTACTATCCACACAATGCCCAGAAATCCAGAGGAAGGACCTGAACCAGTGAGATAAACCCTTTGTGGATGATTTACAAGAATATATGGACAAGAGTCGCACAGGATGGGTAAGCATGAATGGGTTACCATCTGTATTGTTGGCAAGATTACTCATACCAGTAAGATCTCAGGCCCACTGAAGTATCAAACCATCCCTCTCTCTAAGGAGAATCTAACACCTGTTATAGCAGTGCATATCTGAGCCATTTAAAATGTAGAAATAGTAAAAATAAATGACAGTAGTTCAGAATGTTTCAGCCATAATTAGCTCCCTTTTGAGAGAAAAAATAATTCTGTTTTTCAGTCATTTTGATAACTGAACAAATTATATATACAAAGTGGTAATTGGGTATTGTTAAAAATATGTTTAAAAAACAATAATTCAAATGATGTTGTTTGAAAACAGGTTTGATAGATGCTAGGTTATTTGGCATGTTCATTTAAACTTTAATCAAGAAAAATTGTTAATCATGTTTCAGAATTCTTATTTTTGGTAAGTTGAACTATGATTTGCTCTCATGATCCTATATAAAGATCAGTCAATCAATCAACAAGCATTTTAGTCTATGATATAAATAGAAAAATGCAAGAGTCCCTGGCCTAAAAGAGTTTTACATTCTATCAGGGTACGATGAAACAGGGAGGAATTTTCTTTAGCTAAAAGCATAAAAGCTGTTCGTTGCTGGGGAATCCTTAGCAAAATTAAGTTTTAGCTACTTTCTTAGTACATGATTTATGACACAAAAGAAGAATTTCCTGAAAACATATCTAAGGATACATCTAAGATAGCAATTGTGTGTTTGTACTCAATAATGCACCAGTGTTAAATAAAGGAATAAATAAATTAATGCCTTAGAGAGAGTGGAGGAAAATGATTTTTTCCCAGGACTGGGGCATCTCATTTGGGTTATTATTATCTGATATTAGATTTATATTTCATGTAGAGGGGGTAGGAACTACACTCTGAGAAATATGAAATAATGTGTGTCTATTTATGGTAATTAATTCTGGAGAGCATAGAGAATCATGTAGCTTAGCTTTGGGAATTCACTGAAAGGAGAACAGTAGAGAAGAGGATTGGAGTAATGGCAGTAAAAAGAAGTCACTGAATCTTTCCTTGAATGGTAGAAGGTAAGAAGACATTCTCATACAAAATAAATAAAGAAAATTTATAAGTGAAGTATCAAGTACAAATTAATCCTCCTCTAGCTGTTAGGGTTCTCTTTCCCAAACTATGTTGTATTTAAATACCTGGTATCATTTAAATTTGTTAATTTTATACTTATATAGAAGCTTAGTAGCTTAAAAATACACTAAGACTTGAAATACCCTGTATTTTTATGGGCACTTACTCTTTCCTCCGTTAGAATGTGTTACTAGTGAGTGTTGTTGTTTAGTTGTTTCTAACTCTTCGTGACCCCATTTGGGTTTTCTTGGGAAATACTAGAGTGGTTTGCCATTTCCTTCTCCAGCTCATTTTACAGATGAGGAAACTAAGGCATACAGGGTTAAGTGACTTACCCAAGGTCACACAGCTAGTAAGTGTCTTAGGTCAAATTTGAACTCAAGTCTTTCTGACTACAGGCCCAGCACTCTATCCATTGCGCCACCTATCTTCTGCTCCTTGTGATTTTTTTCTTTCTACTTTTATCTCCCACACTTTACACAGTACCTGGTAGATAGACTAAGTGCTTAATCCATGTTTATCTATTGATTGACTGAATAATAGGGATAGCAATGAAGACCAGGTCTGTGATTTCATTGACAAAGGGAACTTGCAAGAAAGCAAACTCCTTCCACCAATGCAGCATCTTCTCTGCAATTTGCAATCTTAAAGAGTTGCCTAGAACAAAGAAAGGTTGAATGACTTGGCCAAGGTCACATAGTTGGTATGTGTCAGAGGAGGGATAGACTGGAACCCAGAGCTTTTTTTTTTTTTGCTTCATTAGTAAACATTAGATCCTTAAAATGATGTAAACATAAAACAGATTTAGCTCTGTGTTCAGCTCATAGTGCACTATGACCCTGAGATTAAGTGGCACAAAGGATGTTATGTAGAAAATGTATAACTGGGAAAAAAAGATGCATTGAGCACATAACTGGAGTGAGAGATGGGCCAATGCACAGCTCATATGCTCCACTTGTAGTTATGTAACATAAAGAGAACAAAGAAGAAATTTTCCAGGTACGCTTTATGGGAGGAAATGGGCAGGAGTTATATAAGATGGGCAGACATATATGACTTTCTAACTACATTGTTAGAGACTATATGAACACTGATAAAATCATGGATCCATTGGAGCACTGCAACATTGAGAAGTACTGGTTATTTGGAAACAAGGCAGATAGATACCCTCTCTCATGAGCAGACAGAATTATTCTGAGTGTGGTAACAGGAGAAATGTAGAATCAGTTGGAACTCATGTAATAATATTCTGAGTTATTTTGAAAAATAATGGGACCTAATTTTGAGCATAGTTCTCCCATGTTATAAACATCTAAATAAATTCAACTCTATGAAGTTCTATAGACATCTTTTATAACCATACAGATCCCTACCTTTGAGATCAATTCCCTCACATACTTATGAATTTATGTCTTCAAATTGCAGAAGAACTGGCCTTAGAGTTATCCTTTGTTCCTTGTATTTTAACTAGAGCTCATCAAGCTTAAACAGGAGGAGTGTGGTGAAGGTTAGGGAGCTGGAAGCTCAAAAAAACATGCTTCTGCAACAAGAAGTTGGTGGAAATGTGGTGTTCTAAGCTACTGAATTTAATAATTTCTCTTTTTTGGTAATGTCCTATATGAAGCAATGAGGACATCCTTTTTCATACACAAAATCCTAGAAAAGGCATGTTGAGAGTCAGGATCCATTCAAACCCATTGTCTTGTAGAAAACATGAGGTCAGAGCATACAACAGGAACTTAAATGGCCAGAGCACATTTGTGTTTAAGGCAACTAATGTCTCTGATATTGTAGGGCTACCATTGTCCTCTGGTGACATCATCGTAGTGCTCACTACTAAGAATCATATCTTTCTTGGGCATCGCATTGTCTTTGCTATATATCTCTGATTGCCAAGTTGTCTACTTCCAAATCTACTAAACTTCAGGGTCAACTGTGGCTCACTGTTTCCATCAAATAAAGTGTGGTGGCTAGAAAGCTTCTCCCTGACTGGGGCATATTGAGCTCTTTTGATCCATAACTTTAAGTCACCACACCTAACCAGACAGCCAATAAAATCCAACCTGAATGACCCATGCCCACTTTGTCTGCTCTTTTGAATACCTCTATCTAATGCCGATTTGAAGTTAGAAATTTCAAAGTCAAAGTTAGAAAATTCCTTATAACTCTTGTTTAACTACTGATGGAAGGTCTTCTAGCCCAAACTGTATTTCAAGGATTTGACATGGACTCCCCTGGAATCTACACAGAGGCCAAGGCTACAAAACTCATTTTGCTCAAGAGATTGCTGCTCACCGGCATGTAGTGGAATATAGAGGAAAGAACAGTGCCTCTGGAGTCAAAGGATCAGGGCTCACATCCCCACTTCTGGTCTTGGGAAAAACACTTAATCTCACACTGTCTCAGTTTCCTTACCTGTAAATGATGGAAATTAGACTAGATAGTTTCTGGGATCCCTTCCACTTCTAGATTTATGACCTTATAAAGCTGATCAAGAGTAAAACAAAAATGAAAAGGGGAAGGCCATTTCCTTCTATATTCCAGGTTTATATTCCTATCTCTACTATGAATATCTGGCAGTTACATCCCTACTTCATAGTATTTGCCTTGTGTCTTAGTCAACTCAGAATCTTGTTGGGTCCCAACATATTTGTCTTCCTATTAATGAACTATGACTTCACATCTAGACACAGATATAAAGTAATTCCCACTAGTATTTGCTGTTTTGTAAGGGACTGTCTTGCTGTCTAGCAGCTTTACTTTTCTCCTAAGTATAATCAATTGCTCTCTGACATATTTGACTCATGCCTTAACATAAAGCTCTAGGAATTGACAAGTACCTTGTCTCTATACCCATAATAGCTGTTAGTTCCTCTCTTAAGCCAACTATCACCAATGAAGACAAGTTCCTGCTGAGCAGGTCTCATGTCTGGCCCCAGCCAGTGGGTAGGATAGGACAAGAATATCTATAAATTAGTTTTAGATATTCAAATGAAGATTATTTTGGAAAATATACATTCACATTCCAATTAACTTCTCTCTAGAGACTGAGATCTTCGACTTTTATTTATTATTTTTGGGATCACTATTATAGTCACTGTTATCAACATCATTACGTGAACAACCAGTTAACACAAGTGTGGTCCAAGGGGTCATATGCCAAAAGATACAAGGCCCACTTTAACTATCTGTACTTTTCCCTTTCATTTCTCACCTTCTTTGTCTTTATTTCTGATACAAGGTTAAGATATTGGTAATGAGTGGAATACATGAGAGAAAGGAACAAGCATTTTTTAAGCACCTACTGTGTTCCAGGCACTGGGCTAAGCACTTTACAAATCTCTCATTCCACCCCCACAACAATCTTGTGAGGTGCTTACCACTCTCCATTTGCTGCTATGCCTAGCTTCAGCTCCAAGGAACAAGATGCCCATCTCAGGTTAAGCTCATTGCCTCTCATCTCATCAGCATGTTGCTAACTCAAGCTCTGACTAGTACCATCTTCCCTCTGATTAGACTGGAAGGTGGAATACTAAACTCCTCTCAACATTTTCTTTTATTGATGGCAGAAACTGGACTTTTTGGCTTGCTTGCTCAGTTTGGTTTGACTCCAAGGGACAAGATTTGAGTGTTCCTTGGTCTCCTTACCCCACTTTCTTTTCTCTTCTTGTGTTCTGTCTCTCCTCCCAGTCCCCCACCCCCATCAGATTGCAAGCTCCTTGAGGACTGGAACTGTATTTCTTTTTATTAACAGTATCCTCAGCATTTAGCACAATGCCTGACACAGAGTAGGTATTTAATAAATGCTTATTGGATTGAATTGGATTAGGTAGGTGCTATTATTATGCCAATTTTACAGCTGAGGAAACTGAGGCAGACAGCATTTAAGTGATTTGGTCAGGGTTATGTAGATAGGAAGTGTTGGAGGCTGAATGAAAACTCAAGTCTTCCTGATTCCAAGCCCAGTACTCTATCCATTGTGCCATTGAATGGACTGAAAAGAAGCCACATTTGAGGTCACAAATGGCAACCTTGAAAATGGATCTGGACACACTATCAGGTAAACAAACTCTCTGATAAATTATCCAGACACTTGAATGTGGAAGTACTTTTATTGCAGCCTCCCCTCTGCCATTCAATGGAAGGATAATCATGATTGAGTTATTATACCCAATGGGTTTCCTCAATAAGATGAACTTAATAATGCCCTGAAGACGGGTAGTACCCACAAAATGATTTCCTAAGGGCATGGCCTAGACAAGGCATTTCCTAATTCCCTCATTAGTACCCAATCCAATTTTGTTGGTATTGACTTTGTATATATTCAGAGGCATCTAGGAGGCTCATTGGAAAGAATGTTGGCATTGGAGTCAGGAAGACCTTAGTGAGCTCCAGACAATTAACTGCTGGGTGGCCTGAAAGAGGAATTTAACTTCTCATAGTCTCAGTTTCCTTACCTGTGAAATAGGCATAATAATAGCACCTATTTCATAAGATTGTTGTGAGAATCAAATGATGTGGCATTATATAAAGCACTTTGCAAAACTTAAGGCATTATAAAAAATGCTAGCTCTTATTGTTATTATTATTTATAGTTGTAACAGTAATACTAGTAGGAGTAGTAGTAGTAGTAGTAGTAGTAGTAGTAGTAGTAGTAGTAGTGGTGGTGTTGGTGGTGGTGCTGGTGGTAGTGGTGGTGGTGTGGTGGTAGTAGTAGTAGCAGCAGCAGTAGTAGCAGCAGTAGTAGTAGTTGTAGTTGTAGTAGTGCTTCCTCTCTCTAATATATATGAACTGCTGACCCTGCAAAAGTTACTGAACCTCTCCATGCTCCCGGTTACTCCCTGGATACTATAAATTGTAGAAAAATTGCCAACCTTTGCTAGTAGGAGTTTCTTCTAGAGAAAGTTCCTCATCCCAATAAAATCACAAGTCTAGTGTCTATTTTCCATCCATTTTCTATATAGAAGTTGTGAGGTATGTGAGGACAGGCACCATTTTGTTTTTGCTTTTGTATTTCTGGGACCTAGGAAAATTTTTTTTCCCCCACATAATAAACACTCTTTAAATACTTGTTTAATGAATGAGCTCTCTTCATCTCTAAGATCTATCATTTACGGCTTCTCCAATTCAGTCAATGTCTCTTATATATCCAGAATGATCAAAATAAGCTTCATGTACTACCAATGAGAAACAACAAAAGAGGAAGCTATGGCTTCCATGGTAATGAAGAGGAATATCGTGAAGGAAGGATTAGAGTACAAGAAGGAAGAAGGGCCAAAGATGGATTCTGCAATGATTGGAACAAAAACCTAATTGATGACTAATGCCTTTGCAAGACTGTGTGATCTGAGCATTCTGTAGCAGAACACAAAGCATCAGGTAGACACCAGTTTCTCTGATGCTGCTGCACTTCCTTCGCTGAGGTTCCTACATGTTTCTTCCTGTAATCGTGCAGCTGCTGCACATCTTATAAAGCTCTTGCTGGTGTGATAAACAATGCAGTCTTCTACACCCACATCACAAATAAGAAAGGAAAGTAGATGCTGAGACTACTTCTGTTAAGGTAAAGAGAATTTTCACAGTAGTTTCCCAACTCCTGCTTCACTCCAGCTTTTCTCAGCAGGAAAACCTTATGTTCAATAAAATTAGCAGCATTATACTGTTCCAGAATCTTCCCTAGTGTTGCAGTCTGGGTAGGCAACCCCACAAATAGACTACAGCACTGGCAGTTACAAAACCAAATGCTAATGCTAATGTTTAAAAGTATTTCCTGGCCGACCCCAGCAGGGGAAATAGATAAATTGCTTCTTTCTATAAATGAATTTCAAAATGCTCTTTAAAAAAACAGAGTGGGAGGTTGTGAAATAAAACAGCTTTAATCTCTCTCTCAATCTCTCTCTCTCCCTCTCTGTCTCTGTCTCTGTCTCTCTCTCTTTCTGTCTCTCTCTCTCCCTCTCTCTCTCTCTCTCTCTCTCTCTCTCTCTTTCTCTCTGTCTTTCATCTTCTTTCTTTGGAAAAAGAGTATCAAAGAAGAAATCTTTATGTACATTAAATTCTTGCAGGAAACAGAAATTTCAATATGAAATTATTTTATTCCTAGAAGGGAAACTAAGTGACATGGACAAATATTTGCTTTTGCTCCCCTTTGCTTGTGGTTATCCTCCCTGTCTCAGTGTTGAAGCAAAGAGAAGAAAAGAACTAAATAATACTGAGGGAAGAGACCTGGACTTTGTAATACAGAGCCTTGGCTTACATTCCACTTCTGCTTCTCATTATATGAGTGACGTTGGGCATGTCACAAACTGTACCTGTTGGGGCATGTTATTTGAATCCTCCATTTTTTAAATTGTAGAGATATAACTATGTGACCTCTAAGGTTTCTTTCAGCTTTGAATCTATGATCCAACGATGATACACTCCTGATTTTTCTGAAACCCAATAAAAGGAGGAGAGAAAAGCTAAAAATACAGTGAGGAGATTTGAAAAAGATTCTTCTAGAGTATTTACTTCATATACACTAATAGGTGAACAAGCTCCTTGAGTGCAGAGACCATTCTGTCTCTGTATTCCCTGTGCCTGTGACTATATCTGGCCTATAGTAGATGACGAATAAATGCTTGGAAATTGATTGTATCCCTCCCCAATCCATATAAAGAATTCCCATGGGTATGGTCTTCATATTTTCTAGCCAAAAATCAGGACAAATTATATGAAAAGTATATTTTTTTTCTTTCTCGGATTTGTACAGGACAAAATATCTTAAATTAGCACTGTCACAGAAAATCTAAAGTATGGTCACCCTTCCCATGGACTATGTAGTGATACAGAGGGAAAAGGAAAAGGGGAGGAGTGAATATTGGACAGCGGAGGCCAATTTGGGGATCCAGGCTGCATTCCAACTACACCAACTAAGAACATAGAACGTGGCTGAGTTTGGCCCTGACACAAAGCCTCAGTTTAGGAACAAAAGCTACTGAGACAAGTAAATTAAAAAACAAACCCACTTCATGTAATATTTTTAAAAATTTAAAAATTGCAAAGCTAACTTATTGACAACTGCAATCAAATGGAAAAATGGATTTTCTGTAAGTACTACCTGAATACCTGGAAAGGATTTAATAAATTGAATAAAAGCTCTTATGGGAAGAAATGGAAGGAAAAGAAAATGGTAACTTTCCCTAAGAAATGGAGTCCCTGAAAGTCAAAATAAACCAAAAAAAATTCAATGACTTTATAAGATGGTTAAAAAAAAGTAACTGAAGTATAATCAAAATATTGAAAACATGGGAGAAAAAGATATGCAATATCAAAATAGTTGCTTCTAGAAACGGGTCAAGGAGAAATATGAGAATCACTGTCTTCCTGAAAACCCACAATTAATAAAAAGGCTGTACGCTATATTTTTAAAAAATCATAACCAAGAACTGCCTAGATTCATTAGAAATAGAGGGCAAAGTAAAGATGGGGAAGGGAACAAGCATTATTAAACCCCTACAATGTGACAGACAGTGTACTAAGCACTTTACAAATGTTATCTCATCTGATCCTCACAACTGTTAGTTAGGGTTAGCCTTTAGCATTATTCTCCCTTTACACTGAGGAAACAGAAACAGAGATTCTTCTTCTTTTCTTCTTCATCATCAATATCATTTATACTGTATTTATATTTTATTTACTTTAAAAACATTATTACGTGTGATTCCTCACAACCCTGAGAGGTAGGCACGATTATTATCCTAATTCTACGTTTGAGGAAAATGAAGCAGAAAGAGGTTAAGTAAATTGTTTGGGGTCATACAACTAGCAATGGTCTGAGGCAGGATTCAAACTCCAGGCTGTATGATTCTAAATTCCATACTCGACCTGCTACACTCCACCGAGTTATCGAGTAGCTACCAAAGTAAAGATAGAACTAGCCTGTCTATCACCTTTTAAAAGAAACTCCAAATGTCCCAGCCAAAATCCAGAGCTTTGACAAGTCAGAGAAAAAATAAACATCCGGAAAGTTGCAACTCAGTTACCAAATAATTACACTCACGATCACATAAGATCGGGCAGCTTAAAGTATGTAGGCACAGTGCCTGGCAAATAGAAGATGCTATATAAATGCCCTTCCCTTAGTCCCCTTTTCCTTCCTCTTTAAATGGGAGGAGATCTTGGAATATTCCAAAAGATAAAATACACAAGCTTAAAACCAAGAATAACTTACCCAGAAAATCTGAGTGTAATTCTGCTCGGGGTGGAGGGGAGGGAGGAAATATACCTTTAATGTAACAGAGGACTTTCAAACATTTCTCATGAAAAGATCAGAGCTAAGAAAAAAACTTTGAAATACATACATAAGAGTCTGGAAGAACCTAAAAAGGTAAAGTTATCTGAGCAATTGGATGGAGGTCGGATGACGATGATGTAATGTTAACATCCTCATAGGAGGGGAAGAAACAAGTACCCTTTCGGATTCTTAGTAAGTGTTGAGATGTATAGAGAGCAAGACCTGGAGTCAGGAAGACCTGAGATGTTAGCTTGTGACCCTGGGCAAGTCATTTAACCTGTTTGCCCCAGTTTCCTATCTGTAAAATGGGGATAATGATACCATCGGTCTCTCAGGGGTTGTTTTGAGGAGCAAAAAGGAATAATAATTGTAAAGCACTTAGCATATGGTAAACACTATATAAATATTAGTTACTAGTATTATCACATTCCTCATCATTATAAAATGCTTTCACAGAGAGTTGAGTCAAAAAAGAAAAAAACAGAAGTCCCAGGAGAAGGGGCAGGGGGGAACCTGAATTTGTTCTGAGGGTTTGAATAGGGTAGGGTAAAAGGAGAAATATAGTTATACAGAAAGAAGGAATACGGGGCTAGAATTTGTTATTCCTCATAACTAGAGTATGTGAGAAGACTATAAAGAATGAAGGAAGGGATGGAGGAGTGAGTGCTAGATGAACTTCATTCTTATCTGAAATGGACAAAAAAGAGCTGAACAAACACACAATATGTTGACATTGTGCATTAGTGTATTTGGAGAACTACGTGGAAAATGAAATTGTAAATTGATGTACTTGGAGAAATACAACAAACTCAACAGGGGGAAAAAGTGGAGATGGGAAGGGGATCATCCCAAACAAAGCAAACTTCTTGATCCTGGAAAAAAAAAAAAAAAAAGAAAGAACATAAAATAATTAGAACCTAAAGCAGGTGCAATACGTTGCCTCATAGACAATTGTGGAAAGGCTGAACAAATGACAATATATGAATGTGGAGCAATGTTTTTACACTAGAAGAAATTATAAAAGAGGTCATTTCAGAGAATCCTGAATAGTATGAAGTGATATAGAATAAATTAAGGAGAAACAGGAAAACAGTTTTACACAAGAACAATACTGTTAAGGGAGACAGGGGGAAAAATAGCTTAAAAATTCTTGAGAACTTTGATCAAAACAGTGACCAATTATATTTCTGGAGGATGTACAATTAAGCAAGGGACCCCCCTTCTAACAGAGAGCTGATGGACATAAGGAGCAGACCCATACATTTTGGACATAGCTCTTGTATGGATCTGTTTTGCTTGACTACCTTGCTTCAAGTCAAACTCCTCTTCTTTCTCTCAGTTAATAGAAGGGAGAAACCTTAGTGAGGAGAAGAAAGAAGTTCACTGTAGTATTTTTAAAAGAGAAAACAGAGGGAAGTTCAGAAGAAAGCACAAACAAACCAGTTTTAAAAGAAAGGTGTGGAATTTATTATAAGCATATATATGTGAATATGTATTTATATATGTTTAATATCATTTAAATGCCATATGTAAAATATAACATGTTAAATATAATGTTATTGCTTGTTGGTGTTGAGTCATTTCAGTCATATCCAACTCATCGTGACCTTATTTGAGGCTTCCTTGGCAAAGATATTGAAGTGGTTTGCTATTTCTTTCTCCAGCTCATTCAATAGATGAGGAAAGAAGACAAATGGGGTTAAGTGACTTTCCCAGGGTCACATAGTTAGCAAATATCTGAGGCTGAATTTGAACTCAAGATGAGCCTTCCTAACACCAGGTATAGCACTCTATCCTCTGTGTCGTTAAACACCAAACATTAAATATAATAATTTTAAATATATATATGTGTATATGTACACACACATACATATAAAATATTTAAGTTCAGAATTTTTTTTAAAAAAGAAAAAAGTTGATATTTTATCCATTCATTCAGCAAACATATAACTGTTCAGTTTGTTCAGAAAAATGTGCTAGGCTCTGGAAGAGTAGAGAGTACAAAGTTTAGCCAAGATAAAGTCCCTACCTTCATAGAGTTTACCGTCATAGTAGGGAGATAAGACATGAATGAAACAAATACTACCTATTAAGTGTATTAATGGGATACATGAATAAGTGCATTTGGTCTATAATTACTGGTATTTGTAGTCCATAGTTTAACACACACAGATAAGCAATAGTGGCAGGGCCACCAAAGCAACAAAATTTCATATAGCATTGATCTGACCCACTGAAAAAAATGGAGATTGGATAGGAGTTTAGTTTAGATACTGCTATGAAGGCTGTCTCATGATGGTGGTTAAGCACCTCTTGTTTTCTTTCCTGAAGTCCATGACTAAGCAACGTGAATCTTTACCGTGAAAAGTGGAATTGTGCTTATCTCAGCCACCTGGATATAGGGATACCAGTATATCAGCCAAGTCCCATTTCTGCAGTGTTCAGTCTAGCATGCAACAGATACAGCAATGTCATAGACATCACTGTGTCCTTGGAGAAGAAACTGATTTTACTCTGCCACTCTAAAAGTTCTGGGATTAAAACCATTCAGAAGCATTGTGGTTTATTGGAAAGTGATGTAGCAGAAAGAACACTTTTTGCGTTTGGAATCAGACCTGAGTCTTAGTTCTGAAACATATGAGCTGGATGACTATGGGTGACACACAACTTTGCTGAGGCTCAGTTTTTTTTTTTAGATGTAAAAAGGAATCAGTACAACAATACTAGGCCTCAGTTTCTTCATCTGTAAAATGAGAGAGTAGGATTAGATCATCTCTAAGGTCTCATTCCGTTCTGGAAGTAGGATCCTCTGATCTACCTCCAAGAATTGTAGTTAAGGAAAGAAAGTGTTCTGTAAACCTTACATGCATGAATTATAATGGTTACTATGCTTCCACTCCCTAAGATGGAAGTAGGAAGATGATGCTGCCTGTCTTATTTTTTCGTCATCATCTGATATTTCATTGTGGCATAGAAATAATCCTGGTTTATTGAAGGGTACACCCACCAAATTCAATCAATCCTAAAATCATAGATGTAAAACCAGAAGGGGACCTTAAAGGCCATTAAGTTCAATCCCTTCATTTTAAAGATGGGAAATTGCGGGCAGCTAAGTGGCACAGCAAATAGAGCACCTGCCCTGGAGTCAGGAGGACCTGAGTTCAAATGTGGTCTCAGACACTTAACACTTGCTAGCCATGTGACTTTGGGCAAGTCACTTAGTCACAATTGCCCTGCTCTCCCCCCTCCAAAAAAAAAAAAGAATAAAGATGGGAAATTGAGGCAGACAGGGAGTAAGTGAATGGCCCAGGGTCACACAACCAGTAGGTAACGAAGGTTAAGATTTGAACTTAAGTTTTCCTAAATCAGGTCTTCCTGATTCCGAGTCCAGAACTATACTCTATGTATGCCACCTCTCTTTCGTTAAGTGTCCACTATGTATAAGGGGCTGTGCTAATCACTGAGGTTACAAAGACAAAAATGCAAAAGTCTCTTGTATGCTTTCAGGGGTGATAACAAGTACATGCTCAGGGATATCCAGAAGGTCATAGAGTTAGAACGGGCCCTAGCAGTCACCTAGTCCAATTCCATCATTTTGTAGGAGAGGAAATAAGGTACTAAATAAGTTAAGTGACTTGCTTAAGGTCATACTACTAGTAAGTGAGAGAATCATCAATTGAACCCACAGTTTCTCACTCTGAACCAAACTACATAAGCTTAAAGTTGGCTTGGAAATGGAGCCACCCACACTTGAGTTTGGAAAGGCTCGTCACCAGCAGGCTGACTACAATGTGATCATTTTTTCTGGTCACAGTAACACCTGAAATGTCTCCTCTTAAGGCTTAAAGAGAATGAGTTCTGCATCGGGGAAGTGAGAAAGTGTTAGCTGAAATCACACATCTTTTCAAATATTGAAGCAAATGGGCAAGAGCATATGATTTTTTTTCCACCTCATGGTGTTTGGGGGATTCCTCTGTAATGTAATAAGTTTCGGAAACCTCAGATGAAAATGTCTAGAAAAAGAAAACAGGTTTTGGAAAGTATGGAGTGGCTGAGGCTGCTACAAAGATTTTACCTAACACTTTTTTCATCCCCCCTGAGGACTCACAAATGAAAAATAAACAGTGAGTGCCAACCCAATTTCTGCTAAGAGATTCTTTTCAGAAAGACCTAAACTCCTGGTTTGTTACCCCTGTCCCCAGCATGCCTATTTAATGTCTGATAAAATTAGCAAGGCTTTCCTTCTCAAGAATTTCGTGTGTACTGTGATACCACATTACAATGCCACTGAAAATGGATTTCTTGAGGTCTCAGTAATTCAGTTTGGCTTCCCTCAGATGAACTAATTATTATCTGGATGACTAATTATGGAATAAAATGCAAAGTTTTAAACCTCCCATTCAAGGTTCTTCCTGATCTGGTTCCATTGTTTCTTTCTCATCATTCTCTTCAGACGCTTTATTCTCTAGTCAAAGTGAACTGCTCACATTTTCCTATCTCTCTACCTTTCTGAAGCCGTGTGCTATGTGCATGTGTCTTCTCTATGTCCAATCTGCATTTGTTGAAATCTTCTTGATCTATCTGAGCCTTCAAAAAGCTTTTCCAAATGCCTTTGCTGGGAGTGAAGCCTCTTTTTTCTGATCTTTCATACGGCCTGTCATGTTTCCATTAAGGATACAATACATTCTTCCTGATATTATAGTGATTTGTGTCTATGTCTCCTATACTCAACCAGATTGTTAGGACAGGAACTACTTCATACTCATCTTGGTCCCCTAACATGTAGTGTGATACTGTATGCATACTAGGTACTTCACAAGTGTTTGCTGAATTTCACTGAATATTTGTTAAATCTCTACTCAATGTTTATGGTCATCACATTTGTGTACAATTGGAGCTGGTCATATTGGGAAGAGACTCTTTTGGAAGGACATAAAATGAAAAGTTAGGGCTGTCACCATGGTAGGCACCAGTAATAATGATAATTAATAATAATAATAATAGATAATACTTGTATACATTAATATAACATTTATTAAGCTATGCTAAGCATTGGAGATAGAACCAGAGGAAAAATACAGTGTCTGAATTCAACATTTTAAGGTTTGTGAAATATTTTGTATTTATTATTTCATTTTATCCTCACTACAGTGTATATGGTAGGTATTGTATCAACATCTCTGTCTTTTGCACATTGGAATGTAAAGTCATTAAAAGGATAATGTCATTTGTTTGTTCATATCCCTAGCACTTTGCCTGGTGACTGGCACAATATAGGCATTCAATAAATGCATTTTGACTGGACTGATCAATGAGAAAGGGGATGCAGAAGTCTAAGCCACTTTCCCCAAACAGGTTAGACAATAAAGTCCTAGCTAGAGCACAGATGACCTTAAGCCAGGTTATATGTCTGGCTGGGTCATATGATTCCAAGGTTAAGGGTTTTTTTGGGGGGTAGCTAGGTCAATCAGTGGATAGAGCACCAGTCCTGGAGTCAGGAAAATCTGAGTTCAAATCCATGCTCACATACTTACTAGTTGTATGACTCTGGACAAGTCACTTAACCCTGTTTGCCTCAGTTCCCTCTTCTGTAAAATGAGCTGGAGAAGGAAATAGCAAATCACTCCAGTATCTTTGCCAAGAAAACCCCAAATGGGGCACAAAGAATCAGACACAACTGAAATAACTGAACAACAACAAAGATTTTTTTCAACTACATTGAATATGTATAGTATAACATATAATATTATATATACTATAATAATCCCTGGCTTTTTATTTAAATATTTCATGTAGCACAAAATTGAGTTGATAAGAGAAACAAAATTAATGATTTGGAGAATCAACAAGAAATGATGTAGGAAAGCAAAATCAAAAATTCCAAATCAATAATGATGTTTACTATTTGCATTTTTCTTATGTCTTGCAAAGGCCTTATGTCATTGTTATTAGTCATGAACATAAGAAGTTGGTGGTGAGCAGGATTATTCTCATTTTATTACTAAAGAAATGAAGACAGGCAAATTAAGGAACTTATTTGAGGTAACACATATATGAAAATAATAGTATGGAAGGGGTTAGGATTCAAAATACTAGAGTTCTACTCACTGCTTAGTCCTTTGTGGAAACCATCTGCTCAATGTGAGCTCCTGGAGGGGAGGTGCAGCTTCATTTTTGTCTTTTTTATCCTCGGAGCCAAACATAGTGCTTGGAACATAGGAGGTTCTTTATAAATGTTTGCTGATTGATTATGCTATTTAATTATTAAGAGTATCTCTCCACAAATGATTAATCATGTGTCTCAGAACCTGGATATGTTTGTCTGCCTTTTAGAGATGGGCTTTTTTCTTATACAGAAACATTATGGGCAAAGCCAAGTATTATTATGTCTATGTCATGTACTCTTCCCTCAGTAATATCGCTTCCCATCCAGAAACCATGGCTGAAGGAACTCTTAGCTACTCATTCTTATTTGTCAAATCTTTATTTCTCCTTTGACAGTTAGATGATGACTATCCCATTGAACAAGGTTGAGTATTTTAGTATATGATAGCCAGGATGGGGGACACTTCTTGAAGTTAGTCAATTTGCTGTGAACTAACCTTCCAAACACTATTTTCCTTGTCTACGCAAGGTTTAGAGGGGTTGAGTTAGATGATTTGAAAGGTTTTTTTCCAGCTCAGAAATTCTGCTTATGATAAAGAGAGGGAGAGGAGTTGGAAAGGAAGAGGGAAAGGGAGATGGAAAGGGAGAGAAGAAATGAATGCACAGGTCCATCTTAACAGCCTAAAAGAGTGTTTCCTCTTAAGAAGCTTTAACAGAAATAGAGGTCCCATATTTAATATAGAGCAATGGTCTGATGATGTGATTCTATATCTACTGGGGCAGTTAGGCGGCATAGTGGACAGATCATTGTAGTTGGAGTAAAAAAGACCTCACTTCAAATGCTGTCCCAGACATTTAATAGCTATGTGACCCTGGTCAAGTCATCTAACCTTTAACCTCTCTCAGTCTCAGGCTCTTCATTCGTAAAATAGGGAGAATAATATCACCTACCTCACAGGGCTATTGTCAGGATTAAATGAAATAATATATGTAAAGCACTACATAAATGCCAGCTATTATTTATAGGAAACTTCTGATAAGGGAACGCTTTATACCCATGAAGACCAGAAACCTTCTGCAACTTGCAGAGAATTATCCAGTGGACTGAGATGCTAAGTGACCTGCTTAGAGACAAAAAGCCAACATATGTCACAGATATGCCTTTCACCCAGTGCTTGATTACAATGCTGTCTCTGTAGTCAGTTATACTTCAAGATATTAACAAAGTACAGAGGTAGTGATAGTTTTTGTGAAGTTGTACTTTTATTTCACCTTAAACTTTGAGATCAATAGGTTTTCTGGGTTGTTTTTTTGTAGGGGAGTAAGGGAATTGAAAATACAGATTGAAGTTAGGAAGGAAATAGGAAGGGGTGCTGAAACAGGAAGATAGAGGGACTGTCTCCTCCGTGGTCAATACTATGGTTAAGTTTAATACATTTAAGGTACTGCCCTTTCATATGGAACTTTTATCCCGAGTTTAGTTTGTTCACAGTTCTCTAAGAGTTACAATTAGTTACTCTGATTCAAGAATTCTGAGACAGATGTTGATTCTGATTGTTACAAGCTGTAGTGTATTGGAAAGATATGGACACCAGAACTGTTTGATAATTATAGCACAGAATTATGAAGATTAATTATCTGATTATAGGCAAACGATGATTACTAGATGATTAACTATAAGCTAGGATGGAGTCACTTACAGAAAAAAGCCAGACCCTGAACCTAGAAAAATTAAAAGAAAGAGGTGAAAAGACAAATTTTAGAATCACATCAGCTAAGCTTGAAACTTAAAGTGATTGATACTACAGTTGCTGTTTAAGTCTAGCTGAACAGAGAAACAACTTGAAGGAGAGATTCAAAGAATCTCTTTCTAGAATCTTTGTCTAGTTTGATTCAGTGAGGTATTAATCAAGCACAGCACAGATCAGTTCAGATTAGCATTGGATGCATGTGTTCAATCCAGGAGCTCATTTATCAAAGAACTTTTATGGATAGTTTCTGAGACAGAAAGAGGACAATGAAGTTTGAAGTCCACACTTTTGAGTTACTCCCAAGCATATGGGTTTTCCATATGCTTAGGAGTAATTCTAAAGTCACTCTCAAGTGACTTTTCTGTAGAATTTATTATTCTTGCATTTGCTTTAACATATGAATATCTGTGGTGTTATTGTTTCTTTTGTCTTACTGTTAAATATATTGCTATGCTTAAGATTGAAAAGTGTCATTACTGTGAGTGGATGGTTTGGTCTAAATGGAAATGCATTGATAGGAGCTAAGGAGCTAAAGTGCTGAGTAAAGAAAGTATATTCTATCTCAACAGACCCAAAGAGAATTTGAGTATAGCTTCACAGTAGAAGTCCTTCTCTGGGAACTTTTGAGGACATATAGGCTAGCCCAGAGTGTAAATAGGTTTCCATACATCCATGTGAGATGTATGGGATGCTCAAGTCAGGGGAAACCCTCTATCCAGCAAAACATAGAGAACTGAAAAATAATTGGTGAGGGAAATATTGCAGTGGCCTTTAACTTAGAGGTCTATCAGGTCATATGTTAAGATCTAGCAATAGAATCTCATCTTCTAGTTGGGTCCCCTTGGTAGGATCTTAGATACAAGAGTTAGAATATCTATATGTGGAATAAGAATAAGCTGCCTAGTTATACATAAATTTAGACAATGAACTTTTGCTTCCCATAAATGGGAAAATATCTTTCCCCCTTTAAGAATTCCATTGAACTTACTCAAGAGTCTCACCATAGTTTTCAATGAGTAGGCCAGACTCAGAGCATTGTGATAAATTCTGGGAGCCATGTTACTGTAGATATTGACAAAGTGAAACCCATTCAGGACATCAGGATGATGAGCAAACTTGATATTGTCCCATATGAGGGTCAATTGAAGGAATTGTTTATCCTGAAGAGCCAAAGACTCGAGGGCAGTGGTTCTCAACCTTCCTAATGCCACGACCCTTTAATACAGTTCCTCATGTTGTGAGGACCCCTAACCAAAAAATTATTTTCGTTGCTACTTCATAACTGTAATTTTGCTACTGTTATGAATCTATCTGATATGCAGGATGTATTTTCATTGTTACAAATTAAACATAAACCACAGGTTGAGAACCACTGCTTTAGGGGAAACATGATATCTCTCAAATATTCTTTTAAAATTAGTGATATACAAGAGAGATTAGACTAACTTTGTGTGGTGCCAGGTGATAAAACTAGGACTAGCAAGTTAAGGTTATAGGGAGGTAGTTTTCAGCTTGACAACATAATAACATAAAAAAATGATATTTTAAAGCGGAATGGGTTCAGTTCAAAGCACCCTCCTATAGTAAACTTATCCTAATCCTCCCTGTTTCCTGCCTATGGACATTGCTTTGTGTGTTTATGTGTGTGTCTATGTGCTGTATTTAAATTTCCATGTACTTCTTTTTCTGCCAATAGAATATAAGACCCTGGAGGGCACAGATTGTGTTCTTTTTCCTTGTTATTCCTAATACACAGCACTGTATCTGGCAAATAATAGCCATTTAATAAATGCTTGAGAGGCAGCTAGTTGGCACAGTGAATAGAGCATCAACCCCGGAGTCAGGAGGACCTGACTTCAAATCCCGCCTAGGACACTTGACACACTTACTAGCTGTGTGACCTTGGGTAAGTCACTTAACCCCAATTGCCTTGTCTTCCCCCCCTCCAATAAATAAAAAAATAAATCTTGCTGAATAGTGATACCTCTACTGCTAGCAGTGTTCAATCAGTTGTTTAGATTACAACTTTTTCAGGATATCACACAGATAACTCATGTGCAATGGGAAATTTTTTCTTCTGATTTCCTTTCATCACTCCTAAAGATTTCATTCAACTAAAAGTCTGTGTTTTATTAATATTAACTTCACTTGACTAAAACCTGTTGCATGGGATATGAAAAGTTACTCAGAGCCTTAAAGATTAAGAAGCCAAAAGAATCTCAACTGTTCTTGACTCCTTGGTAACATATACATCTCCCCCTGAATCAGTCTATTTGTGAAACCTCTAACTGTAGTTTCATCTGTAATCTGACTTAATATCTATAGAGTTTGTTTAATGAACTTTGTTTCCTTAGGGAATATATGAGATTTTGACCCTATTTAACTAATTTTGTCTAGCTTTTATGACAGTGAATGGAGCATGGGATTATGGATCTATGGATCTTTCATAAATTTTTATTGCCTAAGGGATACACAAGATTGCAATATGTTAAAGAATTATTTCTCTGTCATGTTGCTGCAATTTTGCCTATAAGAGGCCTTGTCACAATATTAATAATTGTATGGGCTTGAGCCTAATAATAAAACCTATTTTTTTTTTACCTCTATAGTTTTTGCATTGTGGTAATTTTATTTCGGCAGTAGTTAATTCAGAGAGTTGAGATGTTTCTCCCATAGCACATACAAAGGATGGAAGATTGAATTATATGATCCCTAAAATCCTCACTGACTCTAAGATTCATCGATCTTATATATCAAATTAATGAATACTGGCTTTAGGATCAGAGAACCTGGGTTCAAATGTTGCCTCTGACATTATTTCCATAACTTCACTTCCTCAGGATTCAGTTTCCTTGTTTATAAAATGAAGGAGTTGGTTTGGATGGCCCCTGAGCTCTTCTAGCTCTAGATTTATGATTCTGAGAACCTTTTTACTTTAAGAAACGTTTACATGTACTCAAACAGATCTGTGGTCATATTATTGACAGAGGTATTCTCTCCAAGGGTACAGATATCAACCCATTCACACCTGTCTATCCTGTGTTAGTTTGGCTTATGCCCTCCCATAAATTTGCTACAGGAGGTCCATCCAATATGCTAGAAGCCTTCCTTGCTTACTCCTGATTTCACTGAAGAGTTAACAAGCAAAATAATACCACTGAGACAGGGCAGCTTATGTGAGGTGTGATCCTTGCTTCTGGGAAAGAAAAGGAGGGATGAAATAGTTTTGTGTTCCAGGAATGAATGGTAAAACTGCTTTAGTCTGCTCATACCACTTCTTTGATGGGGAATCTCACTGTCTGACCCTTTAGATATTGGGTAAACTTAATTATCACCACAAATTGGTCAGTCTGTCACAGGCCATGTCTCTCCAACACACCTCTTTCTATTTTCTTACCATAAAAGCCTTGCGAGTATAAAATATTGGTCAGATTTAGTTGTAGGAAATTTTCAAGTGTCAAACCTTATTCTCCACTTGTGCAGTCCTAAGTGGATGCCAAGTGCTTAAAAGCCTCTTTTGCTTTTCCACATTCTTGAGGTGACTGGGGTGAGAGCTCCAGGGGGGAATGTTTAGCTTACACTATAGTTTCCTAGTTTGACTTAAATTACCTTACGCTGTAGAGCAGTACACCAGTATTCTTAAAAGTTACTGATGGAAAAGGCCATATTCAATGACCTTTTGGGTAAGACATTTAAACTCTGAAGCTAGAAGGTCATGTAGGCCAGGACTTCTTAATTTTTTGTCCACTTGTGATGCTTTAATTGCTTCTTAAACTGTGGGTTGCGACCTCATATGGGGTAGATTGCTGATCTAGTTCAACCCCCTCTTTTTAAAGCTAAGGCACTTGACTTCCAGCTCCAAGATGGCAGAGTAAAGAAGGAACTATCTGAAGCCCTCCCCTCCTAACAACTAGAAAACCACCTCAGAATTGAACTTGGGAGCAGTTTATCAGTAAAGTCATATCTAAATAATTGGACAAATATTAATTGCTAAAGTGTAGGCTAAAACAATATAATAAAAACGGCAATTTTACCTTAATAAATCTATTTATTAAGTGCCATACCAATCAAACCATCAAAAATTATTTTATAGAGCTAGAAAAAATAATGACAAAATTCTTTAGAAGGACAGAAACTCAAGGATAACAAGGAATTTATTGAAAAAAATTCGAAAGAAGGTGGTCTAGTCATACCAGATCTCAAACCATAATATAAAGTAGTAATCATCAAAACAATCTGGTACTGGCTAAGAAACATAGTGGTATATCAGTGGGTTAGATTAGGTACAAATTACATCATAGTAAATGACCATGGTAATCTAGTATGTAATAAACCCAAAGATCCAAGCTTTTGGAACAAAAATTATTTGACAAAAACTGCTAGGAAAACTGGAAAACACAATGGCAGAAACTAGGTATAGAACAACATCTCACACCATATAGCAAGATAAGGTCAAAATGAATACATGATTTATACATAAAGGGTAATGCCATAAACAAATAAAGAAAGCATGAAATAGTTTGTCAGATTTATTGATAAGGAAAGAATTTAGGAACAAAGAAGATACAGAGAGCATTACAAAATGTAAAATAGATCATTTTGATAATATAAACTTTAAAAGATATTGCACAAATGAAACCAATATAACCAAAATTACAAGGAAGGCAGAAAACTGGAGGAAAAATTTGCAACAAAAAATTGCTGGGAAAATTGGAACATAGTATGGCAGAAACTGGGTATAGACCATCATCTAACGCCATACACCAAGGTCAAGTCTAAATGGGTGCATGATCTAGGTATAAAGGCTGATACTGTAAATAA
>CM053585.1:447086239-447122981 GCA_028646515.1 Pseudochirops corinnae | reverse complement strand
TTCTTACATCATTCTCATTTCTCTTCCCAATTTTTCCTCCACTTCTCTTACTTGGTTTTCAAAATCCTTCTTAAGCTGATCTATGGCTTTTAGGAAGTCTTCACGTTTCTTGGAAGCTTTTGGTGCGGGAGTTCTGACTGTGTTGTCTTCCTCCCATTCCATCCTTTGATCCTTTTTGTCCCCCAAGAAGGAATCTAGAGTTTGATTGCTGTTCTTACTTTGCTTCCTTTGCCTGTTGATGTTGCCAGTCATTTACTTGAATTTTTAGCTCTGTGGAACTCTGCTTCCAGAGGGGAAAGCTCTGTCTCAAATCGCTGGGGTTTTTGCAGCTGCCAGAGCTATTAGAAGGCTGCTGCAGCCCCCACCATCTTGGCTCACTGAAAATGCACCCCAAGACCACCATCCAAGACCACGATCCAGATCCAGGCCACTCAACGCAAGAGCACTTAGCCTCTGAATGATTGCTTGGCCCCACTGCAGTCTGCAGGCTAGGAGCTCTGAAGCAGCCACGTGGAGGTGGCTATAGGGCCACAGCTTCTGCTGCTTCCTTGCCCTGGAGGCAGTTTGGCCAAACTGCTTTTCTCCCCCAAATTTAGCTGAGTTCCACTGACCTTTTACTTAATCCTTATTCCTCATGGCTTGATAATTCTGGAAACTGCCACAGCTGCTGCTGATCCACTCTCCTGACAGTTCCAGCTGTGGCTTGTCCTGGCCGCCCCGGGGCCAACCGACAGTTTCAGGCTAGGCTGGTTTTGGCTCCCAGGATGCTGTGATGAGCCTTGCCAAGCTGCCTTCAGCAAGAGGTGTGTTTTTCTGCATTTTTGTGAGTTTGGGAGCCCTAAAATTTGTTTAGAGTTATATTTTATGGGTATTTGAGGTGGCAATGTTGGAGTTGTGGTACCTTGCTGCTTCTATACAGCCATCTTGGCTCTGCCCACCAAGATAACTATGATTATCAAGAAAACCTCAAGGAATGAAATCAGTTCCTTCTCGTTTGAAGGCTATTATTATTATTTTTTTACAATAATCATACAGTATTTCCTGAAGAGCGAAATCATAGAAATATCTCTATTCAATAAGTCTTGGAGATGTATAACAGGGAGATGCATGCTCACCAGAGAGCTTTTTCACTGAAAAGGAAGATGTCTCCCACAGGGATGATATGGGCGAGGGATTCCCAAGAGATAACAAGGTTGTCCAGATACTCCTGTCTGTAGATGATACTACATTGATCACATCAAGTTCTTGAATATTACAAGGTCTCCTCAAAGACACGCATCGTTGCGAAAAGAGATTAATCTAACAACATCTACAGAAAACACTAAGTAGAAGGAAAACATCTATTGTCCAGACTGATGCCATGCAGCTGGAAGGCCAAGTCATTTAATATATCATTAAATAGAACCAGGACAGGCAATGTAGGGGGACAATATGTTGGGCCCAAAATAAACTAGGAGAGGGTGGATTGGATTGCATTTCAGAAATTTCACAGTGTTCCCCAACACATACATAGACATAAGATTATCAAAGTTGAATTTTCTTTCAGTATTACCTTATGGTTTTGAATTTAAGAAGACCCCGATTTCTAAAGAAACAAAATTTCAGGTGACCCAAAGGATAACGGAGAGAAACATAATGACCTCATATACCCTCTACAGCATATTCCCAATGATGATATAAACACAAGAAGCATAAGGAATACTGGTAGGAGATACATGATCAGAAAGGAGATGGGCCTGTTATCTAGTCAAGAATAAGGGATAATAGAGAAACAGAGGCAATGACAGAGAAGTATTCATAAAATGTAAAATGAACTGGAGAAGTCCTTTAGCACCTAAAATGAGTCATCTGTAGAGGCTTGATCTACTCAAGAAACATGGACAAAAATCTCACAGAATAAGAAGGCATAGCTGGGTGACAATCTTTACTGAAAGGAATGCTCATCAATGAGATTAGAGATCCACTGACACATTAAAGCATATTTATAATGCTATATCTTGGATGCAGGACCAATATTTTACACTTCAAAAATAGTGAACTGTAGGTTAAGAAGGAAATCAGGAGAGTCACGGATGAATTTGATGAATTACTCATCAATATAAAGAGATTACAAAGAAGGGCCTTTATATGGAGGTATCTAAGAGGACCTTAGAGATGCAAAGTTAATTTAAGAGATTATATTTTTACAAAGACTCAACTTTTTATATCACTGTGATCATCTTCCCACTATCAGCAATTAATTTGCTACTTAGCATAACCTGGGCCTGTAAAAATGACTCATTCAACACACTCTAGCATATACTCCTATCTCTCCCTGCTGTACTCTCTTATCTACATATCAAGGGAGAAGCAGAATTTGATAAACTGGAAAGTGTTCACATGTAACTCACTTGTTGTCATTACTGTTTTTTTTAAATAAATATTTCAATCTAATTGATTTCCTTCATACACCTATGCATTTTATTTTATGCACTTAAGTACAATATTTTAAGAAGGAGCTTATAGGCTTCACTAGACTGTCAAAAGGTCCTTGACACACACACTAAAAAGGTAAAGAACGTCTGGTGTAGAGGTTTTGCAGCATCTACAATTCCTCCCTCCCATTTAGTGATTCTGCCCATCCACGGGTTCCTCTGGAACCAAATGATGAGAGTTACACAAATTTCCTTGGGCTGCTTTGTTTGTATGGGATGGTGGAAGCTGAAATCCTTCCTTTAGTGTTGCTACATGTCAGGGAGCAAAGAATTTGCTTGAATACAATCCTCCTTAGTATGCTCCACTAGGGATAGTTTTTCCATGTAGAGATTTTAAGGTCACTTAGAAACCTTTGCTTAACTGCCACGTTGCTGGTCTCAGAGCTACGATAACCAACACAGTACATTTGTAGGGAACAATGAGACCCATGTTTGGTTGTATAAAAGCAGGACTGCAACCACATCAAGGTACCTAGGGACAACAGAACTGAACTGGAACAGGTATCTCTCTTGGGCTACTTACACTTTAAGGTATACAGTAACTACTAGTGATGTCCTTACAATTAGGGATCTAGAAAGAAAGATTTTTTTTTTTCAGTTGCTCCCCTCCAGAGGCAGTGACCCACAGAGGGAAAATCCCTCATTAAGGGTTTCTACTTTTCGAAAGGGGAAAAACATACTGTCCTGGAGTGATTTTTACTCATACAACACGCTATTTGGAAGCCTACATAAAACATTTCCCCCTAACACTTTTTTAATGACCTGACAAATCCACACACCTATGGGATGTACCTCACATAAAGCATGTTTCCCACTTAAAATGTTTCTTGTCTTAAGCCTTTTGAAATCATTGAGAGGGGGTTTCACTGTACATTATTTTGACTATAGCATGGAATTAATTTCATGCATGAAAGGGCTATGCAATATCCCCATGGACCAGGTCATCACTTAAAGGCCTATAACCATGGAGAAAGAAATGGAACTTAGTGGAGCTTTTTTAGTTTGGGGTTTGGATTAAAAAAGGAAAAAGGAACAGCTGCTAAAATTAGGAAATGTAACCTTGCTTGTGTAGCTCTTCTCCCCCAAGCTATATTCTTTTTGACTGGAATATTTCATGGAATCCGAGTAAGGGTGGGAGCAAAATTGAGGAATATGGTGCATTTCACACCTATGTGGTATAAATGTCATTGTCTTCTTCTCCTTGGGAAGAAACAAAACTGGCAGAGCCAGATGGAAGCTTCGCCTTCTTTCTCTGAGGAGGCGAATTAATACAATTAAAATGAGCATTATGCCTACATTGATTGACTTGCTAAATAGACTAACCATGATGATACCCCAGTATATATTTAAAGGGAAGAGATAAATATTTATAGAATTTTTTGTAGGGTAAAGGGGGCAAGTGGAGTGCAAGGGAGGGAAGTCTGAATCTAGTGGGATGGATTGAATAAGGTGGTGGTAGGGGGAGTATTTAAATATATTTCTGGGCTTGAGACTTTCACTTGAGAACACAATTAGATTCACTTAAGAACAAGATGCTAACATTAATTATAATAAAAGAGAAAGAACAAGGCCAAAAAAAAATACTAACCTGATTTTGAAATGAACTGCTTTGCATTAATTGAATGTAAACATGGATTTTTAGTACCTATCTTAAGCATGAAAAATACAGCAGGGTAATTAGTCTAGGGAATGAAAAAAATTGTCTTAATATGAAGAAAACTTATAATTTTAAGAAAGTGGCAAGTGAAATAATTAGTATCAGTTGAGTAACCTCGAGGTTAGGTATAGTATTCTTAAATGGTATATTTAGAGTATATTTTATTACCTACAAAGAATCAGGTATTATCTTACCTCTATAAGTTCAAAACATATGGTACAATCTTTAATATTTGCAGAATATGGAAAATTTACACCAAAGGCATGAAATGTTGCTATAAACCTCAAGAGTAAGGAATTAATTAACAGCATTAAGTAATGCGAACTTTTGAAAAATGAAGCATTACAACATTTTGACTGTTAGAGAATTAGTCAGTTTTCTGATTGAGACTCTTTTGGGGGCAAATGGTTATTTTTCTACCTTAAATAAGACCGTTGCTTTCCTTTATTAAATAAGTAAATAAGGGGGAGACTAAGTGGTGTAGTGAATAGAGCACCAGCCCTGGAGTGGCCTCAGACACTTAACATAAAACTAGCCATGTGACCCTGGGCAAGTCACTTAACCCCAATTGCCCTACCTCCCCCCTCCAAAAAAGAAAAATAAATAAGCAAATAAGGCAAGTGATTCTAAAGTACCATAGTAACCTGGGATTTTCTGTAGTTATTTGTTGAGGAATCTAGTTTATTAATGATAAAATCAGTGATGACAGGTTTAGAGCTGAAAGAGACCATAGAGGCAACAGAACCCAACCTACTCTGTTTTTATAGGTGAGGAAACTGAGTCTGAGAGAGATTAAATGACTTGCTCATGGTCACACAGTTAATAAATGTCTCAGGCAGGAACTGAACTCAGCTCTTCCCAACTTCAAGTTCAGCCCTCTATACACTGTACCACCTAACACTGAAGTAGAAATCAATGCTTTATTTAGCATGAACACGTTCAAAGAAAGCTTTCCAGGAAAAAAAAAAATTCAATTGCTATTTAAATAAAAACACAGAAGTCACAGTTTATTTTAAAGAAATACATTAGGAAAACATTGTTGTAGTCACGTCCAACTATTCATAACCCCATTTGGGGTCTTCTTGGCAAAGATACTAGAACAGTTTGCCATTTCCTTCTCCAGATCATTTTTACAGATGAGGAAACTGAGGCAAACAGGGTTAAGTAAGTTGTCCAGGGTCACACAGCTCTAAGGCCATATTTGAACTCAGGAAGATGAGTCTTCCTGACTCTAGGTTCCTGACTCTGTCCAGTGTGCCATCTACCTGGAAACATTTCAGGGGTGTTTTAAAGGGAATTCTTGTCTGGGTAAGATTGAGACTGAATGTGAAGTGCCCACCAACTCTTGAAATGAAGCAACTCATAAAAATGAACACTTTTCAGTAAAAGTAATTTTCTCCATTTTCCATTTAGGAAGTGAATTGTTGGTTCTAGATTAGCTTTTCTATACTAGATAACTAATGGCATCAATGTCAGTGATTAAATAGTCTTAGGACAGAAAAAGCAATTTGTAGGTGTGTCAAGCAAGTAAAATATTGTTTACAAAAGTAATATGGCACTGTGGCAGTGATAAGAGTTTCTTTTAGTAAGCCACCATAATAGCAATTTCTTCAAACCTTATTTTAAACTTAATTTATTATTATTATTTCATTCCATGGATTGAGATACTTTCTTTTCATTATCATCATTACTTTTTTACAATTTCCCAAATGAAAGAGCAGGGTAATAGGACTCAGTACTCCTATTTTCCTTGTAATAGCTTTCTCTCAAGAAATGGATAGGTCTTAAATTTATGTTGATAATGAAGGTCCACAAATATTCCGGTAAAGGCTTTAAATTCTTTCTTTCTTTCTTCTTTTCTTTCTCTCTTTCTTTCTTTCTTTCTTTCTTTCTTTCTTTCTTTCTTTTCCTTCCTTCCTTCATTCTTTCCTTCCTTCCTTCCTTTTTTCCTTCCTTCTTTCCTTCCTTCCTTCCTTCCTTCCTTCCTTCCTTCCTCCCTTTCTTTCTTTCTTTCTTTCTTTCTTTCTTTCTTTCTTTTCCTTCCTTCCTTCCTTCTTTCCTTCCTTCCTTCCTTCCTTCCTTCCTTCCTTCCTTCCTTCCTTCCTTCCTTTCTTTCTTTCTTTCTTTCTTTCTTTCTTTCTTTCTTTCTTTCTTTCTCTGTCACTCTCTGTCTCTTTCTTTCTCCTTCCCTTCCTCCCTCCCTCCCTCCCTCTCTTTCTGTTTTTCTCTCTCTCTCTCTCATTATGCAACATGGAACTCTTTGTACTTTCCAGGTCACTGAAAACAAGACAGGATTCTCTGAGCTATATGCTCTGCTGAGTGGAACTATTCTGTATATATGCACTAACGCACCATTTGCAAGGAAGCAAAAATGCAATTACAGAGCAAGATGCCTACAGGATACATTTATTTTATAGCACTGCTTTAAAAAAAATAAAAATGAGACCCTATTTGGAACATCTCACTAGTTTGATCAAGTACTAAATACTCTGTTTGGTCAATGTGCTCTATGACTTTCAGTGACCAATAAGGATTGAGTGGGAAACCCTGTTTTATTTGCTCAACAGTTGAATCCAATGTCGTAGCGCTAACCAATAATAAAAAGAACTAACCAGAAGGGGTTTCTGAGAGTCACCACCAATTCTTAGTTTGTTGTTTGTTTTTTAACCTCCTTAAAAAAGATTCTTAAAATATTAAGAAAATATACAACTAAGGATTACAGAATTTTAGATCCAAAAAGGATTTTAGGATTCATCTAATCTAATCCCCTTACTCTTTGGATGAGTAATTTATAGGCCTTAGAATTCTTTATTGTAGAGTCATGTCTAGGGGTTAGAGCATTATCTCTATAGTGCTACAGTTATGCAAATGTTTTTGTTTACAGGAAATAAAATGAAGTACTAGGAACCTGGAAAAATCTAGGAAAGGGGACTTATAGATTCTTTTAGGTACAGATTTCTGGAGTATTTCAATCTAGACCTTACTTTTAACCTGAAAACCCTCTGCTATATCTTAGTATGGTGTCCCTTACTATATACTGAAGAGTAAATTTATAGACTAGAATCTTCAGATTACCTGTCAAGGAACAATGATCAGATCCCCTACCTCCATTGCCCCCTTGTTCTTACTAACTCTGTCTCCCAAATACAGAATTTGAGGCTCACATATGCTTCAATATGTGAAATCGTATATATCATATATATAATATTTTTTTTATTTGATAGATTTATGTTATATATAAAATGTATGTAGTATAAATGATACTTGTTTTATATGCACAACAATTGGCTTATTACATGAGGAAGTAATTTTAGGTGATAAATCAGGGCAATTATTCCTATTTTAAATTTTAAATCATTTGGTGCTTTATATAGAATAGTTTTCAATACACATTTGTTGAGCTGAATCAAATTGGATTGAAACATGGAAATAATAGTTTGCCAGGAACTTAAAAGAGATCTAGCTATGTACCCCAAAGACACTGAATTAATTCTCCATAGCATCTTGAATTGCCTGTTGTCCAGATTCTGATGCCAGTGTGGTGGACAACCCACAAAGTTGGTCTGTTAATACAAATACTTTCAAAAGATACAGAGGCTGGACAATGAACCAAGCCCAGGATCAAACTGGAGAAGAATAGCAGGTTGTGTTCATATTGGGAAATTGTAAAGTGGTTCTAATGGCCCCAAGCTTTTCACCTGAAAGAAAGGCTTTTCATCTTTTAAACATCAATATTCTTCTAACAATGCTATACAGCTATATCACGAGTTACTGTAGACTGCTATATAAAGGGCTCTTAACCTAAGGAGTCGTAGATTCCCAAAGGTTCTGTGGATAGATTTCAAGGCGTCTATGAAAGTGGACGGGGAAAAAAAAAACACCTTTATTTGCATTAACTGAAAATTAGCACTTTAATTATGAATGTGGCACCAAATTATAAGTATATAAGCTTTTGAATTACCAAAGGGTCCATGACACAAGAAAGATTAAGAGCCTGTCTGTTATGGCTCTAATATTAACATTTTCTTAGTTCATGTTCAGTTTTTAGGAAAAAAC
Source organism: Pseudochirops corinnae (assembly GCA_028646515.1). Taxonomy (NCBI): domain Eukaryota; kingdom Metazoa; phylum Chordata; class Mammalia; order Diprotodontia; family Pseudocheiridae; genus Pseudochirops; species Pseudochirops corinnae. The sequence goes on along the minus strand of CM053585.1, from coordinate 447,114,794 downwards.
GAAGTATTCACAAGCTACTGAGTAATTAAGAAAAGGCTCTCTCCTTATAGAGTAAGGATATGAAACAAGGGTATAGTGACATTTAGGTTTTCTGGAAGTACCCCCACCCACCTCTTCACCATATGGTTGTCTGCTAATGGGAATAGGATATGGGCAAGGACATGTGACCCATGTGGGTCTTCCTAATTCCACCAAGCCTGAGAATTTTTATGTCTTCAGGTGACCAGGACTTTGCAGCTTTGATTCTTTTAGGAAAATTCTCCCTCTGTTATGGATAATTAGGAAAGAAATATCAAGGGAAAGTTCTCCTTGTCACAGAACTCCTGCTCTCAGTGAAGACTTAGCTCATGATCTCAACTGTTAATGTCCTTCCTACAAACTACCCTGTCTTTACCTACTTTGTATGAATTTGTATGCATCCTTCTAATATTTAGTCAACATATAATCATATTTTTGCTTTTTATCTCCCTTATTAGAATATAAGCTCCTTGTGGTGTCTTTGGTGCCTAGTACAATGCTTGGCAAAAAGTACACATTTAATTAATGCTAGTTAAATTAATACTGATAAATGCTAATAAATACTAATTAATGCATGAATAGGCTTAAACAGCTGCAGAGTCAGGAACACCTGAGCCTCAGACACTAGACAGCTGTATCCTGGGCAAGTCACTTAACCCTATTTGTCTCAGTTTCCTCATTTGTAAAATAAACTGGAGAAGGAAATGACAAACCACTACAGTATTTTTGCAAGAAAAGCCCAAATGGGGTCACAAAGAGTTGGAGACAAGTAAAATAAATGAACAATAACAATTTAGACATATTGCCAAAAAAGGCATTTCACTGGAGAAATGATATAATTGACATCATCGGAGAGATTTATAGTCAAAAAAGGACATGAGCCAGTGATATAGTCAGACTGAAGAATATCTCATTATTCTCCGATGCCTGCCTGAAGCATTGTGATTCATGCAATAGCTCCCACTTACTAGAAGATATTTCCCAGAATATTAGGTGAACTCCATAGATAATTTATAAAAGGACATCTCCAAAGGCAGCATACAGTAGAAAGCTATGGTTGTACCACAGTGTGTATCACTGGAGGGAGGGAAAACCCACATTAACAAGACCACATATTCTTTGAATACCATTGAAGTAATTTATTTCAATAGACATTTGCTAATTATTTATTAATTATTGCCTACTTCATGCTGGCACTGAGAATACTGAGGATACAAAGAAAAAAATACTTTTTGCCCTCAGAGAGCTGACATTCTACTGGGGGAGAGAGAGGATAAGGACATAACATGTATATAGATAAGTAAATACAAAATATATGCATAATAAATGTAATTCCCATTGGGCATGAATGAGAGTAAGTAAGCACCTACTCTGGGGGGAATCAGGAAAAGCTTCAGAAGGTGGCATATCAGTTGAACTTTGAATGGAGCTAAGAGTCCTAAGATTTTGAGGCAAGGAGGAAAAGAAATCCAGAAATGGGGGACAGCCTATACAAAGGTATGGAGAGGGAGATGCAGTGTTGTGTACATTGAATATCATCAAGAGGGTTATTTTCAATGTGTGTGTAAGAAAGTAATGTGAATTTTCTGTATGCATGATGTTTGGGGGGGTTAATACTGAACAAATTTGGCTGGAGATTCCCAGGGAGGAGAGTAAGAATTTAAACAATGAGTTTTTTTAAATTAACATTGAAATGATGCTCTAAATTCCTTGATAAATAAAATGCTGCTTTGAGAATAATCATAGTTAGGATGCATTGATTTGCTGCATTTATAGAAAAGGACTTTTTACTGGACATTTATATCTAACTTCATTCAACCCAGAGTCACATGAAAAAGTCTTACCTGGTATTAAATTAGCAACTTTCACTTTTTATAATATATTAATTTCTGTTGAGTTTTTCCTGACTTTCATATTTACCAGGCTTGACCCATTGAAATTTATAGATTGAGTAAATTATACTTTAAGAGAATGTGGCTCGTATTTTCAAATTTGAGATGTGTGATTTTTTTCAGGTCACAAAAGAAATCTGTATAGTTGTCAGGGTAACAAACAGCTGATCACTAGAGCAGTGAATCCAGACAAAACCTGAACACTGATGTCTAATAAAATAATCAAATTTTATTACTTGACATACTGTTTCTTCTGCAGGAGGAGAAAACACTCTATCATATGCCTGGAAATCCTTGATGTTCGGCTTAGGTCAATGGATTTAACTGAGGTTTTTATTCCAGGCAGGCATTAGATACTTAAAGTTTCCCTAGGCACTCTTAAGTAGAATGTGTTTGACGCTCCACCAAACTGAGTTTGACAGAGCCGATTATGAATAACTACATCTCATTTTTATTATTTAATAAAAAAAAAAGTGCAGAGTTGTTGAAGAATATAAGGCTGAACACTGCCCAATTCAGTTAAGACTGAGCTTGTAGCAGATCCATAAATGAAACAGACCAAAACGAAGTTATCTTTTCTTTCAGCTATCCAATTGGTAGAGAGTTTCCAGGAAGGTATTAAGGGAGAACAATCCAAGTGTTAATGTGGCAAAAAAAAAAAAAATGCTAATTTTAATTTGCAAATTAGTGTCTCAGTTGTTGCTGATGTGTGCTGGTGACACCAATACACTTGGATGAGATGTGGAAAGGACAGGTACAGGCAGTCAGTCAACTAGCATTTATTAAGCACCAATTGTATTCCAGGGGCTGTGGTAAGCAAGACAAAAGAAGAATCTGTTCTCAAGATGCTCAGTCCAGTGGGGGAGACAAGATGAAAATAACTACATCCCAATAAGATATATGCAGGGTATACATGATGTTTATAAATGTGTAGATAAAGACAGTGTGAATATCTTTAATAATTGGTATTTCACATTTAATAATTGGTATGATTAAGTATTTAATTGGTATATAAAGTATTTACTAATTAGTATTAATAATTAGTAGGAGAATGTCTTCATAATGTCTCCCCTGACTGTCAGCCTACTTGTGCAATAGTCTATTAATTGGTGTCCCCTCTCCTCCATCAGTCTCTCCCTGCTCCAATCAAATGCAGATTTTCAGTGGTTCCAAGTTGCCTACAGAAAAAGTCCCAAACTCAGTCTGGCATTCCAGCCCCTCAACAACAGTGTCCCAATCTATCTTTTTAGTCTCATCTATGTGGCTATTCACTAATCCTTGAATGTCCTTGGTGCCTTCTTGCTTCTACTGATACCATTCCCTTTGTCTATAACTCCTATTCTCTCAACATTCTATCTGTTCTTCAAGTTCCGGTCCAAATAAGGTAGTGGCTTCTTCCCTTTTTAGAATTAATTAATTGGCAGAGCTGGGATGGCCACTTCTCAGGTATGTTATGGGAGCTCCTTTCATATATAGGTTGGACTTGATGGCTGCTGAGTTCTCTTCCTTTTCCAGAAAGGTGCCACTCCTCCCCCCAACCATAGCTGTCTCTCTCTCTGCTGAACTCCAATTGCATTTTGTTTATATTTCTCTTTTAACAGATGGAATATTAAAAAAAAAACTCAACAAACATTTATTATACATCTACTACATGTAGAGCACTATGTTAGACTTGAGGAAAATATGAAATTGATAGGCAATATGGAAGTATTAATAAGAAGGCTAGTCTTTGTAGTCAAGAAGACCTATATTAAAATGGCACCTCAGATCCTTACTAGCTGTGTGACTCTGAGCAAACCACTTGATTTCTCTTAGGCTTAGTTCCTAATCTGTCAAATAGGGATAATGATAACTATAGCACTTATTTATTGCTGTGAGATTCAAATGAGATTGTGTTTGTAAAGTACTTTATAGACCTTAAATATAGTGAATGGGTGAAAAGGATTTTGAAGCCCTTACAATGTACAAATTACCTACAAGTTTTTCAAAAATACTGATGATCACTGCTTTCAAGGACTTCACATCCTAGTAAGTGGAGACAAAACTTCTGTTCAGGGGGTATTTCTGTTGAGAGTCAGATGGAAAGATCTCACTGCACTTCAGGTACAGTGGCTAAGCATCTTTTATATTATTTCCAGTTACAAACTCACATTGGTTTCTAGTGTTGAGCCCTTTGACAGTGTCAAGGACTTTGATGGGGAGAACTTTGCTTTCTGAGTCTTCAGCTCCTGAGGAGATGGGAGCTATAGAAACTACAGAGGCAGCTGACAAGTTCCATTTCCACAAGGGCTGATTCTCTGGATTGTGGCTTTGGAAGCTTGAGTAGAAGGACCAGTAATGAGGAGAAGTGCACTGCTGTTACCAGTACTCTAGGACTTACTTGCCCATTGATGGCAGTTAATAGTGATGGTGATAGTGATCAGGGCACCCTTCTCCACAAGAGCCACTCCCCTCAATGATGTCTGTAAGAACCAAGCTAGAAGCAAAGCTAGTACCGCTTCAACATAAAGACCGGGGGCAGTGTTGTTCCTAGGGCTCTTGAGCTTAGCATACTGAGAAGAGGTCACTGAACCTGAATTTAGGAAGAGCTGGTTTCAAATCCCCCCTCAGATCTCTTCTAGTTATTTCCTCAACCGTAAGATGCAGGAGTTGGACTTCATGGCTTCTGAAGTCACTTCCAACTCTAAATCTGTAATCCTATTAGTGCCAAATGAAGAAAAATACATTAAGCATTTACAAAAGTTAAAGTACTATATAAATGCTGGGTACTGTTGTTATTATTACAGGAATGTCAGTTATCATAACACATCATTGCCAATATTATAGAATTTAAAGATATAATAAGGTGATATATCACTATATAAATATACACATTACAAAATAATACTTGCTAAATGCATTAGACAGATACCAACTGTTAGTGAGGTTAGGGGAGGGATCTGGGGAAAAGGTCATGACTAACACTACTGGGGAAGATTCATTGAAGTGGTAGCTTTTGAGCTTGACTTGAAAGGATGGTGTACTGATATCACCATTACGATTAAGGCTCAGGAGAGCAATTGTCAGGTTCAAACCCATGTCACTTGCAAGACCTTTGGATATAACCACAAACGCAAACCCTCTTATGGGAAAACTCCATGAAAAGAAAGTATATATAAAGTATAAAGTAAAACATACTATAAAAACCTCTGCTTGTCTGAAAAATGTTTGAACTTAAGGAGAATCCTCAGTATACAAAGCTCTTCCCATGGAGCTGGATATGTGTGTGAGAGAGACAGGGGAGAGATAAATGGCTCTTCCTACAGAGCTGTGTGTATGAGAGAGAGAGAGAGAGAGAGAGAGGAAGGCACTTGAAGGGAAGAGATATATGTGTTGTACATGACAAATGTAAAAATCACCAAAGAATGAACCACCACTTCCCAATCAACTGAAACATGAGAGTATTTTAAAGTATAGAATAAGAATTGTGGAACAGAGATAGTACATCAAATGAAAAGTATAAAATGACAGATTGGGGCATTCTTATTCAGCTGACTCTGGGCATAAGATTTTGTGTTTTGCCCTGGGGAGAAATTACCCAGACTCAAGAGATTTGCCTCCTGAAGAACATGAATAAGCATGAATTGAAGTTGCAATGGCAGACATTCATAGGTGAGACCAGCACATTGTATTAGAGTGTACATACAGGGAATTTTTTTTAATTAAGCCCTTCTTATTTCCTTATAATACAAAATAACCTCATATACCTTAGCTTTTTGATTAAAATATCTGTCAAACTGAACTCTGCTTCCCACATCCTGCTCCTTCCCATGAAGGTCTGAGATTGGAGGCTATGAGCTGTTGACCAGAGGCACATCCTTTTAAGTTTTAAAATTTCAATTTTATTGCCTTTCTTGCCAACAGGAGCCCCATAGTTGCATAGAGTAGACTAAGTCACAAGAAAATAAACTAAGTGGCCAGAGGAGATAATGGAGGTAAAAAATAAAAAAAAGTATCTAGGAGATTATTTCTTGACCAAGATATAGCTTGCTAGGGCGTGGAAGGGAGAGGAGGACAGACAGCCCACCTGAACTTGACCAGAACTTGGATCTACCAAGTGGAATTACCACCATAGGAAGCAAAATAGTAAATCTAAAAAGAGTCTGGAAGAAGATGCTTTGCTACAAGGTGAACAAGTCACTAGATTCCCCACTACCACTCTACTCTCCTCATGTACCAGAACCTTAAAGAAGCAGATGAGGAAAAGTAGATGACAGAAGAAGAAATAATGGCACTGATGCCTACAGCAACTAGCTGTCCCTAGAGACTGGAATTGTCAATACTATTCTTGAATAATGTAGTTTCAGAATCTCAAAGTCATTCCACTGATTACACTGACTGTGGTATGAATGATGAACAGAAGCAGAGTTGGGAAGATTATTAAAGAGGTAACCAACAACGTCTCTGTGAAATGAAGGCCTAGACTAGGATGGCAACAGTCAAAAAGAAATAGGAAGGAACTGGAGCTCCTGTTTCATTCTTTAAAAAATATTTCTTCAAAAGGACGACAAAACAAAAACAATGCTGAGAAATTATGGCGAAAATTGACCACAAAGAGGAGATATAAAAAAAGACATTTCCCTCTGCATCTTTAAAGATGTAAGAGACAATGAGTATGAGGCAGTAAATAGGACTTTTTGACATATTAATTAGTTTTGCTGAATTTTTTTTCTTCCTTTTAAAATTCTTTATTATAAGGCATTTTCTTTTTCCTGTGTGTGTGTGTGGTGGTGGTGGGGGGGGGAGGTAAAGGGATGGCTAGAACAGAAAATGTAGGTATTATGAAAACTTTCTCTTTGATTTAGAAATCTTCCTTTCACATACCTTCCATCTATTTGTACTCATAAAATCCTGAATTGATGTGAGAGATAACTGTGGAACTGGAATTTCTATGACATAGCAATTGATAGACTATAAGAAGTGAAAAAGAGGGTAGAGTTAAAGACTACACTTGAGTTTCAAACCCAGGGGACTGGGCAAATGATGGTCTCACTAACAGAAATCATCATTTCAGAATGAGAAACAGATTTGGGAGGAAAAGATTGAAAAATTCTGTTTTGGACACACTGAGCTTCAGGGGTTGGGCTCAGGCCAGTTAAGAGGCATCCAGTAGTTGGAGACATAGGTATACAATGTTCAAGAGAAGTCATGACTACAGATGTACATTTGGTAGTCATTTACCTAGAAATTATGGTTGAAACCATAGAAGTGAGTGAATATACCAAGGAAGAGAGTGTAGAAAGAGAAAGGAAAAAAACCAAGGACAGAGCTTTTGGTAATGCCTGCTTAAATATGGGGGGAAAGTGTCAATGAGCCACTGAAGGAATCAAAAGGAGGTAGGAGAGATAAGAGAAAAGCAGGAGAGTGTAGTTTTCTCTGAAACTAAGAAAGGAGAGAAAATATAAGGGTCATTAAATCACAGAATGTGAGGGTGGGTAGGGATTTAGGAAGCTGTCTTGTTGATCTCTTTGTCTTTAAGGGAATCCCTTTCATTATATAGCTCCCAAAGGATTTTTGCAACTTTGCTTGGCACTATTTCTCAAGGCTAATTTCTCATTCTAATTTTGGATACCTCTGTTAGGAAGGTTTTCTTACAAGGAAACAAAATCAACCTTTCAGCTACTTCTCATTGCTCTAATTCTATCCTCTGAGCTAAAGAGAACAAATATAATCTTTCATTCCTTTATGGTAGTCTTTCAAATATTTAAAACAACTATCATGCTTGCTTCAATTCTTCTGTTCTGCTGGCCAAATCTCTCTGTAACAGGCTTTGCTCAGGCTCTGCTACCACCATTACTAAGATCTGATTGCTATAAAGAGTAATAGCTGAATACTTAGTAGGTATCCCAAAGGCAGTGGGCATAATAAGAATTTAACTAGTTGAAAGCAGGAAAACAAGGGTGAAGGGGAGAAAATTCCAGAAAAACAAGGTTGTAAAAAGAGAGAGGAGGAGTGAGTATAAAGACTTTCAACTTCAAATCTACACAGACCCTGTTTTAACAATTCCTTGAGCAATCTCTTCAGGCTGACCCAGCAAAATAGCACATGGAGATAAAAGCAATCTCATGGAATTCTTTACGGTCCTAGGTTGTGATGATTCCTCCAACTTGTATGGGGTATACCAGTCACCGTTCTAGGCATTTCTTCATGGAGGAAGGAAACTAGGGAAAACTAGACAATATCAGTAATAACCAGAACCAGAACTATCAGTTGATCAATCAACAAACATTGATTAAGCTCTTACTCTATGTCAAGCAAAACAAACAAACAAATGAAAAGAATCCCTACCTTCAAGTAACTCACATTCTAATGAGGCAAATAACATGCAAATAGCTAGGTATGACAAGATATATTCAGCATAAATAGGTAACCCTTAAAGGATGGTGCTAACATTGGGGGGTGGTGTGGTAGCATAGGAAGGATAAACTTTTTGATAGAAAATGAGATTTGATCTGAGACTTGTGGGAAGGCAGGAAGTGAAGATAAGAAGGGAGCATTCAAGGCATGAGAGATAGCCAGGACCAATGTCCTGGGAGTGCCCTGAGAGAGGAAGAGGAAATAAGCCAGTTTGGTTGGCTCACAGAGTCCTATGGAAGAGAGTAAAAAAATGTAAGAAGACTGGAAGACAAGGAATGGGCTAGGTCAGAAAGGGTTTTAAAAGTCAAACAGATGATTTAATATTTGATCCTAGAGGTAATAGGGGGCCACTATAATTTGCTGAGTAGTGGAGTATCATGGTCAGATCTACGCTGTTGGAAAATCACTTTGGCAGCTAAGTGGAAGATGTAGAATGGAAAGAGAATAGAAAAAAGAAACAAATCAGAAGAAGAATGTTATAGTTGTCTAGGCAAGATAAGATGAAAGGAGACTCATATGAGAGCTGCTATAAAGGTAGAAAGAACAAAGTATGGGTACATGTTTTACATATAAGATGAGTAAGGATCATGGGTCCAAGATGATGCTGAGGTTGATAGGCTAAGTGGTGTGAGGATGGTGTTGCTCTTGACAAAAATTTGGAAGTTTGAAAGAAGGAAAATTTTGAGGGAAAAATGACGATTTCAGTTTTCGACATGTTGAATTTTGGATAATAATAGGATATCCAGTTCAAAATATCTCAAAGGCTATAAGTGATAGAGTTGTGGTTTAGAAGAAAGACAAAGACTATGTGGATCTGAGAATAAGATGTGAACAGACGATAACTGAACTCGTTGAGGATGCTGATAAAATCATTGGGTTTAGACAGCACGGAGGAAAAAGATAAGAGGGTCAAAGACGGAGCCTTGGGAGACATCAAATATTAGTGGGTTTGGTATGGATGGAATTCTAGAAAGGGCAGCTGAGAAGGAGCAGTCAGAAAGATACAGAGAGAATTAGGAGAAAAAAAAACATCATTAAAACACAGAGACTTTTCACAGAAATAAAGATAGATCTAAACAATCATAAAAATACTAATCACTCACAGATAGGCCATGCTGACAATTCTATCTAAATTAAATTAATTTACTTATTCAGTGTCATCCCAATCAAACTAACACAGAATTATTTTATTATTTTATAGGTCTAGCAGAAAATAACATACTTTATCTGGAACGACAAAAGGTCACGAATATCAAGGGAATCAATCTAAAAAGGGAAAGCAGTTCAAGAGTTCCAGATTTCAAACCCTATAGAAAAACAGCAAATATCAAAACGATTTGGTGCTGCCTAACAAATAGAATGGTAGATCAGTGGAACACACTAGGTGTGCAATACACAGAAGTAAATGACTGTACTAGCCTAGTGTTGGATAAACCCAAAGATTCAAGCTTTGGGGGCAAGAACTCACCTTCTCACAAAAATCCCTTAGAAGACTGGAAAGCAGTTGGACAGAAATTGGGCATAGACCAACTTGTCACACCGTATACCAAAAATAAGGTTAAAATGGGTAAGTGATTTAGACCTAAGGGGTTATATCAGAAGTAAAACAGGGAAGAATAGAAAAACTTATCTGTCAGTTCTATGGATTAGGAAAGAGTTTGTGACCAAACAAGAGAGAGAGAGAGAGAGACAGAGTGAGAGGATCATGAGATATAAAATAGATAATTTTGATTATGTGAAATTAAGAAGGGTTTGCACAAATAAAACCAATTCAACCAAAATCAGAAGGAAAACAACAACCTGGAAAAATGTTTATGGCAAGTTTCTTGATAAAGGTCTCATTTCTTAAATATATAGTGAACTGAGACAAATTTCTAAAAATAAGACCCATTTCCCAATTAAAAAATGGTCAAAAGAAATAGCCAGTTTTTAGAAGAATTCAAAATTATTAATAGTCAGATTTAAAAATGTTCTAAATTACTACTAACTAAATCAATGTAAATTAAAACATTTCTGAGATACTGCCTCACACCTATCAGATTGGCCAACATGAAAGAAAAGGAAAATGACAAGTACTAGAAGAGATGTGGAAAAATAGAGACACTAATACACTGCTGGTGGAGTTGTGAACTGGTCTAACCTTTCTGGAGAGCATTTTGGAACGTCCCCAAAGGGCTATATCCAAAAGAGATCAAAGAAAAGTGAAAAGGATCTTTATGTACAAAAATATTCATAGCAGCTCTTTTTGTAGTGGCAAAGAACTGGAAACTGAAGGGATATACATCGATTGGAGAATGGCTAAACAAGTTGTGCTATGTGATTTTGATGGAATAGTCTTGTGCTATAAGTAATCACAAACACAATGGTTTCAGAAAAACCTGGAAAGACTTATACGAATTGATGCAAAATGAAGTGAACAGAACCAGGAGAATGTTGCACACTGTAATAGCAATATTGTAATGATGAACAATCATGAAAGACTTTGATACTCTGATCAATACAATGATCCAAGACAATTATTCTAAAGGAGCTATGATGCAAAATGCTGTCTTCCTCCAGAGAGAGAACTGATGTACTCTGAGTACTGATTTAAGCATACTTTTTATGTTTCTTGCTTTTTTATTTTTTGCAACATGGGTAACACAGAAATATGTTTTGCATGACTACATATATACTTGATATTATATTACTTGCCTTCTTAATGGCTTGGGGAGGGAGGAAGGGAGAGAATTTGGAACTCAACTTTAAAAAAAATGTTTAAAATAAATAAATAAAACATTAAAAAATACTAATCCCTACTCTGCCAAAAAAAAAAAAAACAGAGAGGAGAAAATATTTAGGTTGCAATGATCAATAATGTTAAATATGACTGAGAATTTAAGAGAGAATTTGAGAAAAATATATTAGTTCTTTCCATTAAGAGACCCTTTACAACTTTGGAAGTGGTAGTTTCAGTTGAATAATGAAGTTGGAAGCCAGATAGCAGAATGGCAAGAAGAGAAAAAGAAGAGAGAAAGTGGAGGCAGCTAGTACAGATGGTTTTCCCAAGGAGTTTAATTGTCAGGAGGGGGAGAGATATAAAGTGATAGCTAGGAGAGATGGGTTAACCCAGACCTGCATGACCTGTGGCCCAGTGTAGGATTTCGGGTAGCCCACAAAGAATGTAGAGGAAAACCTCCTACACTTTTTGCAGGCCACTTGACTACAGGTTGTGCAGGCCTGGATTAACCAAATGAGGTGTTTTTTTTTTTTAAAAAAGATTGGAAAGTCACAGGTATACTCATAGGTGTTAGGAAAGGAACTAGTAAATAGGTAGAAATTAAATATTAGAGGTTAGGGAATATGTAGCAGATAAGATCAAGGGTGTTTGTAGAGGGATCTTCTTTGTCAAGAAGAAGAGCTGCCTCTTCATCTAATACATGAGTAAATGAAGTTATTGGGGGAGACTGAGTGATGTGAAATGGGGTAGGGGAATAGAATAGGGAGCACTTTACGAATGGCCTGATTTCTGTCAACCAGTCTTCATAGACAAAGGTCTTGAGTTATTTTACGATCCTGGTTGTCCTTCTCTGGTCACACTCTAGCTTATCCTAAAATGAATACCATGAGCAAACAGAATGCTTCAGATGTGGTAAGACAAGATCAGACAGAACACAGTGAGACTATCACCTTGCTACTCTTCTCTGAATATAGCTAAAAAGCAACAACAGCAGCAGCAGCAGCTAGTATTTATTTAGTACCTACTATGTGTCAGGAATTGAGCTATGCACTTTCAGTTACCACTTAATTGATCCTTACAACACTACTGGGTAGTTGGTGTTGCTTTTATATCCATTTTATCAATGAGGAAACTAGGCAGATACAGGTTAAGTGACTTGCCCAGGATCACATAGCTATTTAAAAGTCCAAGGTCACTTTTGAACTCATGACTTCCTAACTCCATACCCAGGGTTCTTATGCCACCTGGTTGTCTCAAATCATATTAATTCTTCCTCTTAAAATGGCACATTCAGGTTGCTTTTTAAAAAATATGCCATATAATCTCAATTTATTCCAAACTTGAATTCTGCTAAAACTCTCATATATTATTTTCAGAGGATTGCTATCTAGCTATGGCACCCCTATCTTGTACTTCTGAAATTAATCATAGAGAACCCTGATATAAGAATTCTATTCATCCTTATTATATTTATAATATTTGGTCCAGCCTGTCAAGATCAGGCTAACTTAGTCATTTAACATTCTAGCTATCCCTTTTGGTTTTATAACATCTGCAAATTTCATAAATATGTCATTAATACCTTTATCTAAGTCATTGATAAAAATGTCAACTAGCCCAGGGCTAATGAACCCATGGACATTCTTCTAGAGACCTCTTGCCAAGTTTACATCTTCCAAATTAATAATTGCTAATAGATAGTCAACAGTGAAATTTTCTGCAGTGTTTAAGGACAATGACAACTGAAAAAAAATCCCACTGTATTTGGTGATTAGGAAGTCCCTGTTGAGTTTTCAGAAGTATGTTTGTTAGTAGTCAGATTACGAAGAGTTGAAGAGAGCTGATAATTAATAAGTGTGATTTAGAAGAATTTATCCAGAAATGTAATAAAGAAATAATGGATAAGTCAATCAATCAATAAGCATTTTGTAGCAGGCCTTCTGCTAAGTGCTAGGGATACAAACCAAGAAATGAAATAGTTCTTACCCTCAAATATGTTATATTCTTATGAGATAGACATAAGATATAAGTATGTATATAATATGTATACAATAAATATAAGAGTTTTGGAAGAGTCTGCATTTGCAGTTATGGTAGGGGTAAGGAGAATTCTGGATGTGGTGCATGAGATTTGTCTTGAAGGCAACTGGAGATTCTGAGAGATGGAGGTGAGATGAGCCTATATTCCAGGTATGGGGAATGGTCAGTATGAAGCCATGGACAGGGGATATGAAGTGATTTGTTGAACAAGAAAGCATTAACTTAAAGTAAAAGAGGCAAAAAATGAGAAACCAGCTAGATAGGGAAAAAGATTCAAGGGAAGTCCATTGTAGAATTGGGAATGTCAAAGAATGTTTGGAAAAGTAAAAGAGCCAGTGAAGGAAAACTGATAAAAATCAACTTGAGGAGAAATACAGCCCAAGGAGAGACCCAAACTATTCTCAAGAACAGAGAGAACCGTGCTGCTCCCCACCAGATGAATACCCTAAGAGGACCTGTTTGAAGAGAGACCATTGACTTGGGTATAGTTACAGAGCACTGTGGTCCATCAGTTCATTTTCATATAACTGTTTTTTACAGAGTTTTTAAGTGTAAAAATGAGAAATTGTAAAAACACATAACTGCTTAGGGACTTTGGGAAATTTGTAAAAGGACTGTTGGGGTTAGACTTGACAGAAAAATTGAAATTTTTGATTTTCAACTCATAAGTTATAGATGACTCACTTCTTAGAGGAAGCCCTGATTTGAGGCATTAGATGGGGAATTGAATATAGAAGAGGAGGACAATGAGATGATGAGATGGGGAAAGGAAGGAAAGAAAGAAGGGAAAAAGGAAGAAAAGGAGGGAGGGAAGGAAGGAAGAAAAGAGGGGCAGGAGGAAGGGAGATAAGGAGATGGAGGGAGGAAAGAAGGAAGAGAAGAAGAGAGATATGGAAGGAGGGAAGAAGGGAGACAAGGAAGGAGAAAGGGAAGGAAGGAAGGGAGGAAGAGAGAAGGAAGAAATGAGGTAAAGGGAAGAAGGAAAAAAGGAAGAGGAAAGGGAGGGAGGGAAGAAGGATCAAGCATCTTCTATGTGTCATGATTGTGCTAAGTACTTTTCAAATATTATCTCATTTGATTCCTACAACACTAGGAAGTAAATATTGTTATTCATTTTATAGATGAGGAGAATGAGACAGACCGAAGTTAAGTGACTTACTCAGGATCACATAACTAGTAAGTGTTTGAGGATGGACTTGAATTCAGGTCTTTCTGACTCCAGGTGCAGACCTCTATCTAGCGTGACCCTAGGTGCCTCACAAGATGATAATAGACAGGAGAAAACCTGAGCTCATGAGGGAAAAAAGGCACAGGAAACAACAAGAGGAGCTGCTTACAGAAGACAGAATAGTGTAGGAGTCAGCAAACTATGGCTTACAAGCCAGTTCCAACCCACTGACTGCTACTATATGGCCCATGGGCTAAGAATTGTCTTTATAATTTTTACATTTTTGAAACAAATCAAAAGAAGAATAATATTTTGTGACACATGAAAATTATATGAAATTCAAATTTCAGGGTACATAATTAAAGTTTTAGTGGAACACAGTCATACTCATTCATTTATGCGTTGTCTATTGCTGCTTTCATGCTATAAAGGTAGAGTTGAGTAATTCAAACAGAGATTATATGTGATCCTCATATCCTTTGTATGGCTGCTCCATAAACTAAAAATCTCAGTGAGGCAGTTATAACTCCTAGCATTTTGAATGCCATGTGTATTATTGGAACATCATTTAAAAAATTACCAGTGCATACTCATTGCATCCAAACAAAAAAAGAAAATAAAAGTTTTATTATGATTCTTTTGAGCTTAAATCTGAGAATGAATTTTTTCTGAATAAGAACTGCCCTCAACCACTATTGTGGTACACTGAATGACTTTGGAAATTAGCTTTTGCTATAGACTTAATAATTTTTTTTGTTTTGTTTTTTGGAGGGGAGGAGGTAGGGCAATTGGGGTTAAGTGACTTGCCCAAGGTCACACAGTTAGGGTTTTTTTTTTTTTTTTATGGTAAATGTCTGAAGCTGGCTTTGAACTCAGGTCCTCCTGACTCCAGGGCCAGTGCTCTACTCACTGTGCCACCTAGCCACCCCCTTAATAATGTTTCTTAATGAATTCAACCTAAAATTACAAGGGTAAACAGTGCTTACATATGAAACAAACTGTAGGGGTGAAATCAGTTTGATAAAAACTAATGTTTGAATTACAAGTAATACCAAGTTGCTTTATGAACTTCCTGTGCTGTCAAAAATTAAAACAAGAAGAGAGATCTCCTTTCCCCTACAAAATTGCAGCAGATGCATTTCTGAGGTCAAACTACAGTTCCAGCAGTGTTTTTCAGACTTCAGTGTAAATGAAAAAGAAATTTCCATATTTCAAAGTCCATTTAACTGTGCAATTGAGGAGCTTTCACCTGACCTTCAACTAAAAGTGATTAATCTGCAATTTAATGACAGGCAAACAAGCAAATATCAAGAGAACAATCTAATGGAATAATGGAATCTAATGGAATAAATAACTTCCCAGTGACTAATATGCTTAACTAAAATTATATATCCACGGATTGATATCAGCATTTGACAGTTCCTAACTATATGAAAAGACATTTTCAAAGATGAAATGTGTAAAATCTCATTACAGATCAGTACTAACACTTGAATATAAGCAACTGATTTTGATGAGAGGGAAAACTAATACTAACACTTCCCAATTAAGTGAAATGTTAGCCCTCCTTATTAGTAGACCTATACTGCAAAAAAAAAAAAAAAAGATTCAATTATCATTATATTTTGAATTTTGTCAATTACAAATGCAGAAATTTGTTTTCTCTTTTGTTATAGAGGTACTTGTATCACACCCTTGATTTCATCTCTGGGTTTGCAAACTCTAAAATATTTACTATCTGATCATTTACAGAAAGAGTCTACCAACCCCTGAAATAGAATAAACTGCTAGAGGCTAAGATGGCTGAGATAGCTGACTGGAACTTGATAGGCTTTGGAGCAATTGGCAGCTAATTAGAGGAGAGCTAAATCCTACTGCCCTGTAACTATCTGGGCTTATTGTTCTCTAGCACCATCTATAGCTTCAGAAATGGGAATCCTATCAAGTGTGCCTGTGTTAACCCTCTACTGCCCTCTTTGATGTGAAGAGGTAAAACAGAGGTGATGGGAGTGGGGAAAGACAGGCTTTGCATCTGCTTTGCTGTAAGAGAAGGCTGGCTTTGCTTAAAGCTTTTTGGATAAAACAGAAGGCCATTCTATCTGAACAGTCGGTTAGGGAGAAAGTCTATGTGGTTCTATTGCTCTATTCAGCTTGAGAATGTAAAATTTCTCAGAGCTCCAGAGCATGTCTGTCAGGGTATGTACAGTTCCCTGACTTAGGAGAACTGCTTGTCACAAAATATCCTGACAAGGTTGGCTTTGAAAGAGTTTGTCATTGCTTCAGTTTTGCCCAAAAGTAGAAGCAGAGAAGCAGCTTTGCCAAGTGGGAGAGCTATTAGGACAAGAGGTAAGCAGATAACTTTTACCTTTAGATAGGTAAATATTATGATTATTTTTGCATATTCCTTATTATTTACCAAATATTTCATGCTTAAGAGTCAATGGTGTCATCTCATACCTTGCAAATTAGAGAGATAACAAAAGATGGTGAATTAATAATTTATGAAATTATGAAATGGGGCAGTCTTGCCTAGTCCTTTGGGTTCTTGCCAGGAAAGACCATGAAGGCAGTTAGAGGAAGGCATCAATCACATTTCAATAAGGCACAGGAGGTTTAGGGGCAAATATTACAAAGATAAGCAGAGAAAGCGTACAGAGGCATATGGGGTAGGGACAGGGGTGGGGTGGTGAAGGAAGGCAGGTAGAGTGAGGAAGAGGAAGGGGAATCATGTAACCATGGACTGGTGCTAGTAATACTCAGCAGCATGGACCCACATGGAGATAGAGGAATACTCTGGGCACAGCAGTTTGACATCTCATTTGATATGGTCTTGGGAGGAATAGGCTAACTCTTAATCTGTACTGCCTTGGGGTTCATTTATTAACATATACAGATAATCTCAAAATTGTTGGTAAAACTTTAAAGTTAACATATCCATGTCATCTTAAAATTATTAGCACCTGAGGTTTACATAACCTCAGGACAAAAAGGCACTGACTGCAAAGTCTAAATACCTTCCCCTGATTTGGCACATATTACCAGTATGAGATTTTTGGTTAATATATAATACAGTTGGTAATTATACTCCTTTGCTCCTTGGAACGGTTTGTACATAACTTCTAGGGTCCCCTTTGCAATACTACTTCCTGCCATTGCCACTTTATACTAGCTCTTTTAAATTTATTGAGAAGAAAGGGGGGGGGGAGTAGTCGGGGGTACAAGCACAGTATACAATTTTAACACAGATGGAAACAATCAATGTTGTAAGGAATGTGGGAAAAATGCACACTGGTACATTGTCAGTGGTGCAGGTACAACTGCTTTGAAAAGTAATTTGGAATTATGAAAATATGGTGGATAAAATATCTATAGCCTCCAACCCAGAGACTGCAATAATGGGTTCACAGTTATCAAAAAGGGTACTGATGAGAAAGAAGTAAGTCCTCATGTGCATCAAAACATTTACAACAGCAGTTATTGTGATAGCAAAGAAGTAGAAATCAAGTTGATGCCTACCAGTTGAGGAAAGGTTAACTAACTGCAGTTAGTTAACAAATAATGAAACATTATAGTGTTATAAGAAATGATAAATGTTATGAATACAGAGAAGCATGGAAAGATTTATATAATCCAATGCAGAGTGAAATAAGCAGAACCAAGAAAATAATTTACACAGTGACTACAATAACTTAAAGAACTGCTGCAACAACAGACACAAAAGTCAAAAGTGAATATGGCAAAATTATAAACAAATAGGTCTTTTAAAAAGAGGTATGATAGGCAATGGGGTATAGAAATCCGTCTTGCCCTATAAGAAAGTAAGAGGGAGAATTGGGGGGGATATGAGAGAGGGTAGATTGGGGGAAGGGGTATTCAGTGTGCTTACCATCTTGGAGTGGGGGGTAGGGAAGAGATGAGAAGAAAATCTGTAACTCAAAATCTTTGGGAAATGAATGTTGAAAACTAAAAATACATTTAAAAAAAAAGAGGTATGAGAAGACACTATCAACTCAACACTTTCCAGAGGTGGGAAGTATACACATATTGATCATTTCACATATTTTCAGGCCTTTTTATTCATAATTATAATGTATTCATTATATGAATTAATTACAAAATTATATCATAATTAAAATACATTCATCTAATGCTAATTTTCCCCTAATTTTCTCTTTTTTATCTTTAAGTATGTTATTTGTTATATAGGATGGCTCTCTGGCAGGGGAAGGAAGAAGGATACTGGGGAAAACTATGGTGATGTAAAAAAACTATCCATAAAAAACATTTTAAATGAAGAGAGAGGAGAGAGAGAGAGAGATAATGGTGTCATTGTGATTGATTTTGTATAAATGAAAGGAACAGGATAGGGGAATCAGATCAGTAGCTATGAAGGTGAGAAGTAGAAGTAAATTTCCCTACCCTCAACACATAAGGGTTACCCCTATTCCCTGTGAGAATGGGAGTAGTAGTAGCTGCTTGGCTATGCCTAACCCAATCCCCAACTCTAAGAGAAAAAAATACTTCAAGCAAGTACAGGTTGGGATGAATAAGGTATCCTGGGGGATGAAGGGGAAAGGCAAAGTATACAGCACACATGTGAGGCATTTATTTGCAGATGGTTCATACACTAAAACTACACCTTGGAAGTGGCTTTTAAAGAAGTGAGCAGAAACACAGGAAGGTCACTGAACCCTTCTAGAGAACCATATAAACATAGGTTTGATAGTCATTAAAGTAGTGGTTAAGTGGTAAGAGGTTTCTGGGCCTAACTAGAAACAGCAGGAATGTGAACTTACAACAGGAGAGGGGTGGTATAGTAAACCTGGGAAAAGTGAAATGAACTGAGTTTGGCACAGCCTATTCTTTAAAAAGGGCAGCTAGGTGGTGCAATGAATAGTGTTGGGCTAGTAGTCAAGAAGATTCATCTTCCCAAATTCAAATCAGGCCCTAAATACATATTAACTGTGTGACCCTGGGCAAGTCACTTAATCCTGTTTTCTTCCATTTCCTCATCAATAAAATGAGCTGGAGGAGGACGTGGCAAACCACTTGTAATGGCATGCAAAGAAGCAGTTAACACCTTATTTCAGCTACTTAATCATTTAGCACCTTGTTTCAGTTCAAGTTTCTTTTAAGGCTTGTCCATGATTATATTCTCTTTTGTTAAGAAACAGAACTTGTGAACCCCTGTTGCTAATGCAACAAGAAGGGGCAGAACAGGCAGGAGCTTAATGACCATACATAAGGAGAAACCCAGGTTGGGAGAAAACAGAAGTGGGAGGAAGCATGGCTGAGGCACCTATGCTTTGTCTGTCTGTTTCAATGTTACTTTGTCAGATTCATCTGTTGATAGAGGATGTTGCTGTTGTTACAGAAGCCCTGGGACCTTACTGCTGGTTCATAAGCCCTGAAAGAGGATTTTTTTGTTGTCTGTTTACAGAAGTCCTGGAGGAGGGTCTTACTGATGTTTCCAGAGGTTCTGGGACTATACTGATGATTTGTGTTGATTTCTCAGTCCTTGTTTGTGGGTTTATGTCTATTTCAAAGGCAGAAAGTGAATTGAAGATGATACTGGCAATGTTCCTGAGTGTTATTGTGGCTTTGTTAAGCTTTGTCTTCCCAGGAGCAGAAACTGTAAAGGACTTGAGGTGGACTGGGCACTGTGAGCTTCAATATGGAACAGAAACTGGAAAAGGAGCTGGATGAGGAGCTGGATGATGAATTGGGAGCTGCCTGCCTTTGAACTCAGGTTAGGTAGGCAGGAGCTGGGTCCATGGAAGAGGAACCATGGAATCTGAGAGCCAGTCTTGAGTCAAGATGGAAAGACCTCTCCTTGTATAGTTAATGCAAACTGAGAAGATCATGATTTACTGTGGCCTAGGGATAGGAGGACTTTGTACTCTGTATCCTGTACCTCTTCAGGATAATTGAATTAAGGCTGATTGGAAACTAATCACCAATTAAGAAGAAACAAGACTTTTTGACCAAGAGATTAAGACAATGTGACCTAGGGTTGGGGAATTTCGACCTTTATATTTTGTGTCCTTTAAGGAGGCTTGCTTCTTAAGGATGATTGAGTTAAAGACTTACTGAATAATTGTACTTTGCTTAAAACTACGTGACCATTTTAGTGATAACTTTTTATGCTCTAACATTGTGAATGCTGTACTTTGGTTCCTGTCAATGTTTTGTCTTAGTTTGTTACTGAATAAATAGAGAGTTCACTATACTATGTAATCAGAACCTTGAAGCTATTCATAGCAGCAGTCCTCTGGAAAGCTGCCCATGCTTGGCTTTACATCACTCCAGTAATTTTGCCAAGAATACCCCAAATTGGGTCACAAAGAGTTGGACAAAACTGAAGAACAAAAATTCTTAATAAGTTCATCCCACTTACTCAATAACCATCTCTCCACATTCTAAATATTCAAATATTGTTCTGTTAAGACTAGGTTCTAATATACCACTACTAGATCTATTTCCAAAGATGATTAAGGAACAAGGAAAAGAACCTATATGTTCTAAAATGTTTAAAGCAGCTCTCTTTATGGTGGCAAAGAACTGGAAATTGAGGGGATGCCCGTCAATTGAGGAATGGCTGAACAAGTTGTGGTGTATGACTGTGGTGGAGTACTATTGTGTTATAAGAAACAATGAGCTCAGTGATCTTAGAAAAAACATGCAAGAACTTGCATGAAATAATGAAGAGCAAAATGAGTGGAACTAGGAGAACATTGTGTATAGTAACAGCAATATTGTTTTAAGACTGACTTTGAATGAATAAGTTAGTTTGACTATTAGAAATACACAAATTAAAAATAAAGGACATATGAAGATGCTATCTGCATCCAGAGAACTGATAAGTAGAAGTATGTATCGAATAATTTTATACCTATATGCCTACTTTTCCCTTCACATTCTGCAATCTGGTTTTCAACTCCATTATTCAGCTGAGAGCACCTCCTCCAAAGTTACCAAGGATCTCTTTATTACCAGATCTAATGGACTTTTCTCAGTCTTCAACATTCTCAAATTCTCTGCAGTGCTCAGTGTGGTCTCTCCTCTCTAGATTTTGGTGACATTGTTCACTCTTGGTTCTCCCATTATCTGACTATTTCTTCTCACGTTCCTTTTCTATGCTCACTAACATTAATGTCCTCCAAAGTTCCATTTTTTACATTCTCATCTTTTCCCTCCACACTGTCTCAGTGATTTTATCAGCTCCCATGAATCATCTGTTACAAAGAGGAAAATTCCAATGATATTTAATGATACAATGGGAAAAAAAAGCACTGAGCCAGAGGACTTTGGTTCAAAGCCTTCCTCTAATTCTTATCACCTGTGTAACTTTGGGCAAATTGTCAAACCTCCATGGGCCTCAGTTTTCCTGTTTATAAAATACTGGGACTGGAGCAGTTGGTTCTTGAGGTCCCTTCCAGCCCTAGAGCTATGATCCCTTGAATTAATACAAAGACCCCACAATTACTTGCAAATTGACTTTAAATACTGTTTTACTCAGTTTCAGGTGCGTGCATTTCAAGAATTCATCAAATTCATAATTTACAGGATTTCTATTCTTTGGTAGTAGATATTTTTACACATAAATCATGGAAACTGTGTTGCTTTTTTCTCACAACTTTCTTAGTACACTCTCTGCAAAAGAGTAAATATCATCATCATGTCATTGTTTCTGGAGACACGGAAATTGCAAATTTTATAGTAGTAAATTGATGTGATTTTCCCTTGAACTTGCTAAGCATTTTCCACATTTCCTAGAAATTAAAAAAAAACAGCAACAATGCCCATTTTACATTTAAAGTATTACAGTGAAAAGAACATTCTTTAGGATTTGTATTTACTCTGATTTGCTGTTTCTTTGCTATAAAAACAGTCATTTTTCTCAATATTTTTGGCAATCTACTCGTATTTTCCACCAAAAACCTTATTGAATTTTTTACATTCTTTGGCAAAGTGATTCTAGTCATTGGGATACCCTTGAAAGTGAATATGTCATTGGAATACATTTGAAAGTGAACATGTAAACAACTATAGAATTTAAAAATTATAGATATGAATCAAGGAATACCTGATCTACCAGTTGGCTGGTCAGTATGATAAACACAATTTCCTTTGAGTTCCTTGGAAGGAAATAATGAAATAATATTTGCTATTGATAGAGAATGGTGCTTGTAATATAGTGTTTTTGGGGAAGAGGTTCAGATGTGAGATTTCATCAATGTAGGGAATTCACTATGTAGAAACTTTACTCACTGGGCAAATTGCAACTCCTTGCAACATTTGGTCTTTCAGAGTTGTTAGAATCCCTGGGAAGCTGGATGTCTTAACCACTGCCACACTAGTATATATGCCAGAGACAGGAACTAAATCTGGGTTTTCCTGAAACCAAGGTCAACACTCTATCTACTGTGTCATACTTCCCCTCCTTTATTATGAGCCTGGAACTCAAAGTAATTTCCGATATTGCAGCAGATAGTGAATTAAAAGTGGTAGTATGGTAAAATTAGAGAGCTGGGTTAAAATCTCGCATTTGACAATTACAGGCTATTTGGCTCAGACAAATTATTTCATTCCCTTTGAGTCTTAGTTTCCTAGTCTATGAAATGAGGGGTTTAAACTAGTTGTGCTTTAAGCTCCTTTCCAGCTCTAAATCTGTGATCCTATGATTCTTTAAGAATCTTCAAATATCTAACACTTTTCTGGTCTTTGTTTGTATTCTGTTGTTTCAGTTATGTCCAGCTCTTCATGATCCCATTTGGGGTTTTCTTGGGAAAGATACTGCAGTGGTGTTCCATTTCCTCCTATAGCTCATTTTACATATGTGGAAACTGAGGCAAACAGGGTTAAGCAACTTGCCTAGGGTCACACAACTTATAAAGTGTCTGAGAGTGGATTTGAACTCAGGAAGAGGAGTCTTCCTGATTCCAGGCCCAGTACTCTACTCACTGTGCCACCTAGATGCCCCTTTTCTGGTCTTACACTTTCATTTTTACTTTGTTTTATTTTTATAGGTAGTTTTATTGATGCCTTTTTGTTTTAATATTGTCATCTTTTCAGGGTACACAATTCCTTCACCTTAAACTTCCCTCCTTTACCCAACTGGTTTTCTTTTGTAACAGAAAAAGAATTATATAAAACCAGAAGATAGTTAATCTGTCTGACATTTTTACCACGTTCACCTCTCTACCTAAAGGAGGGAGATGTGTTTTCTCATGTCTTCTCTGAGGCTAAGATTAATTATCGTACTTAAGCAGAGTGTTGTTTTGTTGTTTTGTTGTGTTTTGTTTTGTTTTTGGTGAATGTACTTTTCATGCATATTATCGTAGTCACTATGAATAATGCTTTCCTAGTTCTGCTCAGTACACAGCATCAATTCATATAACATATTTCTCTAAATTCCTCCTATCTGTCCTTTCTTATAACACAATAATACTGCATGAAGATAAGTCTTGCATTTTTTAAGGAGGAAGAATGTTCCTGGATTTCATGAATAACCTGGGCCTATACTGTCAGGATAATGCGACATTCCCCCAGGCTAAATGAGAACCAAGATAACTTGCAAAGTGACAGGAATGAATTTTGTTTCAGCATCCATTTGTTTTTTGTACTGCCATCATAGTTTGATGTCCATTCAATAAATAAGCATTTATTAAGTGTCCATTGCATACTAGATATTGGAGAAGATAAATTTAGATTATGTATAGTATATGCTCTCTGCAACTTCAGAGTCTAACAGAGGACTATGACACAAATACACAAAACTATAATGTACAATATTGCATAATAGGTGGATGCAATTCAAAGTTCTATGTAAATTTGAAAAGAAATCTACCTACATATATATTATAGATATATAAGCATATATAATATATTAACATATATAATACATAAACATATATAATACAGAAACACAATGAGTAAATAAATATATTACATATACATGTAGATAGGTAGATCTTTTCTCTTTAACCTTTTATGGAATTTTGCATTGCATCTCTCTAGTTAATTATGTAATATATGTTTATATATTATTGTTATAAATTACTTATATAATAGAATATGTGCATATATATATATATATATATATATATATATATATATATACTTATATATGATGATAAAATAGTTTCAATGGATAATAAGGAGTAAAGCTGAACCATTCTTAAATTCTCAAGCCACACAAAATAGCATACCAACCCCTGAGTATTCATGGGAAAAATCACCCACATTGTCATAGACAGATACATACACAGATCAAGATGAGGAGAATTATTAGAATAGGAAAGCAAGCAAAGTGTGAGATCTTTGCTTTCTTCAATGAATAGTTATTAACCAATGGGATCAAAATTTAAGCAAAATCCTGAATGAGGAATCCCACTCTGCCAATGCAAGCCAGCATCTTTGCTGCAACTTATTGTCTTAGAGATGACCTGAAGTAGTGACAGGTTAATTAACTTGCCCAAGGTCACATAGCCAGTCTGTGTCAGAATTGGGACTTGAATCTAGGTCTTGTTAACCCTGAGGCCAGGTAGGCATTAATACATTATGCCACTATGTCTCTCTTAAGTCATCTATTTTTAAGAGAAGTTTTTCAGTGCTCTGGGCTTCAAACAGTCCACTTAAGTCAAAGGAAACTTTAATTTCATTTACTAAAATAAACACAAAAAGCTCCACCAAATTATGAATCAGAAAATTTATTAGTGAATATAGAATGAGAAAAAATAGAAATTACACATTATCGATGGAATTTTTGCTCCAAATTAATATTGTTAAATCCACAAATTCTCACCATGGAATGGTAGTGGCCTTATATCCTTAAAGACTGTGTGAAGAGTATGAATTCTAGAAAGACTTACTGAGTTTGCATATGTATACAGTGACTGGAGGCTCATGAGCAGAAGTTTGTGCCCATTTTAGAAATGACTGAAATGAGACACAGAGAGATGAAGTGATGTGCCTAAGATGGACCTGGCCCTGGAACTTGGCTTTCCTGTTCGTGGCCCTTTTGTTTGTTCTCAAATGTCATTGCCTCTCAGTTCACTGGTCTTGACATTAGGGAATCATTATATTTTATTTCCTTTGACTTCTCACCCAACTCCTCCACCACCCAAACAATCCAGAAAAATAACAATAATACCTACGAGATACAGCAATTAGGGGCTTAGGTATAGGTGTGATGTGTTCTTGATATGGTTTCAAAACATTTCTCATTTGCTATTATACTTTAGAGGACGTCATTATCTGATTCTACATCTCTAGGTCTTATGGATTTGGAATATGCTTTTCTCTAATATAATCATTTCAACAAAATTCAGCAACTCCCACAAAATGGTATTATAGTGGAAACAGACCTGGCCTTAGAATCGGAGGACTTTGGATCAAAGCCTGCCTCTTATGCCTAATCCCTGTGTGATCCTGGCCGCAGCCTCCCTGGATCACTCATTTCCTCCTCTGTAAAAAATAAGAGTTGACCTAGATAACTTCTGAGGTTCTTCATCACCCTAGATTCTATGATGGCATGAATTTGTTAAGATTGAATTTCGTTAAAGTCAGTAAACATTATTAATTTCCAACTATAATGGTGTGCTGTGTCTCCTAATATGTCATACTTAAAGTCACATAAACATGCCTATGTTTACTGTAAATTATATGTAACTTATAGTTGCAATATACATATATATACACACATGCACATGTATATGTGTATGTATGTGTACATGTATATGTATATGCATACAGGGGTCTACAGACTCCCTTAATATCCCTTAATTCCTTAGGACAGAGAATAATACTATGTTCTGAACACACAAAATTTGAGAACCACTTGTCTACTACATGCAAAGTACTGTGCTAGGTGATGGTGATAAAAGAATTATCATGGAGT
The DNA here is from genome assembly GCA_028646515.1 of Pseudochirops corinnae. Taxonomy (NCBI): domain Eukaryota; kingdom Metazoa; phylum Chordata; class Mammalia; order Diprotodontia; family Pseudocheiridae; genus Pseudochirops; species Pseudochirops corinnae. The sequence continues at coordinate 447,088,659 of CM053585.1, read as the reverse complement.
AGCCCTTACCCTCAAAAGGCTTATGTTCTAACTGGGGAGGAAGGAATACATGCACACAAATAAGCAAATACAGAATATATACAAAGTATCGGAAAATTCATGAGGAAGATGGTGCTACTAAGAAGGAGAATAAGGAAAGGCTTATGTAAGAGGGATCCTCTAAGGTCTACTTTGAAGGAAGCTAGGGATTTTATGAAGTAGAGAATGGAAGGGAAGAGAGAATATTCAAGATATGGGGGTCCACTTTTTCAAAGGCACAAAAACAGGAGAAAGGAAGTCATTTAGAGGAAGCTGCTAGTCAGTCAGTTTTATTGGATCAGGGTGTGTATGAAAGGGATTAATATGAAATGAAAATGAGAAGGTTAAGGTTTTCAGCTGTGCTAATCAATTACATGATTTACAACATACCTATATTTGGCTTTGTGATTCTTCAACTAAAAATCTGCTGAAACCCAGCTTTATTCAGTTAAAAAATCTGATAATTTTTCATCAAAATATTTATTTTTTCCTGTCTTAAAAGTATCTGCAACAATCTGGAATGTAACCTTACTATAGATACGTATTTTCTCAGAGGTTTTGGTGGTAGCATATGCTATGATTAAATATGTTGTAGTTTCAATCCACACTGAAAATAATCAACATTATTAAGACTTTCACTAATATATTACTTTATTAAACTAGTTTATCTTCCTACATTGAAGAGTAAGAATAGCAATATACAACTCACCTTTTCATTTTTTTTTTTTCTGTCTTTTTGGATTGGGGAAGGCAGGGAAATTGGGGTTAAGTGACTTGCCCAAGGTTACACAGCAGTGTCTGAGGCTGAGTTTGAACTCAGGTCCTCCTGACTTCAGGGCTGGTGCTCTATTCACTGTGCCACCTAGCTGCCTCACCTTTTCCATTTCTGAAGGTTGTTCCAATGGATCACAGAATCCTAAAATACCAGCATCAGGGTGTCCCTTAAAGGTTGTCCAGTTTACACAAATCCCTTCTACTCTATCATTGAAAATTTCAGTAACAGAGAGATCAATGCCTAATTAAGCAACTTATTTATTCTATAATATTTTAATTGGACCAAAGATAGAGGAATATGTTTTCACCATAAAGGTTTTTCTAAGATAGTTTTTATTTGAAGCAGTGCAAAATATTTTTTATCTCTTTTCCATGTAATGGCCATTCAGATGACAGAGACTTCTGCTAAATCTGAGAGGTATTTCAAGACTGCAGAAGAGCAAACATTATCTTGATTTTCAAAAAAAAGGAAGCCAGTTTCTGCAAACTATATAGTCCAGTGAACTTGACTTAGTTCTGGTGAAATTGTAAGAATTTATTACTAAATAGATAGATAGTGACCATTCACAAAAGGAAGTAGGGATCCCAGAGTATAAGCGTTGTTTCTGCAAAAGCCCATCATGCCTGACAAACTTTTCTTTCTTCCTTTTTTGGACAGAGTTAATACACTGGTTAGTCAAGGGAGTATTATAGGTCTAATCTACCTAGATTTTTAGCAAATTGTTAAATAAAGTATTTGATGCTATTCTTGCAAGAAAAATGAAGATATGTAGATTACAGTATGCCTGAATGGAATCAGAACTAGTCAAAGGTCTAGATTCAGAGAGAAATCTTCATTGATTCAATATCAGCTTGTAAAGAGGTCTCCAGGAGAACGTCTTTGCTATGTCCTGAGTTGCTTAACATTTTTACCAGCGATGTAGATAAAACCATCAATGTCATGCCCATCAAATTTGCAGGTAACACAAAACTGGGAGGGAAAGCTAATATAATGAATGATAACCAGTATCCCAAAAGATGAAACTTTAAAATATTGACCCAAATACAATAAGATGAAATTTGATATCGATAAGTGTCAGGTATTGGGTTAAAAAAAAAAAAAAGATGTATATATCCAATGAAGTCCAACAGCAAGAGATAGTAAAAGAAACCCCATTTAAAGTTACTGTAGATATTATAAAATATTTGGGAATCTACCTGCCAAAACAAACCCAGTACTTTTATGAACACAACTACAAAACTACAAAATAAAGTCAGATCTAACTAAATGGAAAAACATCAATTGCTCATGGCTGGGTCGAGCTAATATAATAAAAATGACAATTTTACCTAAATTAAATTACATATTTAGTGCCATACCAATCAATCTACCCAAAAATTACTTTATAGAACTAGAAAAAATAGTAACAAAATTCATTTGGAAGAACAAAAAGTCCAGAATATCAAGGCAATTAATGAAAAGAAATGCTAGGGAAGGTGGCCTAGCCTTACCAGATTTTAATCTGTATTATAAAGTAGCAGTCATCAAAACTGCTTGGTACTGGCTAAGGGATAGAGTAGTGGATCAATGGAATAGATTGGGTACAAAAGACTCAATCATCAATGATTATATTAATATACTGTTTGAT
>CM053585.1:447068599-447085739 GCA_028646515.1 Pseudochirops corinnae | reverse complement strand
CCTCTTGACCCACTGCCCAATCACAAAGTAATAAGGTGTGGGCATTCCTGAAGAACAAGACTTCCGCCATAGGCTCCATGTGACCACATTCAGCCTATTAGGGGGCAGAGTCTATTTTCAAATCAGGGAAGTTTCTCAGGGTCACGTAAGCCTATCAAAGGGCCTAGGGGCAGGGAAGATCTTCAGATTCCCATACCAGTTTAGGAAGAACTTTGACAAGCCTGAAAATTTCCACAGGGCAACCAGAACAGTGAAAGTTTTCACAGTGCAAGATGAGCATTGGTCGAAGTATCTGGCAATGTTTAGACTGAGAAAGAGACTTGAGAGATTTGAGCTGTATTCAAATATCTGAAGGCTTATACAAGGACAATGGATTAGACGTGTTCTTTTTTGACTTAGAGGGCAAAAGGAGAAGTGGGTAAAAGGTGCAAAAAGATAAATTTAGGTTTGATATCAGGAAATCTTTCCTAACAATTAGAGATAACTCCAAAGTAGACTGGGCTGCCTTGTGAAGCAAGGGGAGCTCTTCCAGCAAATGTTGAATGATATATTGGGTATATTGCTCTGGGGATTCTTGTCCCTTTCAGCTATGAAATTCTCCAATTCCATGAATCTTTTAATTTTTATAATGAATATCCTTATTTCATTCATTCTATTCTTCTTTGGAGTGATGTCACATTCCATCCCATCCCTCTCCTCCAACATGTACAAATTCACATGCACAACAAATTAGTTTCCCTACTTTGTATTCCTACTTATTGCTATCACTCTTAAAATATGATGGCAAGGAAATTAGTATACTAATATAGATGTGGTCTGATCAACAGCACATAGTGGGAATGTTTCCTCCCTATACATTTTGAGTATGATGTTCTTTATTTATTTTTCTTTCTTTTTGGAGGGGGGAGGGCAGGGCAATTGGAGTTAAGTGACTTGCCCAAGGTCACACAGCTAGTAAGGGTTAAGTGTCTGACGCTATATTTGAACTCAGGTCCTCCTGACTCAAGGGCCAGTGCTCTATTTACTGCATCATCTAGCCACTCCTATAATGTTCTTTTAACAACTTCAGGTCACATTAGATTTTTGTGATGCCATATCACCTGGTTAATTTGAGAATCTAGAAGTATCTGGTACACAGTTGGTGATTAATAAATGCCTGCTGACTGACTGATGATGAGGTTGCATTAACATAAAACTTCCATCTTTTTCCCATGTACTGTGCATTAGCAAAGTTTCTTTCATTCTATAATGGTGGGATTGTTTTTTAATGCAAGTTCCAAACTTTAGAGTAATACTTATTTTAACTTATTTTATTGGGCTTATTATTTGAGCCTTGAGCTCTTTCTGAACTCTAATTATGTTATCCAACATATTAGCTATCCCTCCCAGCTTCTTGTTATATTCAGTCTTGATCAACATGTCATCTATGCCTTCATCCAAGTTGCTGATAGAAAATGAAAAGAAGATTGCCAGGAACAGATCCCTTTAGCATCCCGCTAGAAATATTTCAGGCTGACATTAATCCATTATTCAACACTCTTGGTGTGGTTGTTCAGCCAATTACTAATCCACCTAACTGTACTATCATCTTACAGATATTTATCCATCTTGTCCACAGGGACATCATGAAAGAATTTGTCAAGTGTCTTGCTGAGATCCATGGATATTATGCTTATGACATTCCTCTGATCTATTAGTTTAGGAACCCTGCTAAAAAGAAAAGAAAAAAGAAAAGAAAGCTAGTTTGGAGGTACCAATGATCTCTTAATGACTAAATCTGGTCCGTTTTTCTCAATACTCTCCTGTCCTCAGGGTACTCTCTCTTCTATTTTTTTTTTTTACATGACATTTCTCTCTTTCAGCTTCTTCTACCTGTCTGACCCCTTCTCAGTTTATTTTTGCTCACCTCAGGTTCAGCCTCTTGACTGTAGATGTTTGTCCTTGGAATTTTTCTCTCTTTATGCTCTTTTAGTGATCTTATCAGTTTCCTTAAGTTCAATTGTCATCTCTGCACAGATGAATCCAAATTCTTTGTATCTAATATATCTGTATCCTGAACTTCAGTACCAAAAGGGCAACTGCTTAGTATACATCTCTAGTTATCTGAAATTCAGCATGTATGCAGCATTTGAAACTCCTAATCTGCCTCTTTTCTAAATTTCCCTATTTGTTGTGTTGATGATACTCAATCCTTCAAGTTATCCTGGTTTGCAGTTGTGGGGTCATCTTCATCTTTTCTCCCTCCCCCATTCCCTACATCCCATCAGTCGGCAAGTCTTGTCAAGTCTATATCCAAAATATCATGAATCCATTCCCTTCTCTCTATTCAAAAAAGCAAACAAATAAACCCAGCCACTGAGTTATAAAGCTCAGGTTCTTATGACCTCTACCCTGGACTATTTCAATAACTTCCTGTTTGGACTCCCTGCTTCCAAACTTTCCCCTTTTCCAATCAATCCTCTACAAAGCTGCCAAAATAATCTTTCCAAGGCACAAATCAGGCCATATCAATCTCTTGCTCAAGAAACTTCAGTATTTCCTTATTGCCTCTCTTTAATATTATTATAATATTATTATAATTAATAATATAATATTTAATATTATAATATTAATATTATTTAATATTATTATAATATTAATATAATATAATATTCAAACTCCTCTCTTTAATATTTAAAGTTCTTTATATCCCAGTTCCTTCCTCACTTGCTAGGCTAATTTTGCATGACTCTCCTTCATAGATGTGACATTCCAGTCAAATTGGCCTACTTTCTGTTCCCCAAACTCAGCATTCCATTTCCCAAATACTTGTGCCTTTCTATATGTTTTCCCCAATGCTTGTAATATAATTTATCATCAACTCTAAGTTTTAGAATTCAAATTTTCCTTCAAGGTTCAGTTCATGGCCCACATCCTACAAGACTTCCTGGTTTCTCTAGTTCTCCAGTGTTCTCTCTCTTTCTCTCTCTCTCTTTCCTCTGTGTCTCTCTGTTCTCTCCCTTTCTGTCTGTCTCTGTCTCTCTGTCTCTGTCTCTCCTCAAATGATATTATAGTACATCAATCAATCAGTAAGCATTTATTAAGCACCTAGTATGTTTTAGGCACAGTGCTTGGCATTGGGGGCACAAAGGAAAAAAATGAAATAGTCCCTGTTTTCAAGGTACTTTACATTCTATTGGGGGAGACCATTTGTATACACACTAAGTATGGATAAAATAAGTATAATCAAAATAAATACAAGGTAATCTAGGAGGGGGATGCACCAGTAACTGAGGGGGATTGAAAAAGGCCTTCTGTAGAACGGGCACCTGAGCTGAGTTTTGAAGGAAATGAAGGGTTCCTTCTCCTAATGCAATGCATGATGAGGCAGTGCCTTCTAGAGGTGGAGATGAAATGTCATGTATGAGGATCAGTGAAGCTATTGTTAGTGGATCATGGAATGAAAAAAAGGTAAGTAACAGAATATAAGCCTAGAAAAGTATATTGGAGGCAAATATTAAGGTGTTTTGAATGATGTAACATTTTTTGGTAAATATATCTCCCAGCACAAGGTATTTATTAATAGAAAGGATAGTTTTGTTGGGTTGTCTGGTTTGTTTGGGTTTTTTTTTGTCTTTGAATCTCCAACACTTAGTATATAGTGCCTTGTACAGAGTAAGTGTTTAAATAAATACTCATTGGATTGGACTTCATTTGGCTAGAAGGCATTTATTCTTAGTGAAACTATCCTGGCTCAAGGTGGTTACTACTTCTGTAAATGATTCTCAAATCAGCCCCTTTAGTCCATTATGCAATCTGGGGCAATGAGCATCAAGACTATTGCTTCATAGTTTGCAGAACTCCCCTTCCCTTCCCTTCCTTTCCCTTCCCTTCCCTTCCCTTTCTTTCTTCCTCTTTCCTGATTCAAGATCTCCCCCTATTTCCTAGGTTCAAAGGGCAGCAGCCACTTAGGGCCTGATCCCATTGCTAGTCTTCACTCTCTCTCACCTGGAACAGTTTGCTCCTCCTTTGACAGATTGGTGTTCTACCCCCCATATCCTACCACCCACCCCAATTAGGGGCTTACTGTATTGATAATAAACATAATGAAACACTTGATCATCAAAGCCCAATATAATTCAGAGCTCCTGAACTTAAGGAATCGAACAGACTCAGCATCCCCTATTAGTAAAGACTTCAGGTCTGACACCAATGACTGATAGCAAATTTCTTTTAATTATGTTTTTTTCTCTCTGAAGAGCATTTTCTATGACAAGCAAATGGAAGTGTATTTCTCTCTATCATGTATTAACATTATACCATCCACCTCAAGATATGCGTCTATTTCTTGTTATTTTGGTCCCAAACACAGATACATTAAAACAAAAAATCAAAATAAGACAAAACAAAAGCCTGTTTTTTGAACTTGGCATTTTTTTTTACAAGCTCTTATGGAGTAGGGTGATGGAGTGCAGTTAGTTCTGTTGCATACATATTTGGCTGTATATGTGTTTAGTGTGTGTGCATGTAGATATGTGTATGTGTGTATATGTGTGAACACATATACATACATACATATACACATACACATATATCTGTGCTTAATTGTACCTTCTTGGGGGAAGAGAGAGGGAAAGTACAAAGTAAAAAGTGCACAGCAGAGAACAAAAGAAAACTTACAAGGAAGAAAATAAAAGATGGACAGTTCTGAACACAATATGTAGTATTTATTATAGTGGCTTTCTTGAAGTGGAAATTTATTGCTATATATTTTGAATCCTCTCTTACATTCTGCTGTGCACATGGCAATACTTTGTTTTTTTCTGTTCCTGTTTTGTATTTGTTTTAATATTTAAGTTTATGTTTCTTTTTCTTTTCTTATTGTGTATTTGTTTTTATATTTAAATTTAAAACAAATTAATTTTTAAAAATGAAATAAAGAATAAATAAAACATGCAAATTATTGTCTGCACTTGGATATAAACTTTTATAGAAAAGATCTTATCAGTCATCTGGTGATCTAGCCCATAGCCCTCTTCCTATATAGATGAACAGAGTGGGGCCTTAGAGGCAAAGTAATTTATCTAAGGTAGCAAACCCAAAACTGGGATTGGAATCCCAATCTTCAGAGGCCATTTTCTATAGCAACATGTTGATTCTGCAAGATGGTGGCCAGAAATACATGGATCCTGGGATTTTTTTTACGTACCTTGTATGTTTAGTCACCACAAAGTTTTAGCAGGAGGAATAGTTCTGTTGCTAGTGGAAGCCAAAATATAGATTTCATATCCTTTCAGCTTTATTTCTGAATTCTTTCATTTAATGCTATCTTTCATTTCAGAAGAGATGATGCTAGCAACCTTCCATGTCAGAGCCAAAATTTGAATTTGTTTTCTCCTTAGTGATGATGGATTTGTAATGTTTCTTTCATATTTTTTTTCATTCAGACCCCCATAGGGACAACAGCAAACATTTGTTAGATAACTCGTCAGGGTTAAGGGTGTATAGTCTGTGACTATGAAAATAAAACAGAAATCATTTGTCCACATAGATATTGACTCCAGGGCTTTAGCTGACTGAATCGTAACAATCTGATTTAAAGGGCAATATGATTTTAATTCAGTAATTCAATATGAATTTATTAATCCCCTAGTATGTGCAAAGCACCATGCAAGATGCTACAAATACAAAGATGAGAATTAACACAGTACACGTGCACAAGGAATTTACAGCATAATATTAGGATGTATAATATGTATATGTATAAGTATGAACAAAGCAAAATGTAATAAGAGACCTTCCTTAACTCTTTGTTTTGTTTTACTATGATGTACTTGTAAGGACAGTTGATCAAGCCAGGCATGGGCCATTGTTTGGAGAAATCTAAGAGGCACTTTCCCAGGGTATGTGAGCAGGACCACTGGTACCCTATTGATAAGACAAAAGAAACTCAAGACAATTGAATAACAGGGATTTAGGGAGTGTAGACTCTTATTTGAGGTGCGATATCTCATCACGATATATAAAATCAAGCCATGGGAGCAGTCTACTACTGCCCATCTCCCCTCTCTCTTTGTCTTTGTCTCATCTCTCTGTTCTTTTTCTCTCTCTCTCTTTGTTTCTCTCCCCATGCAATAGTCTCTCTGCTATATCCTCAGAGATCTTTAACCTTAATGAGGGTCATCTTATCGTGGTGATCAAATGGTTTAAGAATGAATTCTTCTATGATTTGTGCCGTGACATATCGCCTTTCTCAACTGATTAATTAAAATAGCTCATGAAAGCCAACTGATTTACTGAGAGCTCACTAGCACCATTGAATCCAAGAAGCAATCATATTGACATGCACTAATATTAGAGTTGAATCACTGAGCAATGAATCTTTCGAACTGTGGATAGTCACAGGCTTCTAGGAAGGCTCAGAGCTTTCAAAAGAAGCAGATAACTGGCCTTTTGGAGCCTCCTGACATCATAGGATTTGTTCCCATTGCTATTGGGAAACACAGGAAAAGGAAACCAAGGGAATTGGATAGACACAAAACATTATAATCCTAATAACATTGATGTGGATGAAAGATTTATTTCAGCCACTCAAAAATTTAAACTCAGTTTTTTTATTATTATTATTTAGCAATTACACAGCACTTTATGAAATCTTACTATCTTTCAATGGCTCCCCAGAGACAAGGGAAACACTGTTATGAGTAGGCTTTTAGACCACGCAGATCTCTCTCTCTCTCTTTCTTTTTTTACTCTTCATCTCTTGGACCTCATCCATACTAAGGTATAATTAGGCTGCTTAGTATCCAGTCATATTATAACCATAAAATATCACAAAGTGTAAGGATGCAGAAGTAGAAGAGAGAAAATAGTAAAGTAGAAAAAACAAACCTAAAGTAATCTAAACCACAGGCAAGGATTAGATTTGGCACAGGTTCACACTATTTCACATTAGATACCTTAAAATGAAAGAAAAGGAATGTTCCTTAGGGAAAGCAAGGAGAAGGGAGTGGGCACTGCATTGTCAGCTGGCATGCAAGAGAGAAATAGAGAAATTTTATGACCTTAAGGATATAGCTATATGCATAAAAAGTTCAACCATTTTCATCAAAATGACAGCTCAATTCAAATAACTACTAAAAAAAAGGGGACAAAATGTATTTAGGTTCATTGTTAAAAGACAATCAAAATGGCTAATTCATTAATTCTATTTAGAAATAGCCTAGCAGATCTCAGTAAGAGTAAACAACAAATGGCATCTTTTCTTTCCTTCCTTGTTTCTTTCTTCCTTCCCCCTCTCTTCCTTCCCTTCCTTCCTCCTCCCCACCCCCAAATATATTGTATGCCTAGTTATGCAAGGTCCACTACAGTTAGTGTTGAAATATCATTGATAAATCAAAGATCCTGACCTTCCAGAACTTATAAGCCATTTTCTCCCTCAAACTTCTATCCTTTTTTGAGGATGGCACCAATTCTTCCAATAACACAGATGTATCACTTAGATGTATCATCTTCAACTCCGCATTCCATGGTGTTGTAAGGATGGATGCTGAGTGGCCTAATTGGACCTCAACATGCATGAGGTCCAAGACAATGGATGTTTAGACACTTTGCCAAGCTTAAAGCATCATATAAATGCTAGTTATTCTTATTATTTTTGCTATTAGGATCCAGACACTGGGCCTCCAGTTTGATGATGATTTCATCCCTTGTACTTTCTACTGCATTGCTGCTGAGCTAAAGGAAAAAAAAAAATGTTCCTAGAGTTCATACAAAGGTATGCTGCTAAATGTTCAACAGCCAGTCTCTGGGAGAATATACACACACTTACAAGTTTTATTTGCATTATTAACCCATTTTAAAGTCAAAATAATCAATAAAGCAAGAAATCAAGCCTTGATTTGAAGTGATTGCTGATTTGTGGGGTGTAAATGCTCACATGGCAGATTTAACAATCTGCTCTCTTAAGCCAGTTACAGCTGACAGCAGAATATCCCTGGATTCTAATAAGCTGCCAGATGTCATTGATTTCACCTGTCTACTATGTCTTACTTCTGTTGTCTTCTCTGTGTTGTTGTTCAGTTGCTTTTCAGGAGTGTCTGACACTGTGACCCCATGTGGCATTTTCTTGGCAGAAATATTGAAGTAGTTGGTCATTTCCTCCTCTAGCTCATTTTATAAATGAGGAGCCTGAGGCAAACAGCATTAAGTGACTCATCCAGGGTCATGCAGCTAATAAGTATCTGAGACCTCATTTGAAAAAGTCTTCCTGATTCTAGCCACAGCACTCTATTCTCTGTGTCATGAAGTTGCCCTCTCTTCTCTGTGCTCTAGCCCCAGTCACCCTAGACCAGTCCTTCATTACCTCTGGCATGTACTGCTGCAAAAGGCTCCACATGATCTCCTTTGCTCAAGTCTTTCCTTCCTTTAACCCAACCTTCCCACAGTTGACACACTGATATTCTTAAAGTACAGGTTTGACCACGCTGCTTTCCTGCTCCGAAAATTTTAGTGGCTTCCCACTAACCTTTAGGATACAGTACAAACGTCTGTCTTTGGCATTTAAAGGTCTTTGCCATCTAGATCCGTCTTATTTTTCCAGGCTGATGACCCAATATTCTCCTTCGTGCACTCCAGCCAAACATGCTGTTCCTCATCTGTGTCATTTTACCTCCTCTCCATACCTCAGCAAAGGCATCACCCATGCCTGCAATGTACTCCCTCCTTAGCCTCCCACTCTTAAAATTCCTAGCTCTTTTAAGAGTCAGGTCAAGTTCCAGCTCCTTCAAGAGGCCTAGTCTGCAGCCCCAAGCTGTTAGTCTCCCATTCACAAAATTAAGCTGTTTTGCATATATACTGTTTTTACTTACCTGTGAATGGGCTCTATTTCCTCAGTAAAATCTAAGTTCTTTGAGAGCAGTGAAATAAATGTTAAGTGCTTATCATAGTGGCTGGCCCATTAGAAGCACATATAAATATTAGCTAATACTTATTATTATCACATTTCTTTTTGCATTTGCAGTTTTATTGCTTAGCACAGTGCTAGGCACATACAAGGAACTGAATAAATTTCTTGTTAATTAATTCTACCTTCTCCGTTGTTTAAAGCTTTTTATTCCATCATCATCATCATTGAATTAAGATTTTGAAAGAAGTCTGAAAAGCCATCGAGTTCAACCCCCTCATTTTACACCACTGGGAAAAGAAGGCACATAAAGATGGAGCGATTAACCCTAGGTCACAGAAGTAATAACTAGCTGTTAGTCCAGAGACTTACTGAGCCACTACTTCAGGCTGGCAACTCAACTCAGATGTAGAGGTATAAACAAGCATCTCATTCACTGCAGGAAGAGATGGAGCATTTCAATTAGCCCCCTGCCCTGCTGGTCTTGAAATGAGCACATTTCCATCCTTCAGGACTTTTAAGGGGTTTTGAGAGCTAATATTGGAAGGGAAATTGGGGTTGAAAATAACACAGGGAAAATTTACAAAGTTTTGGAATGAGTAAGAAGAAAATAACTGCTTATTAAACACCTACTTTGTGCTAAGCTCTTTACAAATGATATCTCATTTGATCCTTACAATAACCTGGTGAGGTAAGTACTGCTATTATTATACAGAGGAGGAAACTGAGGCACACAGAGGTTAAGTGACTTGCCAGAGTCCCACAGCCAGCAAGTGTCTGAAGCTGGATTTGAACTCAGGTGTTTTTGACTCCAGGTCTGGTGCTCTAGCCATACCTAGCTGCCTCTAGTACTCTGGTCATCCCGGCAACTGTACCAAGAGTTCATCCTTGGCATTTCCTTAGAACCACTTTTTAATCCTGTCTGAACTCCCCTTTCCATTGCTCATTCTCCACACCACCTGGCCCCAATCGGTTGCTGGGTCACATTCTAGGTTTCCTAGGAATGTTTCTAGCTGTTCCCTGAAGACAACACTCTGTGTCCTGCCATCAAGACTCTTGCATGGGTTGCACGGCATGTCTCCAGTGTACCTCCCTTCTTAGCCCAGACTCTTAGGATCTTCAGCATCCTTCAAGACTCAACTCAAGCACCACTGCCTAAGAAAACACTTTCACAATTCCCCTGTTGTGAGTGTTCTCTCTCCTCCAATTATCTTGTACTGCATATGCTGTATCTCCCTCAACAGAATAGAAGTTCTTGGATGGAATGAGTTGTGTTATTGTTGGGGTTTCTAAAAATTTGTCTTTGTATTTCCAGCTCTTAAGCATAGCAGTTGCACATAGAATTTGTATAATAAATGTTTATTGTATCGAACTGAATTTCTAGTCAGGTAGATTCAATTTGGTTGTTAGGTTACTCAGAACATAAAATCAGCTTTTCAGTATTATCTCTCAGTACAGGGCAACGGACTTATGGCAGCCCCTTCTTACAAGAATCCTCTTCTGAGTTTTAGACCATCCTGAAAGGACCTTGCAACTATCTCCTAGACTAGAGCAAGGAGATGTGAACTATGTCGTATAGACCAAATTTGTTTAACCCAACCCCCCTTCCTTGTTTTTGTGAACATTTCTAAATAAAGCTTTATTATATATATATATATATATATGTATATATATATACATATATATACACACACATATATACATATACATATATATACATATATGGAAAACATCATATATATATATTATATATATGAAAAACATCATCCTCACTGGGCCTCAGTTTTCTCATCTGTAAAATGGGGGTGATGACCTATTGAGTTCTGAGTTTCCAACTCTGGATGTATGGTCATATGATCTTCATCTTAATGTCTATGTGCCTCATGTCCTACCTTTATCCAAGACCTCCTGGCTAAGAAGGGCTATAACTTACCCCTCCATCTATGACCTTTAAGAATTTCCCACTTGGGCTTCAGATATTCTTTCATGACCTGAAAGAACCTACCTACTCTAGTTATCACTGATTCTCTGCCCTGAAAGTCTTGATTTACTTTTCCGAGCTCCCCCCCCACTACTGTTAGGTCTGACTAAAGCATATTCGTTAGCTATTTATCAAGCATGGCCATACACTTCAAGTGAAGCGTAGTTTCATAGTTTCTTGCCACAGATTGACATCTGGGTCTTATATTCCCAAAAGGCCGCATCCTCAGAAACAAGAGGATGAGTATAATAAATGCTTATAATAAATAAATAACAAACAAATAAATAAAGATTTATAAATTATTATATTTATTATAAATAGTACATTAATAATAAAGAATAATTTTATTCAACCTATTTTTACCTATAAGCTAACTCTTATTTTCTTCCCATTCAAAGCCTATGACTGCTGTCTCACCATCAACCAAGCTCTTATTTTCAGTCTCCATACTAATTTATTCTTTATCTGAGATAACAGACTAAGTACTTTGCTCAGAAATAGTGGAAAGATCATTGACCTTGGAGTAGAAAGATCTGTGTTTAATTACTGGCTTTGTGATATAGTAGCTTCCTCATCTAGAAAACAAGAGTGTTGAACTAGGCAACCTCTAAGATCTCTTTCATTTTTGACAAAAGGTTCAGAGCTTTCAAAAGAAGCAGCTGATTACCTTCTGGGAACTCCCTTCCAGACTGCATAAGATTTGTTTCCATTTCTATTGGGAAACACAGGAAAAAGAAACCAAGGGAATTGAATAGACATAAAACATTGTAGGTGAAGTAAATTCCACCAACTTTTCTGCCTAATGCTTAACTTTTGATGACACAAAATCCAAACAGAAGAAAGATTCCTCATAGATGGTGAGGTATTCCATGTAATCTTGTCATTGTGCTGATGGCCGCAAATCCTGAATCACTGAAGAGTCTCCTAAATGAGATATATAGTATTTTCAAAGGGTCTGCCTAACAATACAGGAGGGAAAAGTCAAGTGGATGAAGAATGCCTATTGGATACTTTATGGATATGCAGTCATTAGATAGAATTCTTTATATACAGCTAATCCTTTAGCACACACCATCTTAAATGAATACCAAAAATGTACAATTAATTGGGTCTAGAAATGGAACAGGAGGAAGACAGCAGGAAGAAATGCATTTGGGAAATGCCAAGATTATGTCTGAAACAAAGCACACCCTTGTCAGTGTCAATAGGATTTCAAAGATACTATGGGACTGCCATTCATAGACTATCATACTTTTTTGATGAATTAAACTTTTAAGTCATCCAAAGGTCAAAGGAGAGATATAATGGCTATGAATAGGCTATGATGTATTTCCAGTGAAGAACTTCACAATGGTAGTGGCTTAAAAGCTTTCAACAAATAGATATAAAACCAGAAGAATATTGTTAGAATGTAAACTTTTTGAGACCAGAGCCTCTTTTTTTGTACTTGTATTGCCAGAACTTAGCACAACGGCACCTAGGAAGTTTTTATACATGCTTTTCATTTATTCATTCATAGTGAGAATAATGAATGGAAGGCCACTATGCCCTTATAGTACCCATGTAATGGGAAGAGATGCAAAGAAATGTCTCTAGCATGTGAATGGACCCTTTGAAGGGGATTTATGGGAGGACATGGACAAGAAGAGTAGTGGATGGGTTACAAACTACACCTTCAGAGAGAGTACCCAAATTGAAGTATCAAAGAATCAGAGTCCATTTATTTAAATGGATTCCTTTTCCTTTATCTCTTAGAAGATAGAATGCATATAATAACTTACTTCACAGATACTTATTAAATTTTGATATCTCTATGATTCTGTTAAAGAGAGAGAAATCCCAAAAAGCAAGAGGAAATTAAGGAAGAATATTCCAATACTTATTATAATATCTCCCCTTGGGGTTACCCCACCTTTAGCTTGAATTTATATTCATGGTTTGGATTCTCGGAGGACAGCTATTACCTTAAATTTCAAAAGATACACTTCACTACAAAAATTATTGCATGAAGCCTCAAGGCAGACTCTTCTCTATTAATCAGCAGTAGATGGGATTAGTTCAAAGCAAAGGCACATAGCATAGCTATGGGATGTTCCCTCCATAAACATGAGGTGCATTCTCCCAAAGGGCCAGCAGGAAGGTTAGGCATAAACTTAGAGTATGCTTATAGTGAGGCAAATTCATAGGGAGTACTTGTGGCCAGGAAGCCTCATGCCTTGAATCCTTCAAGGTTCCCATGTCCTTTCTTCTTTGCTGTCCTTACACTGTCTCTCCATTCTCCACAATATTCCTGCTAGGTCACTCAAATGAGTTTCCTGGGCCTACTCTTCTTTGCAGATCAGCCCCCAAATGCTTGAAATATTTGCTCCTTAAAATTCACATTTGGCAGTCTTTTTTTGCTCCCAAGGGCCACACTTTGAAGCTACTTCCTAATGCATCTATCTCTGTTTCAATCTGCCTGCCGAATACAATGTTTCCTGCTAGGCAGTTATTGCCCCAATACCATTAAGGCCAACTAGAAGGGAAGAAGAGAAAAATCGTCACCCTCCTCCTTACTGATGCCTTCTGGTGAGGGAAGACCCTGCCTTCCTAAATTTTGTTGGCCATATAATGGGATGGCAAGATTATCTTTTTAAAAGCAAAGTGTAATCTTGGTCGATCTTTGTCCAGTTGATAGCAAACTGTCCTTCCAACTCCATCAGGAAAACTTTTTCATACCTTATAAAAGGACAACTTTGTGGGTCCACATTACAAAAGCTATAGTTCATGAGCCCCTAACAATTCACTTTAATGATCAGTCAGTAAAAACCATTAACTTAAAGCAAAGGCATTTACTAAGATAGCAGAGTAATAAAAGTGTCTACATGATATTCCCTCCATAGACCTGGGGCACTCTCTTCCAAAATATATACAAGGTTAAGGAGAAAGTGGGGAAAAATTTAGAGTGAGGCACACATGTAGGGAACTCAAGTAGCCAAGGTTACTCATCACTCCAGTTCTGCAGGACCTTGATGAGATCCTTTCTCCTCTTCTCCC
Organism: Pseudochirops corinnae; assembly: GCA_028646515.1. Lineage (NCBI taxonomy): Eukaryota > Metazoa > Chordata > Mammalia > Diprotodontia > Pseudocheiridae > Pseudochirops > Pseudochirops corinnae. The sequence continues at coordinate 447,071,838 of CM053585.1, read as the reverse complement.
ACTGATCTTCACTAGTTGCATTGTCTCTGATGAAGATGTCACCCAGATGTGCTCCCCAAGCCTGCTGTTGTCTGTAGGTCAGTTCCCAAATACAAGGGCTAATTGTTCTTGAATTCACAATTGACTCTCTTCAGGGCTGTCAGGGATCAAGATTCCTGGAAATACTTCCTACCCCACCAGTCCCTCTCTGCTTCCTGACAAATGCATTCTCTTAGTGGGTGAGTAACCCTACTTCAAGACAAGATGGCTCATGGAGGCAGAGATGGAGAAGAGAGTAAAATTCTTCCCTCTTGCTTGCCTTCTTGTAGATGGGCAGGAATTATATCCAACAAATCCATTTTCCAGCTGAACTCTGCCTGCAGAACCAAAAAACTTAGTTCTTCAAAAGCCACCAATGGTCAGACCAATCTTTGACTAATTAGCCAAAGGGAAGTTTATATCCTAATTCCCTTAGAGAGACTTCTTTACAATTTTTAAAGGGATACCTGGGCATAAACATATTCTTGTTCTTCTTCTGACACATACACCTCCATATCCCTGTTACCTACCCCTAACTTTGATAACATTTCTTAGCAAGGACCCCCACCACACCCCCACTTACATTCCTAAATGAAGAATTTAGTCAAATGAATGGAACTATAAAAAGAAGTAAATAATTACAATGTTGGAATCATAGAATCTTAGGGCTAGAAGGGACCTGAAGAGATGCTTGCCTGATGGCAAGGGAATTCATTCAAGACAATCCAGAAAACAAGCCATCTATGGTTTTGCCTATTAAATTCTACACCACAAAGAACTGAAAATTGTAGGGATGCCCTTTAACTGGGGAATGGCTAAACAAATTTTGGTATATGAATGTAATGAAATACTGTTCTATAAAAATGGTTAGTAGTGCATTTCAGAAAAAACTGGAAAGACTTGCATGAACTGATGCTGGCTGGGTGAGAACAAGGAGAACATTGTACACAGTGACAGCAACATGATGATTGACTACGATAGACTTAGCTCTTCTTAGCAATACGATGATGAAAGGCAATTCCAAAAGACTTGTGATGGAAAATGCTATCCACACCCAGAGAGGAAACTACAGAGTCTCAGGACAGATCAAAACATAGTATTTTCACTTTTTTGTTTTTTTTCTTCTTTTGCATGTTTTTCCTCTTTTGTTTTGATTCTTCTTTCACAACATTGACTAATTTGGAAAATATGTTTAACATGATTGTACATGTATAACCTATACCAGATAGCTTACTGTCTGGGGAAGGGGAGAGGAAAAGGTAGAAGGGAAAAAAATTTGGAACTCAAAATCTTACAAAAATGAATGTTTAAAACTATCTTTACACTAATTGGAAAAATACTATTAAGCATAAACAAAAATTCCACATCAACTGGACCATTCAGTCAAAATAACTGATCTTGTAGTCCCACATCGACACTGTTTAAGTTTTTAACATTCCCAGTGAAGAATTTTTTCTATCATTTCCTTTGATAGTCCATTCCAGGGTCTAGCAATCAGTAAATTCTTTCCACTTCATGAATCCTAATAAAAATGTAGGTCTATTTTTCCCTTCTTATATACAATGGAAAGAAGAAATTCACTCAATGGCACTAGTCTAGTACTCCTTACTATATCTTGAAGGCTGTCATTAAGTTCCTTAACCTTCTGAAATGCCAGGGAAGATATTTTTAAAAGTCTCTATTGCAGCACAACTGAAGTTTCTTTAGGAATCATTAAACCATCACAATATTGAAGGGCATTTTTTTCCCTAGAGGAATCTGCTCTTCATCCAACGGAAGGATGAAGCACTGTTTTGTATGGGGAGAAGAAAATCAACGCATATGATCCTGATCCTACGTAGAAGGGAAAAGCAACTAAAAATATTCCAAAAAGAAATTTGATCCACATTTAGAAATAAACACAAGTTATAAGTATCTGTCTGAAGGGTCAGATGGCACCTACAGGGTGCCATCCAATCAGATCTAGTTAACCTAAATCCAGCTACAAAATCAATAGTACATATGTCCTGTCAGAGCAGTACTCACATAAGTCTTTTAAACAGCAGACATATTGATAAATCAGCCATGCACTAATGTTATCTGACGATTTCGCAGATAAGGAAAGCGCATTTTGTGGCATACATACATTAAAACCAGCAGTAATAGGTTCTTAGAGAAGAAATGGATGAGGAGTAAAGGATATAGCATTTGCTGAGGAAAATTTGTACTGGTCTTTACATCAATATTTCTTCAAGGATCTGTAAGGTTGGTGTGTGGATATTTACTCCACTGACACAGATTGCAACCTTTCTGTTACCTAGTGGATGGTTTTTAAGTGTTTTTGTAGCAAGAAAAATGTATCTCTCTGGGGTCAACCTGATGTATTTGGTCTATTTTATTTTAAAATAAATAGCAACTTAGCATTTGGTCAGTGTTTTAGTATAACTCTTGTGTCAGAGTTTCTCATAGTAAGAATGATCCAAGAGTACTTTGGGAGATTTTCTCATTCTTTCAGCTCATAGTCCTAAGCCAGGAAACCTGAGGAAATCCAAATATAGCACCTCACCTCCCAGTATTTGGAGAATGAATTCCCACTTGCCAGTTATTGCCACTTGTCAAACAATATTGCAGAGGAATATTTTTTATCCTTTTTTAGAGGAGGAAAAAACAACAAGAGAAAACATCCTGTTACTTACAGACCTGAGAATGTGTGTTCTTCTGTGACTTTAGTAGGCAGCAGATGTTTTGGTTGCTGCTCCCCATTGTTCCTAGCAGGGTCCAGCAACAGGAATGGTTCTCTCTTTGGGGTCAAGATGCTTTTTATCATTTTCCTATGCTATTAACACCTTTCCTGCCAGCAAGACTTCTGCCATTGGTGGGATCTTGGCCAAAAAAGGGAAAAACTTAAGAGTTTTCCTTTGCTGGAAAGAGGTTCAGGAATCTAGGCAGGACTTGAAAGTACTATGGATTTAGTATCAGACTTTTTTTCTGATGCCAGTCCACTTTGCCACCGTTTACATCAGTTTCTGGTCACACAACTTGCCCAAAAGCATGATCTCCTGTTGTTCTCCAGTTTCAAGATAGTGTCCATCAAAACCTGTCCGGGGCTCTACTGCTGCCACAAGCTCAGGGACATATGTTTGACTAGCCCTACAACCCTCACTTACCCTTCAGGTCTTCGGTGATCACCGGCTTCCAACAGGAAGAATGAGTCAGACAGAAGGCGAGATTCAAGGGGTGGT
>CM053585.1:447033492-447068099 GCA_028646515.1 Pseudochirops corinnae | reverse complement strand
GTAGCATTATACTCAGTTTTGCTGGGGAGGTGATTCTTGGTTTTAATCCTAGCTCCTTTTACTTCTGGAATATCATATTCCAAGTCCCTCAATCCCATAATGTAGAAGCTGTTAGGTCTTGTGTTATCCTGATTGTGTTTCCACAATACTCAAATTGTTTCTTCCTGACTGCTTGCAGTATTTTCTCCTTGACCTGGGAACTCTGGAATTTGGCTATAATATTCCTGGCAGTTTTCTTTTGGTGATCTTTTTCAAGAGGTGATTGGTGAATTCTTTTAATTTCTATTTTGCTCTCTGGTTCTAGAATATCAGGGCAATTTTCCTTAAGAATTTCTTGAAAAATGTGTCTAGACTCTTTTTTTGATCATGGCTTTCAGGTAGATCAAGAGTTTTTAAATTATCTCTCCTGGATCTATTTTCTATGTCAGTGGTTTTTCCAGTGAGATATTTCACATTGCCTTCTATTTTTCCATTTGTTTGAATCTTTTTTATAGTATCTTGATTTCTCATAAAGTCATTAGCTTCCATTTGCTTCAATCTAATTTTGAAGAAGTTATTCTCTTCAGTGAGTTTTTGAAATTCCTTTTCCATCTGGCAAATTTAGCTTTTTAAAGCATTCTTCTCCTCATTGGCTTTTTGGGCCTCTTCTGTTGTTTGAATTAGTCTATTTTTTAAGGTGTTATTTTTTTCAGTATTTTTGGGGTTCTCCTTTAGGAGGCTGGTGGCTCACTTTTCATGATTTTCTTGCATCATTCTCATTTCTCTTCCCAATTTTTCCTCCACTTCTCTTATTTGATTTTCAAAATCCTTCTTGAGCTCCTCCATGGTCTGTAACTAATTCATATTTTTCTTTGAGGCTTTTGATGCTGGAGCTCTGACTTTGATGTCTTTCTCCCACTCCATGCCTTGATCCTTTTTGTCTCCAAAAAAGGATTGTGTTTTCTGTTTGTGTTTCCATTGCTTGCTCATCTTGCCAGCCAATTACTTGACTTTTGAGTTCTTTGCCACAGTAGAACTCTGCTTCCAGAATGGAATGAGCTATGTCCCAAATTGCTGGGGTTTTTGCAGCTGCTGGAGATATTAGATGGACGCCCTTTCTACAGCCCCCACAAACTCTGGCTCACTGGTCACACACCCCAGGACCACCAGCCAAAACCACAATCCAAATCCAAGCAGGTCAAAGCAAGAGCAATCACCCTCTGAATGGTCACTTGGTCCCCCTACAATCTGCAGATCAGAAGCACCAGAAGCAGCCATAGGGCAGTGGCGGCAGCCACTGCACCTCTGCTGCTTCTCGCTGTGTGGGTAGCAGGCAGACCACACTCCGTCTGTTTGAACAAAGTTCCACACTGACCTTTTACTTTATCTTTGGTATTTGTGGATTGAGAAGTCTAGAAACAGTTACAGCTGCTGGTGATTTATTTTCCTGAAGTCTGCTCTAGCTGTGGCTGGTTGGGGCCACCCTGTAGGAGGTTCAGTGGGAGCTGGAGCTACACGGAAGTCCTGTTTCTATTTCGCCATCTTGGCTCTGCCCATGAAGAGTATTTTTTTTTTTCCCTAGAGGAGTCTGCTCTTCATCCAATGGAAGGAAGAAGCACTATTTTGAATGGGGAGAATAAAAGCTGAGCTTCTTTTCAACTAACATTCTGTGATTTTGTGAGTAGAAATCTTGATGTTCTGACCTCTGTGAGGGATTCCTACATGGGAATAGGGCCCACCTGTTAATAAAACACTCCTATTATTCTCTATTCAGCTTGCTTTTAACTCCAATGAACGGGACAGCTGTGCTTCTAAAAGTCCTTGGTAGGCATGCTTTCAAATGGAGACTACTTTCTCAAGTTAGTGATGTTGAGGCTGGGGTCTGGCAGGTCTCTGCTGGAGCCAGCTCTAACAAAAATCAGTTAAATTTTCAGAGCATCAACACCTCAAAAATGGCAATCACTATAAATCTGGACTTGGTTCATTGTTTTGTTGATCGTCTAGACTTTTTTTTTTAAGTGTTTGTAATACAGATTAAACTTAAAAGTATGTGTATATATTATATCCCTTCCCCAAGATCCCTCTCCAGCCCAGTTGCATTTACCAGCACACCCCTGTTTTGTTCTATAAACATTGCTTGAAATCATAGGGAGTGAAGTACAAGGCTCAGGGAACAGTCAGCACCAGACTGGAGACTAAGTATGATAACAAATAATAATACCAGCATTTATACAGTACTTTGAGTCTGCAAAGTGCTTTACATCCATGATCTCATTTGACCTTACAATATCTTTGGGGTTAAAGGGAGGAGAGGAAAAGATCTCAGTAGTCAATGTTTATTTTAAAAAGTCTATTTGTTTATTTAAAAATGCTAAATGCTCATTATGATGTTTGGACACTGCAGCAAGACTTGAGTTCAAATTCTGTCTCAGACACTTATTACTTCTGTGACCCCAGGTAAGTTACTTAACCTGTCAGAGCCTCAGTTTACTCATCTGTGAAATGGGGATAAAAATAGCACCTACCTCATAGGGTTGTCAAGAAGCAGAATATAAAAATAAATAAATAAGTGGGTGTGTCAGAGACAGAAGTTGAGTCCAGGTCTTTCTGATTCAGAGGCCAGCTGTCAGTCCTTATTAAGAATACAGTGGCCTGCTGACTTGATCAACAAAGAAGTCTTGAGGAAGCTCAAAAATCTCTGCTAGGGAAGCTGATTCACCAGGTCAGAGTAACGGTAACAGTAATATCATTAAGCCTTTTTTCCTGCTAGAGGAAAGGCTGAATATCAACTAGGCACCAGTTCCCCAGGAATCTTCCCCCAACTAACATAAATCAAGACTAGACCCCCTCAAACTCTTGTCCCAATTCCTACTTCTGTTCGATACAGGAAAGAACCCTGTACAAATCCACCAGGTTGTACAGATGGGGGAGCAGGCGTTCTATTCCTTCTCAGGTGCCTGACTCCATCCAGAGACCCGGGACCTCTGTCCATAGTTTTCTCTGACTGCCTTTAGGGTTATGAGTCTCTCGCCTTCATAAAGCTGGCTTGCTTTACTGTCTTTTTGTGAGCTCCATGTTTCCTCATACTGGATTTTTGGTATTCCAAAACTTCTGAAGTCTGTATTGGGACAGTCCTCTATTCCATACTGACTGTCAACTTCAAAATTATACAGAAAGAATATATACCAGGTAAGTCAACCTGAGAGAAATAATGACTCTGGCTTAAGTTTCCTATATGTTTAGCCTGTATGAGAGGCAAAAAGATGAAACAGACTGTAAATTGACCTTTGTTGTTGGGCCATTTCAGTTGTGTCCCACTCTTTGTGACACCATTTAGGGTTTTCTTGGCAAAGATACTGCAGTGATTTGCCATTTCTTCTCCAGCACATTCTATAGATGAGGAAACTGAGGCAAATAGGATCAAGTGACTTCCCAAGGTCACACAGGTAGTATGTGTCTGAGACTGGATTTGAACTCAAGAAGATGAATCTTCCTAACTCCAAGACCAGCACTCTATCCACTGGGCCACCTAGCTGCCCTTCAACTGACCTTAGAGTAGTGAAAATTTCAGTGCAAGTCATGCCTCTGTCAGTGAATAAACATTTATTAAGCACTTGACATGTGCCAGGCATTGGGTTAAGCACAAATTAGCTCCATTGATGTGGATACATAGGTGCCGTAAGGGTTACTATTAAAGGTTGCTTTTTCAATACCTTGTGGGGCCCTCCTGAGCCTGAAGGTGCCCCAGAATCTCCTTCCTTATCTTGAAATACCGTAAAACTTCCCCATTGTCCTGGATCATAAAATTCCTTGTCTCCCCCCATCCTGGGTCGGGTCATAATATTTCCCATGTCTTCCTTATCTTGTGTCATTTGTTTTCCTCATCCTGTCTCTGAATCTCCAGCCCCTATTAGAAACCCTAAAAATTACATCATCATCCTACAGGCTGTGTAGCTTTCTGTCTATATATGTTTAGTCCTTTTGTTATATCAGTGCCTTTATTTTGCTCCTTGCTAAATTTAAGGTCCATATGCTTTTGCGGCAATAAAGCTCTGACTAAAGAGAAGGTCTGAGTTAATTCTTTCAAATCTGAACCAGTTCTCCCAATTCTGACCTCAATATCATGACCCTTAGTCAGTTTCTCAGGAACTCTGGCAACTCTCTAAGTCAATAATTGCAGAAGAATTGCTGATCTGCCCTGTGGAGGGAATTTCCTAGATGAAGTACCCTATGCCAACAAAATCATGGGTAAACAGCAAATAATGAGCAGACCCTCTCTCACTTGCTATCTTGAGTGATGTTCAGTTTTTCAAGTTTTAGGAAGCTCACCACATCTCACTGTACTTCTTTTTCCTTTCATCTCTCTAAAGAGGATCTTTTAAAAAATGTCTGGAGTAAAAGTAAAAAAAAAAACGCTAAATCCCTTCCTCCCCAAGACTCCTGACAAGGACTGCATTTTTACAGATCCACAGGGTGATCACCCCTGCTGAACAACTGTCATTCAAGTCACATAGCCTTTTTGCTTTGATAGGTAGGTTAGCCACACTGACTATAAGAAGAAAAAGGAGGAGGGAAATTCCAGCTAATTCTTGTGCGTTTCATTCTCAAATGTACAATATTTTTAGAAGATGGTCTCCTATAAAGGAAAATAAAGAAAAGAAGGAACATCCTGTATAGCCTACAATTACAGTGCTGGATTGAGGAGGTGGTGACTATCTAGGGATTAAGACAAAGCCCCAGATCCTACCCCAGGCTTGTTTGCCTCTTAAAAAGGGAGTCTCCTGACTACTTATTTGAGGCCATCATGGGGAAGGCTTACACAGGCTTTCTTCTGACCCCAGCGGAAAGCGTCATCTCTAGTCTTTCAGGAATTTGTAGGATGAGTTTAGAAATGCTACTACATAGGTGCTGGGCAGACAGTAGAGTAGAATTTAATGAGATAAAACCCCAGATGGCCATATATCTATTAGACTGTCTCACTATAACAATTCATATTTCTGTCTCATTTTGAATATGCTCTTGGTGGTTGTTGCATGGTCATTGTTTTGGTGAGGGTGGAGAGCAATTCTCTTTACTGAAGAGTTTGAGGAAGAAGCAGAGTCCCTCTAGGACACGGGAAACCTTCTTCAAGTCCTCCTCAGAGGTCTTCCAACACCTGCTTCATCTCCATCTAATTCTCTGAGTAAATCAGCTACTTCTACTTATGGTCTGCCCCCTCAAGACAGAATCTGGGATTGTGGAGTGAGATAAAGTAGCTGCCTCAGAGGGACCCAGAAACCTCCACTCTTGAGGCAACTAAGTGGCACAGTGGAGAGAGTGCTGGACTGGTAGTCATTTTTGCAGTCAGTAAGCATTTATGAAGTACCCATATTTGCCAGACTCTGTGTTAAGTGATAGGGGTACAAAAAGTGGCAAAAGGCAGTCTCTGCCCTAGGAAGATTTTAGCCCTCCCTCACTCAAATCAAAGTCAACTGCAAGTCATGTCATCATTTCCTTGATGTCATGATCTTCTTCAGAAATGAAGGACAAACACAACAAGTCAGGAAGATTGGGGCAGCTAGGAGGTGCAGTTAATAGAGTACCGGCCCTGGAGGACCTGAGTTCAAATCCAACCTTAGACACTTAACACTTACTAGCCATGTGAACTTGAGCAAGTCACTAAATCCCAATTGCCCTGCCTTCCTCCCTCCAAAAAAAGCAAAACAAAAAAAGTCAGGAAGGTTTACATCAACCCTTTAGAGTCTTTAATTTCTTTTAAAGCTCAGCTTAATGCTGGTTCTGGAGTCAGGGAGTTGTTTAGTCATTTTCAACCTTATCCAACTCTTTGTGACCCAATTTGGGGTTTTCTTGGCAAATACACTGGACTGTTTTGCCATTTCCTTCTCCAGATCATTTTTAGATGAGGAAACTGAGGCACAGTTAAGTGACTTGTCCAAGGTCACACAACTAAGTAAGTGGTGTCCATGGTTAAATTTGAATTCAGGTATTCCTGACTCTAGGCACAGTACTCTATACCCTGTCCCACTTAGCTGCCCAGAGTCAGGATTCAAGAAGACCTGAGTTCAAATTTAGCCACACTTACTAGCTGTGCAAGTCAGCAATTCACTTAACTTCTGCCTCAGTTTCCCCACCTGGAAAATGAAGAAACAATAACACTATTTCCCAGAGTTGTTGTGAGGATCAAATGGAGCTTTTATTCTATGAGGGGAGACAGCATGCCAATAAATAGGTACATATGAGATGTATGTAAAGAGAAGTGAAGCAATGTCACAGGGGAAGGCACTAGGAGCTGGGGGAACCAGCAACTTCTCCTCTTCTACTGCATCCAGGCCACTGAGGCTCCTAGTGGCCTTTGGCACCAGAGGATCCTATCGGCCTGGGGAGGAATTGTGGTCTCCCAAAGGATCCAGAAGGAATTTCTTGCAGGATGTCTATTACCACCAGATCCAAAGCTTCAGTGGGAGAAAAATGTGATGTAAAAACAAGGTGTGTGTGTTTTTAAGCAAATATCTACTTTTAAGAGTCTACAGTGATAAAAAAAAATCTTCCTATTTCTTTTTGATCACTTTCATTTACATAAATATATATCTTCCCCCACCCTATTCAGTGACCTATCCCTTGTAAACAAATAGTTAATAAGAAAAAAGAAAAAAAGGTATTCAGCAGAATTAGGCAACACAGCAACCACCTTTCACAGCGTACTCAGGGTTCCACACCCATAGCTCACTTCTTCTGCAAAGAAGGATGGGACATACATTTTCTTATTTCTTTTCTAGACAAAGATTAGCCATTATAATTACACAGCCCACTCGAACTCCTGGTCCCCGGTTTTTACGTTGGCTGTCCCCCATATCTAGAATGCTTTCTCTGCCTCCTTACCTTTGCTTCTGAGGTCCCCTCACTTCCTCTCTGGGGATCCCCCCAGCTCCCAGTGCCCTCCCCCGTGATACTGTCTCACTTCCACTCTGCAAATATCTTGCATATACCTATTTATTTGTGCGCTATCTCCCCTCACAGAATATAAGCTCCATTCAGGCAGACACTGTCTTTGCCTTTATTTGTATCCCTAGTGCTTAGCACAATGCCTGGCACACAGTAAATACTTAATAAATGAATGGTTGTTGACTGAATGACAAACAGACTCATTTGTTTTCCACTTAATACTGTTTTAGGTACGGTGTGTATTGTTTTCCTGATTCTGCTAATTTTGTCTGCATTAATTTATATATGACTTTTTTTCCTTCTTCAAATTCGTGTTCATCATTTCCTGGATGGAGTGCTGACCTGGGAGTCAGAAAGAACTGAGTTTGAGGCCTTTCTCAGGTATATACCAGCTATGTAACTTGAGCATAATGCTTAGTCATTTTCAACCTCAGTTTACCCCTCTGTAAAATGTGGATAGTAATAGTGCCTACTTTAAAGGGGTATTGTGAGGGTCAAATAAGGTAACAGCTTTAAAGAACTTTGCAAACTTTAAAGCTCTATATAAATGTTGGCTGTTATTATAATTAACAATATTCCATTATATTTCTATGCCTCTCCCCAATGGATAAGTGCCTACTTTCTTTCAAATTCTTGGCTGTCACAAAAAGTGTAGCCATGAATATTTGGGTATATATGAAACCTTTCTTTCTGTTTTTGACTTTCTTGAAATATATGGCTAGGACTGGGGTGAAGGGGCATAGGCAACTTAGTCACTTTTTCGCATAGTTCCAAATTCCTTTCCAAAATATTTGGACCAATTTGTAGTTCCAACAGTAAGATATTAGCTTGTCCTTTTGTAGCTCCTCAGATAATTACTTCCAACTATTATTCTCTTTACCAATTTGATTGTTATAAGGTAAAGCTGCAGGATTTCTTTCAATCACCTTTTTTTATTAGTAGTGATTTGGAACAATTTTTCACAAAATCATTAATAGTTTCCAATTATCCTATGTATAAGGAAGACAAATCTAGACTAGGTATAATAGATTACTTAGAGTGGGAAGACCTATTAAAAAGTCATTGAAATAACCAACACAAGTTGTAATAAGGTTCTGCACTGGTGTGGTAGCAGTGCAAGTAGAGAATGGGCAAGAGAGCAATAATATGCCTGTAAGGGAGTAAGAAGACTGCCTTGAGCATATGAGAGACAGAGTAATGAGAAATGAGGTTGTATGGGCAGAAATAATAATTAGAGAGAACTTGAAAGCCAGAGAAACTTGATGTGTAAGAAATAGGGAACCCTTGGAAGTTCTTGAGTGGAAGAAAGACATGAGCATAAGAAACCAGACCAGGTAATACTAGATTAATCACGGTCAATGGACCACACTTCCTAGATCATATTTCCTACCTTTTCTCTCTGACTCTAGTGTCTTTTCTTTCTGATCTACTTGTGATGAAGCTTTCAGAATAAACATAGTAATAAATGAGTCTGACCATATAATTACCTTGCTCATAAACTTTCATTGATTCCCTATTGACAATATGATAAGCCATAAACTTGGAGACTTCTATTTAAGATTTTCCAAGTTTTAGCTCCAATCTGGACCTCATTTTATCTACTTCACTATATTTTTTCTATGTTCTAACCAAACTGAATTTCTAGTCATGCCCCACTTCTATCCAACACTCCCACCTCCCTTCACTTGGGCAGGCTCTTCCCAACAACTAGAAAACATTTGCTACTCATCTCTGATGGTTGAAATGTTTCTCTTTCTTTAAGGCACCACTGAAGTAGCACATCCTACATAGAGACTTCACTGATACCCACAATTAAAAAGTGATGTTTCCATTCTCAAGTTTTCTAAAATCACTTCAAAGAGTTCCATTCATTTATCAATCAAATATTAGTTAAACACTTAGCATGTACAGACTATTATGCTAGTTAGGAAAACACAAGAGTTTAGATAAGATTCCTTCCCTACCTTCTTCTACCTTATAGTCTTTAATAAGAGGATAAACACAAACACAGAAATCTATATACAGAATATACCTAAATGTTACATCTAAGTCCTTAGAATCTGTTTTGAGTCCCCAGTTCTATAGTGGTAATGCAAAAAATGGTGCACATTAAAAACACCAAAATCCCTCCTCCCGAACTCCAGATTTTAAGTTCAGTAGCTCTCTACTACCCTAGTTTTAGCTCAATGAAAGAGACCCTTGCAGTTTCCCTACTTCCTAATTAACCTTTCAATCAACCGCTCAAGAGAGAGAAAATAATGCCTTAATTTTGCTCTTGAGATATGCTGACTTTCTCGGAATGCACTACAATTATGGAAACTTAATGTTGTGTTGTGTTTATTGAGGCAATTCCCCCCCCCCCCCAAACCTATCCCCTCTCCCAGTGGCCTTGTTGCCTTTCCTTTCCAGGATTTCTAATCAGAGAGCATTAATGTGGATTAGAGTTTCTACTGTTTGCAAACCCTTGTAAGACCCTGTACAACTCGGGAGGCTAATCCTTGTCTCTTTAGTCACTTCTCTACTCCATCTCTGGCTTCCTTTGTTTCTTCATTTTTTTCTTCTCTCTCCATCCAGCCTTCAAACTTATCTTCCTGATTCTCATTTAACTTCTGGTGTGATGTAATTACCCACTGACCCTCATAGGAGACTCTTGGAATTGTAAATTTCCAAAGAGAACATGCAAATTACTTGTTCCCAAGGAACTATAATATGGTAGCACACATTGCATGAAATGTATAGGAGAAGTAAAGTACTCAGAAGGGTGGAAAATGGCTATGAAGAGTGACAGAAAGCGCATGAAACACTCAGATACCCCTCTGCCAGCCCCGAAGAAAACTAGGCTTGGAGTTGCTATTGGGTCAACATTTTGGCATTCTGGTGAATTGCTTTTTAGAATTCATAGAGTCCTACATATAGGATCATGGATTTAGAACTAGAAGAGAACTTACAGAACATCTAGTCCAACACCCTCATTTTACAGATGGAGAAACTGAGGTACAGAGAAGGAGGCAGCTGGGTGGATCAGTGGACAGAACCCTGGATCTTGAGTCAGATAAACTGCAATTCAAAGCCAGTCTCAGCTGTGAAACACTGGGCATGTCACTTAATCTCTGCTTGCTTCAGTTCCCTCATCTGTAAAACAGGAATAATGAGAGCAGACCCACCTCTCAGGGTTATAATGAGGATAAAGTAAGATACTATTTGTAAAGTGTTTTACAAACCTTAAGGTGCCATAGAAGTACTAGTTATTACTATCATTATGGTCCAGGAACACAGAGCTAGTAAGTGCCTAAGGATGGATTTGAACCCAGACCTTGACCTTTGTGGTGGAGGGTGTGAATACAGAGACAGAGACAGACAGAGAAAGAGAAAGAAAGCTGATAGAGGATGGGGTAAAAAGGAGTTGTCAAAGAAAAGGGAAAGGGAAGAATGAAGAGAGGAGAAAGATCAAATGGAATTATGAGATAAAAAAAGAAGACATAATATGTTACTGCTAACAGTATATCTGTTTTTGTACTCTTATCTTGCTTGCCTGTGGAGATGAAGAAAAGCATGGCAGTGAATAAAAGACACACAATGCTAAAATGTTATGTATATGCCAGATAAGCAGTTTATCTGATGCTTCAATCTTTGATGGAAAGCTGGTTGAAAATTGTATGACCTTTTCTCTAGAGAGTAAAAGATAAATCCTAGGAATAAACTGACTCCTTCTACTCTGAAAGAGATAAAAATTTTCAGGTAATCTTCCTTGGTACATGACATCATAAGGATGCATCTACAGAACAAAAGGCAACTCAAGAACCTTGGGCGAGGACTAAAGGAAGTACCTGTGCATCACTAATTTGGTCATTATATTATGCTATACATTTTTATTATAAACAAATCAAAAGGTGTTACACCTAGGAAATCAGCCTAAAAGATTCTGGATCCTTAGTAGACTAATAGAAATGATTCAAATCCAGTCAGACCTTACCTACAGTACTGTTTCCAATTTTCCTAAATTTGAAAGCAATATAGAATATTTTGAGAAGGTTGAAATAAAATAAATACAACATTAAAAAGTGGGATCACAGAATTAATAATGAATGGATAAAGAGGTTGAAGAAGAGACAAAAGTAAAGGCAATGGTTTTCAAGAAACAAGAGCTACTTAAGATCATAGTTTTAGTTCTGGAAGAGACCTCAGAGTTCAAAATTGTTCTATTTCCCTCTTTAAAGACTAACTTTAAAAACAGTTTTAGCTTCAACATGAAGGATTTACACTGGATTTAATGAAATGTCATTGGTACAGCTCTAGGAAACAATTTAATTGTCAATGGCCTTATTGTGGGAGTGTTTTAAAAATAGAACTGAATTTTATCTATCTAGAGGCAACTTATAGCTTTATGATTCCATAATAATAGCTTACATTTAGATAGCACTCTATAATCTGCTTTCTTCATACCAAATTTGGTGTCGTGGATCTTGTAAACATCATTATCCCCATCTCACAATTGGAGAAACTTGTCCATAGTCATATAGCAGGAACAGAACTCATATCCTGTTCTTTTGACTCTGCTGACTCCAAACCTGCCTGGCACTCTTTACAATATACTGATTCTGATCTGATCTCTAGAACTGAGTTTTTCTAATTGCCTGCAGTTCACCAGTTATCTACAGTTCCATCATTACGCGTCATCAGTAGGAAGAGAGGGAATTCTACTTGATAAATAAGAATCAGATGTTTTATGTTGCATGTTCCCTTGCCTCTGCAGTTGACCCTGTTACCCTCAGCAAATTTTTAATCTCTAAAATAAAACAAGTAATAACTCTAACTTGCTTTGAAAAATGAATATGGAAAAAAAAGAACGAGATATTTGTAAATGGTTGGAGTGTCGTGGATGAGAAAATGCTATAGGTTTAAATGATGATTTCCCAAGCATTCAATCTTTTGAACCTTCTAGAACAAATGAGGTATTTATATGTTTTCAGAAAACAGGGAGTTCAAAGTGCTTAGCAGACTAAATAGTGCTTAGAATTTCCCTGTGAGATAGGGAGGTTATCAAAGTTCTCCTAGAAATTCACATATGCTTTCTTTTTCTTGGTATTTGTCTACTCGCATAAAATATCCATTCTGTCAATAGTCCGTTATGAAATTACCAATAGCAAGCCTAATGCCTCACTACGATATACTTCATTAGAATTTCACAGAAGTGACTAGTCTTCCTTAAAGGTCATAGGTGTGTCCTACCAAAACACCAGTTCTGATGAATAGGCAGGTCCTTCTCCTAAGCATAAGCAGGAACATCATCATTTCTTTTATGTAGGGGAAAATTCTCCTCTGTCTTTAATTAACCTTGACCACAGCCCTACCTCCTAATAGGTCAGGCTTAGCCACATTAAACTGTTTCCTATGGAAAGAAGCATTTCCTCCAGGCTATTTTCCTGCTGAAGAGAAGTTCATGATCATTCTATCATTGATTTTGAACTTGAAGGGATTTAAAGATCATCTAATCCAATCCTTTCCTTTCACCAATGAGAAAAGTGAGGTTAGACAACTTGTCTGAGCTGGTGACTGCCACAGGTGGGATCCAAACTCATTTTCCTTACCTTCTTGCTGGTCACTTTGGCTAATCATGAGCACTGTCAGGATGGCTTCATGTCCTCTGTGGAACACAGAGGGCCTCTAGAATAGATACACCAGGTCCCAGGTCCTTTGTGGCTGCATATCTACTCAATACCATAGTTTGCATACCCCAACGAATACATAGACCTGCTCTTTGTTTTGTTTTGTCTGCAGTCAGAGAACGTGATTAGTTCAAAACTAATGACATAGCATAGTAAGAAAAGTAGCAATAGAACATCCCTCTCTAGAAGCCAGAGGCTCATCAACAAGAAGAGGGGGCATGCATAGGGTTTACATATGAGGAACACAGAACATGTAGGGAACATGGATGGCCAGGGCACACATGATGAGCACCAACTCATATCTCAGATGCTTCAAGACTATAGATAACTTCCTATGATGTTATGGCACTACTCTCTCTCTCTCTCTCTCTCTCTCTCTCTCTCTCTCTCTCTGGCCCTGCTTTCTTCCTAAGATAAGTGGCACAGTGGATAGAATGCTGCGTCTGCAGTCAAGAAGACCTGAGTTCAAATCCAGCCTCAGATACCTTACTAGCTGTGTAATCCTGGGCAAGTCACTTAACTTGCTTGCCTCAGTTTCCTCATCTGTAAAATAGGATTAATAATAGCACCTACCTCCCAAAGTGGTTGTGAGACTCAAATGGAATAATATTTATAATGAATCTGGCACATAGTAAACACTAAAAAGAAAAATAGCTTCTATTACGAAATTCTATTACGAAATATAGAAATTTTCTATTAGAAAAATTAGCTTCTATTACGATTACTAGACCTGCACTTGGGTATCACATGGCTATTGCTCTCAGTTGAGTCTCTTGCTTCTCTCTCATTCTGTTTTGGGGGTTCTCTTTTCATTGCTAGGCGTTTCACTGCAGTAGTATTATGTTCTCCAATGGGCGATGGTTCTCGTTACCAGTTTCTGGGCATCATCTCATAAGAGCTGTCTGACTTCACTCCAGCTCCACTTCAATCAGCTGAGACAGACTAGAGAGTAGATGTTCCATCCTAAGGGCAGGTTGAAAGCTCCTTTTTGTCAGCCAGATCATACTCAGCTCACAAAAGCTAGACTGTGTCTTCCACTCTAAGCTAGTCTTTTCTTTTTATCCCTAGGTTTGGGGCTGAAATCATAGGCTTTTGTTTCAGACAATGATAGTCCATTCTTCTATAAAGTGACACGTATTCCCAAAATTACAATAAAAACCGCAGTTTATGGAGAAAATGGAGTTTTAGGGGAACAAGACCCAAAAACTCTGACAGTGATACATTAAAAAAAAAAAAGATAGGCTGAGAAATGGTTGAGAAATACATTAATGCTACAATAAATAGTGGCTGTGTCTATGGCCTCTGGCTGCTGCTCGGCCTGTGCCCAGATGCTTGTCACAACTCTAGGCCTTGGGGTGACCATGTCAGAAGTGGGGTGGGGTGCAGACCAGCCTTTCACTGCCCATGGCTTCTACAGCACTAGATCGTATACAATATAAGCAACAAAAGAGGCATTTTACCTTGACAAAAATCTGAGGTTTGTTTGTGGAGGTGGGCTTCTGAAGGGTTTATAATTTGTGAGTTATTGTCAAATGGTGGAGTTTTCTGAATAAAAAACTATACATACATTCTAAAATTCTTGTTATGCTAAAAATTTATCCTAATGAATCGATTGAGTTAGAACAAATGTGCACTTTCAAAACAAGTGTTACAGCAGAAGTGACTTTGTCAGTTATAAAAGCCCCTAGTTTTGATGCATTTGTGTGTGTACATATATATATATATATGCATACACATATATATATACACATACACATATACACACATATATATGGATGGATGGGTTGAGATAGAGATCTATCACTTATCTATCTATCTATCTATCTATCCATCAATTCATCCATCCATCCATCTATCCATCTCTTTCTCTCTCTATCTCTCTCTGTCTCTGTCTCTCTGTCTCTGTCTCTCTTTCTTTCTCTCTCTCTCTCCCTCTCTCTCTCTCTCTCTCTCTCTCTCTCTCTCTCTATCTATCTATCTATCTAAGTGGTACAGTAGATAGAGCACTGAACCTGAATTCAGGAAGACATGAGAACACATCTGGTTTCAGGCACTCATTAGTTGTGTGACTTTGAGAAAGGCATTTGCCTCTGAATTCCTCTGTGTCCTCATTTGAAAAGGGGGGATAATCATAGCACCTACCTCCCAGGGTTATTGTGAAGATAAAAGGAAGCAATATTTGTAAAATGCTTTGTAAAACTTTGAAGTGATGCATAAATGCTAGCTATTACATATGTATATAGAGAGATTTAGACATGGGTACATACATATCTGTGTGTATATACATTCATTACATCATGTACTACCAATAGAAAATATATTTTTTAAAAAACTGCAAAAGTCATATAATCCATAAAATCCTACATTAAATTAAAAGGTTATGATGCATATAGAAAGCATACTTAAAATAAGAAATAAATTTGCTATATTTTTAAGCATGCCAGCTAAACCAGTCCATTTGGATAGATATTACATTAATATTTATGATGATGATGATGGTGGAAATATGCAGGCAGAGCTCAAATTTTATACCAAAATCAACCTGCACATCCAAATAAATGGTACAATTCAATTTCAAATTTAAGAAATATCTATTAATAACCTACTGTGAGGAGAGCCCTGGAAAAAGACTCTGAGATCGAGTAAGATACAGTACTTTCCCTTTGAGAGCTCACAGTCCTTAGGGCAGTATGCAATGTGGTATCCTAGTAAATGTTTAATAACTGACTCCCCCCAAAAAGGGTAGGGATGTATGCACAACACATTTTAATCAGTATTATTATTATTAGCCTTTTCTCCATTACTTTCTTAACTCTAGGTAATCAACGAAACAGTAAATCAAGCCCTGATTTGTAACATTTGCAAATTTCCAAGGTTTAAATGCTCATACAAAAAAATTTAACAACAGATCCTCATAAGGCAATTCAAGCAGACACTAACTTTCATGTGCCAACTCCAGCATACTTGTGAATATCAACCACATGTAATATAAAATTATATATACTAAGTATTGTTAACTAGGAGGGAGGAGAGAAGTCTTCATGGAATGGAATCTTCAGAGATGGGTAGGATTACATTGGGCAGAAGTAAGAGGTTCACGAGGTGTAGAGGAAAGCACAGAGTAGGGCCAAGTACGGTTAGCAGCAAGTAGCAGTGTGTATGGTAGTGAGCAGCATCAATTAAAATTGAAAAAGTATGATGGTGTCAAATTATGGAAGCCTCTGAATATGAGTTCATATTATAATTGAATAATGGGGAACTGAAAAATTTTCTGCAAAGCAGTGAAATCAATTATGATCACCAGGTAATGTATCCATTGGAAAGTAAGCTCCTAGAAGTCAGAAATTCCCTAGTGCTTAGCTCGGAGACTGAGTGGTTGCATAATAAAAAAAGTTTGGTTAATGGATACATGCTTGAAGATGAGATATGATTTACCCCCTACTATGACTAGATCTATGATTTAGAGACATACTTTCTAATGAGGTTTTGCCATATTTTATTTTTGAGAAATTAAGGTAAATGGGCAAAGATTAGAAGAATTCGAATGCAATACAAAGCTTTAAAAATGGTGAGAGGTGGGGAGGAAGAAGAAGAAAACTAGGAAATTATCTATGGGTCTGATTTATTGATTGACTATTTATGACCAAAAATAATTCATAACCCGGTTACCGATCTTCTATAGAGGAGCTTCTCTGAACTAAGGTGCACTGGTCCCTGGAAGTAATATATAGTAAGGAAATTCATGGCAGCTAGGTGGCACAATGGATAAAGTATTGAGCCTGAAGGCAGGAAGACTCATCTTCCTGAGTTCAAATGTGACCTCAGATACTCACTAGCTTTCCTCAGTCATTTTCTTCAAACAGAAAGGTCTCTCTCTGTTTCTATGCATTTCTCTTGCCTTTTTAATATTCATAATTTCTGTTATGTAATTGCATCTTTACCCTATAAAAATCCATCTTCCTTTATCAGAAGTTGCTGGTTCCTCTTGGAACTTAGCCTGCTTCATGAGAGGCATCAATCTCAATAAATGCCTATACTTGAATTACAGGTGGTCTGACTGAATTCTTTGAGATGGTTCCACCATAACACATTACTAAACACCAACAGTTTTTGGGTGGACAGAGCCTCCACCTCAACAGTTCTTGGCGTTTCTGGGTTTAAACTGCAACAATATGATCGCCAAAAAAACTATTTTATGGAGAACTCACACAAAGCAAGGGCTCACATGGTGGTCAGAAAAAGCGATACAAGGACATTCTCAAGGTCTCTCTTAAAAACTTTGGAACTGATTGCATGACATGGGAGACACAGACATAGGACCACCCAGCATGGTGTGCTCTCATCAGAGAAGGTGCTATGCTCTGTGAGCAAAGCAGAATTGAAGTAGCTCAAAAGAAACACAAGATGCACAAATTTATAGAATCTACCCCAAATGTTCACGTGAACTATTTTTGTCCAACCTATAGTAGAACATTCAAATCTAGTACTGATCTGATCAGCCACAGTCGAACACACTGAATCTTGACTCCAACATAGTGACGTCATTTTGGTCCTCTTCATGAATGAAGGCCAACAACCAACCAACCATTAACAGAAATACAGAAGCTTGAAAGAGGGTTGAGTTTGGAGGCAGGAGAAGATAACAAATTCAGTTTTGGATATGTTAAACTTTGAGACGCCTAGAAGCCGTTCAGCTTAACAGATCCCACAGGTAATTGGTGATGGGAAACTAGAATTCAGAAGAAAGACAATCAATGGGAAATATGAAGTGAAACTAGATTTGATAGCCCAGGGGAAAGGTAATGGTTTCTCTCCTGCTTCACTGAATTCTTATCTTCCTATGCTTTGATCTGGCCATATATCTCCCCCTCCCTTCCCCAGGCATTGAAAATTTCTTAACCTTTGTGAATTTTCAAGCATGTGGTAAATTCTCCAGGGAAGGTTAACAGCTTAAACTGTTAGCAGTTAACACTTCACTGCAAATTAACAGACAACCAGCAGAGAACAAAGTAGACAACCTAAGATATCTAAGGTGAGATGGGGATAAAATGGGAAGGAACAAAACCAAAACCAACTTTACCTGGGGTCAGTATTTGTGAATACCATCATTAGCTCAACCCTATCCTACCCTTATTTGTCCACACCATTCCTCTTTTCCAGAGCTATCCAGTTTTTGTGAGGCACACCAGAGCATACAGGTGTAGTAAGCCTGAGCAGTGTCCTTCCTATCGCAATCTAAGGGGACTGATTCTCTTTCCACCTTGTACTCAACCCCTTGCTTCCTTGTGTTGACTTACGGTTGTACTACCTACTGCCCCTTCCATGGAGAGAGAAAAGTTCATTATTTTAGTTCAGATGGACATACCCAGCTGGTAAGTGAGAACAAAATTCAAGAGAGAATACATCATTACTCACCTAGAGTTCGGATTTTCTGTCTTATTAGATTTTTAGATGTTATAAACCCAAAGTAACTATAGCTTGGATCTCTATTAAGAAACAAAAAAATGGCATGTTAAGACTTGGAAGATGTGACTCAAGACAATAATGGAAAGATTTTCTTCTAGTTATCCAAAATTCTTAATGAATGTGTAATTTTCTTGTGTGGTATTTTAGTCTAATTCTACTAGCTGTGACAGGGCTCCTGCTCAGGCAGGCAGGACATTCTTAAAGGCAGATGCCCTGCATAAAGAATGAGCAAATAACTTTAAGCTTGTTAATGACAACTGCTATTTATAATATGCTTTAAAGTTTCAAAGCAATTTACAGACTCTTTTATCTCATTTGAGTCTCACAAAAATTGTTAGGTGGGTATGATAGGTATTATTATTCCTATTTTTACAGAAGAAGAAATTGAGCCTCAGAGAGGTGTAATGATTTGCTTATAATCACAGAGAAAGTAATTTTCAGGATTTGAACCCAGGATTTGAACAACTCCTGGTCTGGTGTGCTATCCCTAATGCCACACGTGCACTTTCCTGTTATTTACTTTTGTCATCAGCACCTGACACAATACTTTGTATGAAATAAGTACTAAACCAATATTTCTTGAATCTGCTCAGTCAACAAGGTAATATTCCATGGAGCTCACTGGTATGGATAATCTCTTCAATGGTGTGAGTGCAATGTAATTCTTGTCCCTGTCTTCATTTAAATCACCCATGGTGGTTCTAGCCAATGGCCTGGAAATCTTTCTCTTTTTCTCTTGGCATCACCTGGATACTAATGGAACATATAGATTGATCATCTGCTATCTTTCACTCACTACAGCACTGGCCCACTTCCTTTTCTAATTATACATCTCTTTGATACTCTTTTTCTATCACTTTTTCCATGTAATTTTTTATTGTTAATATGCTACAGACTATTTATTTATACCTACCATACGCTGAAGGTACAAGATTTCCCAAAAGTCTTAGTGTAGTTTTAAGCTTTTGTAGCTTTTTTTGTTATAAGCTTTGGTAGCTTAAAACTGCACTAAATCTTGCAGAATATCCTTTACATATATATTTATAATTAATAAGTAGGCATCAATATGTCAAATACCTGTGATATTGTCATTCTGGGAACTCCTTCCATTGACACAGACTGAAGTTTACTGGGTTCTTAGAAAGATCAAATAACTTGATCATAAAACTAGTAAGCATCAGTAAAGATCTGAACTCAAGTGATCTTGATTCACGTCAAGTCAAATAAAAAAACATTTATCAAGTGCCTACTATATATGGTGATAAGTGTGTGCTAAATTTTGGGGACACAAAAGGAGGCAAAAGATAATTCCTGCCCTCAAGGAGCTTACAATCTAAGGAGGAAGACAACATGCGAACAAATATATACAAAACCAGTATAGAGGATAAATAGAAAATAATTCATGGAGCGATACCATTGAGATTAATAGGGGTTGGGGAAGACTCCCAACCCTCTATTCACTATGCCATGCTGCCATAATCTGAATATACATCTAGATACGTATATATGTACAATCCATCTCTTTGTAGTGATTATTTTCTCTATTCTGTGATCTCTCATTCCTCACATTACCTCGTCTTACATTTAGATATGGATGTTTTATATTTCTAGTAAATAGTAAGCTCCTTGAGAAGAGGGATTATTTTATTTTTTGGTCTTTGTATCTCCAATGTCTACCATAGCTCCTTGCACATAATAGGAATTTAACACTTCTTTGATGAATAGAATTGAAGGAAGTAATATGAAGATGTACATGAAAAGACAGATGCAGGACTGGTATATGAGGGAAAGTGGTCCTTTAGCTTAAAGCTCCAGCTAGAACTGTGAAGGTGAGGCTTTGTCATGTATCCTACTCTACTTGTCCTCTCTGTAATCTGATGGACACTTGATCATGGAGAGCAGCCACCCAAATCCTAATGATCTCAAACCAGTTTGACTAGTCTTCCCCTATAGGTTTTCATTAGGTCTCACCCATGCCACATTGTTGGAGGTTGTGTTCAGAGTTTTCACAGTTTGATTTTCAAACCACTTAGATGAAGTCCCTTGAAAATCAAAGAAAAGTTATCATTTTAAAATGTTAGCAAAATTTTTATTGTTGTTGTTGTCATTTGATGTTATTTAAGAGAGATTTCTGGTTAAGAAGGATTCAAATGGAATAATGCCTCACCAAGGCTGGATAGGAACTTGTTTTAACTTGTCTTGCCAAAAGAGCATGCTGAAGAAGAAAAAGCTGAGATCCTTTGCTTTAAAAGTTCCTCTATTTTGATGCTGACCTGAACAATTTACTGAATAGCTTTCCAAAAAAGGAGGTTCCTCTGTATCAGTTAATGGATATGCAAGGTAAGGAGAGAAGGTCAATTGTTTCCATAATGGTTTCACAAGCATTGAAAATAATGTAAATAAAGAGAATATGGGTTAAGGACCTCTTCCCTATTGATAGGACAAAGTATTCTATTGGTAGGGCAAGGCCACTTTCTTATGCAGAGCATGAATAAATCATCACGTACCTTCTACTTACTGAGTTAGGTCCGTGAATATAAAGACAAAAATAATACTGTCTCTTCCATGAAGGAGCTTATATTCTACAGGAGTCCTAGGATTAACACCCTTACCCTTAATAACATACCAACAGTCAACATATGCCAACATAACAATAGATCCTTGATCTCCTGAGGGGAAAGGAGCAAGTATTTATCAAGAAACTATGTGCCAGGCATTTTGTTAAAAACTTTACAATTCTTATCTCATTTGATCTTCATAATGACTCAATGAGGTAGGTACTACCATTATCTTCATTTTACAGTTGAGGAAGCTGAAACAGACAGAAGTGATGTGATTTGCTCAGCATCGTACAGCTAGTAAGAATCTGAGGTCAGATCTTCCTGACTCTGGGCCCAATGCTCTATTCATGCCCAGTTTATTAATGTGGATATTTCCTCCATTGGTGCAAATCATAATCATTCCACATCTTCTTATCTTGTATAATTCTTATTCCTGTTATCCTCCATGGAAGACTCATCCAATAATATGGATAGATTCCAGCACACTAGGACAAGTGAGAGGAGGATGAGGAAGACTGCCAGACTGTCAGTGTCATAGATCAAAAATGTCCAGGAGCAAATAATTGCTAGCTTGAAATAGCTTCTGGTCCCTTTGGGTTGTATTATTGTGATGTCTATTTTGCAACTGTTAAACTTTGGTAAGACATAGTTATGATCAAGGTAATATATATCCTTTTACATTTCCCACTCTTCAACACTGACATCTGTCTGAATACTCTAGATTGAAGTTGGCACAGCTGAGCATACTGTCTTCTCATTTTTATAATTTCTTCTAGTTAGAATCTGATCTTCATCCTTTGCTCTGACTATCCAACTGCAACTGATATATCTCATAACCTAGAGGTACTTGGCTCAGGAAAGACTCAGCAATAAGGAAGGATCCATGAGGCATTTCTTCCCATATGAATCAAAATTTTAGACTATAAACGGACCCTTGGAGATCATCCAACCCAACACATTCAATTTACAGATGGGGAAGCTGAGATTCAGAGTGCCAGATTTAGAAAGCATCCATCAAAGAGAAAGAATTATATAGAGGAAGTGGTGAGGGTACACAGCTGCCTATAGACACAAACTATTTTCTGTATTTGAGGAGTACCAATACCTTTCTTTGTGACAGATGAGTCTGGTTAGAAAAGTCTAGACCCTGATTTGTGGACATAGAGGAAAGTGAACTGAGTTAGTATTTTAAGCAGAGTGAATGGATCAGAGGAATTGAATATGAAAGAGGTGTGAGAGAACATAATGTGATCATGTACCCATGAGTCAGAGCAGTGTGTAAGGGAGATGGACACTGGAGACAGAGGGAAAGGAGGAAGAGAGAGGGAGGAGGGAGGGAAGGAAAGAGAGAAGGGAGAGAGAGAGAGAGAGAGAGAGAACCAGAGAGAGAGACAGAGAATGAGAGAGAGAGAGACAAAGAGAGAGAAACAGAGACAGAGAATGAGAGAGGCAGAGAAAGAGAGAGACAGAGAGACAGACAGAGAGAGAGAATTTGTTGAGGTTGGAAGCATAAAGTTTTGTCTACATATAAAAGTAGATACCCTGAATCTTGATAAGAGACTGAATGGGAAGAGTCGCTACTGAGACTGAGTAGGAATGGATTGTGAATAGGCCTCCAGTCCTACTTACTGAGTTATGTCCGTGAATATAAAGACAAAAATAATACTGTCTCTTCAGTGAAGGAGCTTACGTTCTACAGGAATCCTACTCAAGTATACTTTCTTTTTTGGAGGGGAGAGGTATAATGATTAGAGAGATACTTTATTTTATCTTAATGGCATTCTTTTCATAGGAAAATCAATTCATTAATCAATCATTCAAAAACATAGCATCACTACTCTTACATGTACAGGTGGAGCACATGATATAAAAGTCATTACTTGCTCCAAAGCATACAACTAGTAATTGACAATTGGAGACCAAAACCCAAATCCCATTCTCTACATTTTGTCAACTGATTGTAGTTTTTTGCATTTGTTGATATTTTTCATTTTAATATCACCTTCATTTCCAAATTGATCCCACTTACCTTCCCTTTCCAGAAAGTTATGTCTCATGACAAAGGAAAAAAGAACAGGAACGAAAGAATTTTAACAAATCTATCCAATATATCAATTGATGGTACACATATATGCATAAGGTATACATATACATACATACATACACATACCCACACACATATGTTTCCACAACCATTGTCTTCCACCTCTGCAAAGAAAGGTGGATTATTCAGCCTCAAATATCTTCATCAGGGCCATAATTAGTCAGTATAATATGATTTTGTTGATGGTAATGATCTTCCTTTGTACTTTATTGTAGCCAATATGTATATTTTTTCCTCTTTTTATTTATGTAATTTTCCATCATTTCATATAAGTTTTCCCATGCTTTTCAGTAGTCCTCATTATCACTGTTTCTTATGACAGAGTAATATTTCATTACATTCATGTCAAATGTTGAGACATTCCCCGTTTACTGGGCATGCTAATACAAAAATTGGTGCTATAAATATTTTGGTGTATATAGGACTATCCTTTTGTCTTCAGGCTTCTTGGGGTATAGTTTTAGCCATATTTGTCTAGATAAAAAGGACATGGACATCAGATCTACTTTCTTAACATAATTCTAAATTGTTTCCTAAAGTAATTGAACCAATAAACAGTTCTATCTACATTATGTTAGTGTGCTTCTCTTTCTATAACACAACTACATTATTGACCACTCCTAACTTTTTTGTCAGTTTTCAGGGTGTGAGATAAAATCTGAGTCATTTTGGTTTGTATTTCTCGTCATTAATCATTTTGTTTAGTCTTGCAAGTGGTTTTTACTAGTCTGTATTTATTGTTTTGAGAATATTTGTTCATATTCTTTAACCACTTAAGTATTGGGGAATGAGTGTTGGTCTTTATAACAGTGCTAGTTTCCTGTATCTGACCCTCATGAAAGACATACGAGATAAATATTTTTCCCCATCAACATCCAAGTAGCATTGATTTTGTTCATGCAAAAGAACCCAAGTCTTCTAACTTCTGGTCTAGTTCATTGCTTTTTCACTTTAAAACACTACCCATCAAAGATTCTCCAAAGAGCAAGAAAGTTTTTCTTGGCTATCAAGGAGGTATTTAACTAAGTCATCATAATCATTACTATTATTGAACATAGCAAGATAAGATTTGAAACTAATTTAATCTCTCATACCAGATTGTTTCTTTAGTTGTTCAATTATAAGAAATCTGGTGCTAAGGGGCTCTAATAAAAACAGAATGCTTGGTCAGCAGAATGTACTCCCTGTGTCCTTGAATTACTATTGGTTTTGATAATGTGACAACAGTAATAAATCTAAAATGTACCTTTTCAGTAAAGATACCAATCTATTACTTCTTTCTTCTCAGGAAGAATTTAACAAAGTAATTCAGAACCAAGCATATTCAAACAACGGTTATATATAGTCAGTGTAAAGCAAATGGAATCCATTAAAGGATATACATGAGAAAAGATTCAAGCCATAACAGACATTAAATAATAGAAATGGGCTATTTCTGGTCCCCATCTTCGCCGTGGCGGAAGCAGGACTAGCATTCCCAAGTCACCACCATGCAGCTGTTTGTCTGTGCACAGACTCTGCACACCCTCGAGGTGACCGGGAGACTGTCACCCAGATCAAGGCCCATGTGACGTCCCTGGAGGGAAGGCCCATGTGACGTCCCTGGAGGGCATCTCCCCCAAGGACTAGGTCCTGCATCTATGGGGCTCCTCACTGGAGGATGAAGCCATCTTGGTGCAGTGTGGGGTGGAGCCCCTGTCCACCCTCAAAGTGGCTGGCCGGATGCTGGGAGGTAAAGTCCACAGTTCTCTGGCCTGAGCTGGAGAAGTGAGGGGTCAGACTCCCAAGGTGGCCAAGCAGGAGAAAAAGAAGAAGAAGACTGGGAGTGCTAAGAGAAGGATGCATTACAACTGACGCTTTGTCAATGTCGTGCCCACTTTTGGCAAGAAGAAGGGCCCCAGTGCCAACTCCTAATCCCTTGGTACTTTCTGTCTGTCCCCAATAAAGCTGCTACAACTCTAAATAATAATAATAATAATAGAAATTGGAAAGTCCTAGTGGTAGCAGAGATAAGTAGGATTGTTAACTGTGATGCTGGATATGAAGCATGATAAAGTATGCAGACAAGAATTTGTATAATTTCTTTGGTCATCTTTAGAACCATGAAGGAAAGAGCAATTATAAGAAAGCCTAGTCTACTTGCCTCACAGATACAGTTTTAGATCGATGAAAACCAATAAACCAAACTGATATTAGTGTCTCAATAATTCAGACCAGAGAGCCAAGTAAAACCTCCTTTAAAATATAGGAGCGTTGCATTCATATGTTGGCTTGTTGAATTGGCTGAAATCTTGCTTGTGCAAAGGTAACTAGTGCCAGAATCATATAAAACTGTAAAATCAATTTTAAAAGTCATTTAATTGCAATCAATATTACATTGAAAAAATAAATAGTATAACATAGTAATATATTAGTAGGTACTAGTTAGTGATTGGTCCATTGTCAAAATATCTGTATGATCCAGATTTCTTTGACATTTTCTCAAATTAAAAGATATTGTTTTAGACTTAGTACCATATAAAAGTTTTATTTTGAAGGTTTTTTAAAAGGCATTTTAAAATCAGTTTTCTTCCCTCTTTCATAAAGAGTGACAATTCAAAAGGGCTTTGACTACATTTTAACCTAGCTAGATGAGTCCCATTAAGCCCTTTAAACACTGAATCAGACTTTTCCTAGGCAATCTGTATAGATTTCCCATATTTAAACAAAACACAATAAAATATCAAGGAGAGGCATAATCATTTGGAAGATTCATTCATCTAGCTTTCTGATTAGGAATTATACTTCTTGGTATTAAAACAGTAATGTCGTTCAACTAATTCTGTTGAAAAAAATATGAACCTAAAATTCATAGACTGCTAGAACTGGAAGGTAACTTGGAGATCTCTTCGTCCAACTCCCTTATTTTACAGATGAGGAACCTGAAGCACTAAGAGAAGAGAAATGTCTTATCCAAGGTCTCACAGCTACTTTTTGGCAGAATCTATACTTGAATAGAGGTCTCCTTGCTCCTGCAACTATACTCTTTTAACTACAGCAGGGTGGTCCCTTCTTTCTTTGATCACTTTGTTCATCTCCTCATATGTACTCTTATGAATATTGTACTGTAACAGCATCATCAGTACCTTGTAACCAAAGTTTACTACAGAATCACTAAGATCTACTGTAATATAATTAGACTGATCACCTGCTTACAACATTGTTTGATGGAACTAATTGCCCCAGTAAATATCATTTCACCTTTGTATTCTATAGTCACAGAATCAAATTACAAAATTAGATGTGGTTTGCCTCTGTATTTTAATCATGTCTCGTCTAATAGATTATAAATTCTTTGAAGGTAGGGCCTGAATCTTCTCCAGCCTTGGGCCTGGCTTGTACTAAGCGCTCCATAAATACTTTTTGAATTGAAGTTATTTTGAAGAGATCAATTTAGAATAAGGAACACCACTGATTCTGATACTAGTTGTATGACTGTGGTCAAATCAGTGAAACTCTCTAAAACTTCAGGTTATCTCATCTATAAAATGGGATTAATATAACTTAAATTGCTTATCTTCTATTGTTGCTTTGTAAAATGTAAATTGTACTACTCAAATTCAATTAAAATACACTCATTGAGTACTTATGATATGAAAGGCAATTCAGGGGGAGCTAGGAAGAGAAAGATCACACATTAGTGACCTTAAAGGTGGGGTGACATATTTACAAATCAATATGTGTGATAAATGCAGAGGAGTTTAGACAAAATGCTGTAAGAAATATGAGAAGGAAGAGGTTACTTTCAGTTGAGAGGATCAGAGAAGGCTTGATGATGGAGGTGGTAACTTAAAGGAAGAGAAGGATTTCAATTGATGGAGATTTGGTGGGAATGAGTTCCAGATATGGTAGAAAGCCTACACAAATGTATAGAAGTTGAGGAAGGTAGGATGATAGTGGGAGAGAGCTTATGATTTAATTTGTCTGGAACGGAGACAAGGTGAATGGAAAGACTAGGAAACAATGCTGGAAAAGGTAAATTGGAGCCAGATTATGGAGACCTCGAATGTCATTCTGAAGCATACATACTCTTTCCTATGGCACTGAGGAGCTGCTGAAGTTGTTTGGGCAGGGGAGTGACATAATCAGATATGTTCATTAGGAAGTTCTCAGTCGTTAGGGAATAGGAATGGAGAAGGTGGATGTTTGGGCTCACACAAATTTATAGATTAGAAGAATGGGAATGGAAGAAAAGCAAAGCAGTAAGAGTTTTAAGGGTGGAGAATAATATTGTTATATGTTGTTATTGCTAATATTGTTGAAAAGGCTGACATTAAGGTAAAAACTGGGAGGAAGAGGAAATGTAGAGAGAATAGAGGAGGTAGGCTGGCAGAACAGGGGGAGAGATGGAAAAACCAGAGGTTATAATAGGATAAAGACTTTAGTGGGAGTGAGGTAATAAGAAAGGAAGATCAGAAGACTGTGTTCAAAGAGAGGGATTTTAGGGCATGATGAGATAGAAGAATAGGTTTTTTAGAATACTTCTTTGGAAAATGTGTCTCTTTTTGGATTTTTTTCCACCTATTAAGGATATTACGGAATCACACAATTCACAGATGATAGAGGTCATCTGTCTTTTGTTTGAAGTTATCTCATGAAGAAGAATGCAATGTCTCCTAAGGAAGTTCTAGTCCTTAAATTCAGTCTAAATCTGCCTCTCTTCAATTTCTACCCATGTTTCTTCATTCTGCCTTCTGGGGTCAAGCTGAACAAGTCTAATCTCTCTTCCCAGTGACAGCCCTTCAAATAGGTGAAGACATTTATCATGCCCTCCCTAAGTCTTCTCTTGTCCAGGCTGATTCTCTGATAATTGTCATATTCTCTGGAGAATATGAAAGCAATTAAAATGAGTGTAAAGCAAGTTCATCAGCTATATAACCATACTTCCCCCAATCTTATTGCAAATCACCTCTAATAGGCTTAGACCTCTTAAGGGAGGTTACCAATTCTCTCAGTCCTTTCATTACTATTTAAAGGAAAATACTATTTGGTATCATAGGAAAGAACTAGAAATCTATAACTGAAGCCAAATTTCAAAGAACTTCTGTAATGTAGAACCCCAAGAGAGTTTTGCCCTTGTTGCTCTAATAGACTGTATAGATGGAGCCAAAGTACATTTGGATTCTTCTAATGTACAAGTCAAAAGCTATACAAAGAAACTCTGGTGAAAATATGCTACTCTACAAATATATATGTAAATTCATTCCAAATGCAGAGTGAATTCATTCTAAACATCTGGAACATTGTTCATTTTCTTTTATCCTTTAAACCACACATAATTAAATTAAGAGCTTATAATTTAGGTCAACTCACTGAAAATAGAAACAATTTTATACAATGGGACTTGAGAAGAGCCCTGTTTTAAACTAAGTGTTCTCTCTATTACCTTCCAATAACAACAAAATATATGAATCACTGTGCTGTTGTTGCTTCTGATGCTTGTCCTTCATTCTTGAAGAGAAACATGACATCAAGAAAGTGGTGTCATGACTTGCAATGAATTAGATTTAAGTGAGGCAGGGCTACCACATAAAGTTATAGGTCTCACTTTCTCCTTCCAAGCCATCTGGATCCAGTGGCAAGATATAGATCAGGTCAAGTGGAGATAACCCTGGATACAGTGGGAGACACTGGCCTTTTTAAGCTAAGGTCCTTGCCAAGTCTCAGTTTGTCTGAGGCAACATCCATTCAGTGATTAAGGTTAGCTAAGAAATAAGGCAAAGATTGGACTCTTACCTAATCAAAAACAACAACAAAATAATCTGGGAGGGAAAGACCTTCAGGGTTTTTGGCTGACGCGGAAACAATTGCTTCTTACACTCACAGGGAGCCATCAGAGAACAAACAATGACCAAGTAATTCCTTATGTGGACAGAGTGAAAGTGTACTAATGTAATTACCAATGCCCATATTTTATATAGCGACAATTTGTTCTTACCTACTAATTGCTCCTTCACACAATCAATCAACCAAATGACAAATAGTTATGAAGAGCCTACTATCTGTCAGAGGCTGTGTGAGGGGCTAAAGATACATTAAAAATTCAATAGTTTTCAATTTCAGAGAGCTTACATTCTATCTGGGGAGGCATGTTCATATAAACAAATTTAAAATGCATATGAAATAAATACAAAGTTTTTGAGGGGTCAGGGAGCAATAGCAACTGGAGCATCTGGAAGGAAGGAAGGAAATGTGCCAGGCCCTATGCTAAATGCTTTACAAATCTCTCATTTGATCCTCACAACAATTTTAGGAGGTAGTTGCTATTATCTCCATCATCAGCTGGAGAAACTGAGGCAGACAAAATTAAGTGACTTGTCCAGCATCACACAGTTAGTAAGTGTCTGGGGCTGGATTTGAATTTAGGTGTGACCTTGAGCAAGTCACTTAATCTGGTTTCCTCAGTTCCTCATCTAGAAAATGATCTGGGGAAGAGAATGGCAAACCACTCCAGTATCCTTGCCAAAAAAGCAACCAACCAACCAAACAAACAAACAAAAAAAACTATGAAGAGCTGAATATGACTAAAGCTACACAATGACATCAATTTCCTGCAGCCCAACACTCTTATCTACAGCTCCAGAGAAAACACAACCTGACCTTTAAAGGAAGGTAGGGACTCCAAAGGGTTGATTTAAGGAGGGAGAGAATTTCAGATATGGGGGACAACCTATACAAAGGCATGGCAATGGAATATCATGTATGAGAAACAGCAAATAGGTCAATTTGGTTGGACTGTAAAGAATGTGAAGGAAATAATATTTAATAAGCCAGGAAAAACAGGTTGGAGCAAAGACTGTGAAAGACTTCAAATAAAAAACAGTGGGGTCTGCATTTTATCCCAGAAGCAAAGGGGAGCCAGTGGAGTTTATTGATCAGGAGAGTGATATGGTCAGAACTGTGCTTTAGAAACATCAATTTGACAGTTTTATGGAGAAAGTGTGTAGGATTGGAGAGGGGACTGGTGTGAGGTAGAGAGGCCCATCTGGAGTCTGTTACAATGATCTAGGGAATGATGAGGGCCTGAACTAGAGTGGTGGCCACAAGAGTGTAACCAAGGGAAAAGACACTAGAGATACTGTGGTAAGGCTTGAGAAATGATGGAATTGATGGGTTGAGGGAAATAGATTTGAGGATAACTCCGAAGTTAGGAACTGGTATGAGGGGAAGAATGACACAGAAAGAAAGAGGAAAACATTCAAAGAGGCAGGATGGGCAGGTTTAGAGGAACATCACTTCAGTGAGAACATCTGTAAGATTGTAGATTCTTCGGAATATAATGGGAGGTTGTGGTTGCCCTCTCACTGGAGGTTTTCAAATCACTGGATGCTCACTAGTTGGGCACTCTGTCTGAATATACTGGTTGGTCCCTTCCAATTGCCATTCTAATCATGAAATTAATAGCAAAAAGAAGGTTAATAGGAAAGGACAAGTTTCACAAGGAAAGGTTTTTCTGAGATCTCTTTGTAACATGTAAAATTTGAAGCATTAGTGGAATACCAAGATGCAGATATTTCAAATCCTTTGTGGGGCTCCTTTCTTTCTCAAATAACTTTGAGATCTCTTCATATTTCCTCCATCAAAACCTACTCTTGGGAAAGAATATAATGTGAATCATTTATATATTTTGTGAATCGATCAGTATCTTAACTGGGATGTCTTACCTTCCTGATGGGGTACTCAATGTCTTCATATTATATATAAATTTTTTCTGTAAAGAATCAAGTAAAATGTATTCCCACTAATGTTTAACTGATTTGTCACAGCTTGTATCTCCCTCAGCAAGGTTTGAATTTCAATAAAGATCACAACTTGAAGCTCTGATGATAGAACTATTTCTGGGAAAAAACAAGTAGGCTTTCCCAACAATCTTAGTATCATAACACATAGACAGTGTTCTACCCTGCCTATGAATGAGGCCAGTCTTGGAACTAGAAACCAGACAAAACAAAAACTAAAGAAGCTATTCAATGGCAGGGACCAGGATTCTTGTGGAGAATGCAACACAGTACCTTATACATACACAGATACCCAATGCATATTTATTTGGATTTTGTGTTGGGTGGCATAAGCTTTGTTCTGGCATGTAAAAAAAACATATCATGAAAGTATAATAAACACTATTAAGGAATATAATGATGACAGTAGTGGCTGTATTGATGATGATTGTGGAATAGAGGCTTTTACTAAACTAAAATTCTTTTGGATTTTCCAGGATACCATCCCTGCTTTTCTATGTATTCTACCAATATCTTTGCCCAATTTTTTTTCTAAGTTTTTTGTATATTTTCATACCCTAGTTCAGATTTCTTATAATTTTTTGTAGTCATAGCATATTAACATCCTTCCCTTTGTGTATAATAGTAATGAAAATACTGTCTTTTGGCAGGAAAAGTCTGTCTCACTCAGGTAAAAGGAGAGTGCAGTTCAGGACAGTAAATGTCTTAGAAAGCCAGAAGCAAGTCCCACTTCAGCAAACAAGCAGTAGACTCTGAGCCCCAGTGCAGTAAAGCAGGCAAATACCAGCATCAGAACCACATGCCTGTAAAACCAAGCATTAGCAGTTTTCCAGAGGACTACTGCTATGAACAGCTTTTCAAGGCCCTGATTACACAGTATAGTGAACACTTTATTTATTCAATAACAAATAAGAGCAAAACATTCACAGAAATCAAGGTACAGCATTCACAATGTTACAACTTATCACAGAAAATCAAAATATACCATTTACAACAACTTACCATTAAGATGGCCACATAGTTTTCACCACAGTGGTCACAAAGTTTTGAACAAAGTACATTCATTTAGTCACTCAGTCATTTAGTAACTCAATCATTCAATCATCTTTAAAGAGGTTGGCCCCCAAAGGGACACAAATTGTGATAGTCAAAGTTCTCCACTCATGAGGCACACCAAGTTACAAATCTATTTCTATTCAGTCATCATTCATTATTCAATCATCCAAAAATACACAAGCATTCCACTCCTAGGTCACTAGTAAATTACAATTCCTCAGTCAGTACACAGTATCAAAGCAAAGTCTTCTTTCAGCTTGACTCAAAGTGGTGTCTTAGATTCCCTGGATGCCCTTCCATGGTCTTAGGTCCTACCTGGATTCACCAAACTGTTACCTGGGTTCAAAGGCAGACTCCTTGTCCAGCTCTCTGTGCACTTCCTGTTCCACACTGAAGCTCACAGTGTCCAGTCCATCTTAAATCCTTCAGAGTCTCTGTTCCTGGGAAGTTAAGGCTTGACAAAGCCACAAACAGGTTCATACAAAGTACCAGCATCACAGTCATGCTTCCTCAGTCTGCAGCATCTCCAGCTGGCCCTTGGATGTCTTTGGCAGCTCCCAGAAGCTCTGGCAGGCCCTTGGACTGAGCAGTTCCTCAGCAGAAACTCCAGCTGGTTCCCAGAATCAAAATCATTTCACCCAGGTTCCCAAAATCAAAATCATTTTCTCCAGCCTGGGGAGCCTTTCCTCTTCATCCTCCCCAGCGGCAGCAGCTTCTGCCTCCACAAAGCTTGTTCTAAGAAGATCTGTCTGACTCATCAGGGACTTCTCCTTATATACACACAGCATTAGCTCCTTCCTGTTTCAGCCACCCCCTTCCTGTTACATCAGCAACAGAAGTTCATACATTCTGTTTCTTTAACAGAGGTTTGATTAATTACTAAGTGCTAAGTACCTCTCAGCTTAGCAATACAAAAGGAATTTCAAATTTCATTACTATTACAATGCCTCAGCACAGCTAGGAGAATGGGCAGACTCTGAGAACTACTATATACTTCAGCATAGCTCCTGGCAAAGAGGTAACTTCCAGCAGCCAGACTTCATGTGCTTCAGTGTAATCCTGGGCAAACAGGTAAATGCCAACCCTATGGGTACACAAGCAAACAGGCAGCTGCCATCTCCAGCCTTTCATGGCTTCAGCATAACCCTGGACAAAAAGGCAACTGCCAGCAACCAGAATGCTAGCATAGTCCAGGGGAAATGCAGAAACACCCCACCAGCCTGAGCACACACAAGACACCAACACTAGGACCCTGTCTTAGAGCCAACTAAACTGCCAGACCCCTACAGTTTCCAAGAGCACTAGATGCCTCATACACCACCCTTTCAACATAGCAGGAGACAACGGTCCCCTGTTGGCCTCAGGGCAACATCAGTGCAACACCAGGTAAACAGTCAGGGCCCCTGACACAAGAAGCCTGTGACAATGCCACTTCCATCCTGGGAGAA
This sequence comes from Pseudochirops corinnae, assembly GCA_028646515.1. NCBI lineage: Eukaryota > Metazoa > Chordata > Mammalia > Diprotodontia > Pseudocheiridae > Pseudochirops > Pseudochirops corinnae. The sequence goes on along the minus strand of CM053585.1, from coordinate 447,035,099 downwards.
GAGCTCAAATTTAAAAGAAAAGAAGAAGACCAAAAAAAGATGAGTGAAAAAAACCAAATGAACAAAAAAAAGAATCTGACCATAGAAAGTTATTATGGTAACAGCACAGATAAGGACACAAACTCAGAAGAGGACAACAATGTCGAAATGCCTATGAGAAAAACCCCAAAGAATGAAGGGAAATATTATTAAGCCCAGAAAGGACATATAGAAGAGCTCAAAAAGGAGTTTAAAAATCATAAAAGAGGGAGCGGAGCCAAGATGACAAAGCAAAAGCACAAACTTGATGTGGGCTCCAGCTCCAAACAATTCCAATACCTGTAAAAAAAAATGACTCTAAACAAATTATAAAGATACAGAATCCACAAAGTGACAGAGAGAAACAAATCTCCTGCTAAAGACAGTCTGGCAGGCTGCCAGGAAAGGTCTGTCACAGCACATTGGGAGCCAAACACAGTCCCACAGGAGCCACGTGGTTCTAGCCCCAGGACCTCCAACCAGCAGTGCCCTCAACAGACTTCAGGAGAGTGAATCACTAACAGCCATGGTGGCTTCCAGACTTTTCAACCCATAAACATGACAGACAAAGTAAAAAGCCAGTGTGGAACTCTGTTGGAACAGGGGGGACAGAATAGCATGGTCCAGCCCCTGCCCCCAAGGTGAGAAGAGATGGAGACCAGTGGCAGCACAGGCACCACTGTGTGGCCACCTCAGGAGCTCCTAGGCTACAGATTGTAGGGGGACCGAGAGACCATTAAGAGGGTAATTGCTCTTTCTTTAACCTTCTTGGATCTGGATTGTGGTCTTGGGTGGTGATCCTGGGGTGGTGTGGCCAGTGAGTCAGAGCTTGTTGGGGCTATAGAGATGGCACTCTCTTAATAGCTTTGGCAGCTGTGAAAACCCCAACAATTTGGGACAAAGCTCTCTCCATTCTGGAAGCAGAGTTCTACTACAGCAAAGAGCTCAAAAGATAAGTAATTGTCTGGCAATATGAGCAAGCAATGGAAACACAAACAGACCATAGAATCCTTTTTGGGGGGAAAAAAAGGATCAAGACATGGAGCAGAAGGAAGACAGGGAAGTCAGAACTCCTGCATCAAAAGCCTCCAAAAAAAATATGAAATGATAACAGGCCATGGAGGACCTCAAGATAGATTTTGAAAAACAAGTAAGAGAAGTGGAGGAAAAATTGGGAAGAAAAATGAGAATGATGCAAGAAAATCATGAAAAGTGAGTCAACAGCCTGCTAAAGGAGACCCAAAAATACACTGAAGAAAATAACACCTTAAAAAATAGACTAATTCAAATGACAAAAGAGGCCCAAAAAGCCGGAGAGGACAAGAATGCTTTAAAAAGCCGAATTTGCCAGATAGAAAAGGAATTTCAAACTAAAGAGAATAACTCCTTCAAAATTAGATTGGAGCAACTGAAAGCTAATGACTTTATGAGAAATCAAGATATTATAAAACAGATCCAAAGAAATGAAAAAATAGAAGGCAATGTGAAATATCTCATTGGAAAAACCACTGACATGGAAAATAGATCTAGGAGAGATAATTTAAAAATTATTGGATTACCTGAAAGCCATGATCAAAAAAAAAGAGCCT
>CM053585.1:446992484-447032992 GCA_028646515.1 Pseudochirops corinnae | reverse complement strand
GCTGATCTCTAGCTTTAAGGCAATCTTCATGTTTATTGGAAGCCCCTGGTGGGGGAGCTCTGGCTGCGCTGTCCTCTTCCCTCTCTCTGCCTTGGTCCTTCTTTTCCCCAAAGAGGGAATCTAGGGTTTGGTTGCTGTTCTTACTTTGCTTCTTATGCTTATTCTTATTCCTGGCTGGTCAGTCTGTGATTTTTTTTTTTTTAATCTCTGTGGAGCTCTGCTTCCAGAGGGAAAAGCTCTGTCCCAAATCACTGGGGTCCTCCCAGCTGCCGGAGCTCTCGGGAAGTTGCTGGGTCCCTCCCCCACTTCCAGCTCACTGAGGGAAAAAGGACCACAGGACCAAAGCCCAAGACTGCGATCCAGATCCAGGCCGCTCAACACGAGAGCGCTTGACCTCTGAATGATCACTTGGTCCCACTGCAGTCTGAAGGCCGAGAGCGCTGAAGCCACAATGTGGAGCCGGGTGCAGAACCTCTGCTTTCTGCTTCTCAGCCCTGAAGGCAGTTTGGCTGGACCGTTTTTCTCCCATAACCTCTCAAGTCCCACTGACCTAGTTCTGGACACTGCCTCAGCTGCCACCAATCCACTCACCCGAAGCTCCTGCCGGGGCTTGGCTCCTCTCATCCAGCAGCCCCCGGGGCACAGCCGAGGCTTCAGCCCAGCCTGGTTTCAGTTCACAGTGCTGATATGGTTCCTCGTAGCCAAGCTGACTTTAGTGGAAAGTTTATTTGTGTGCATTTTGAAGTTCTAGGATTAGTTTAGAGTCATATTTTATGGGTATTTTGGGGTGGCTATGTGACAGCTGCGATATGTTGCTGCTCCTGCGCCACCATCTTGGCTCTGCCCCCACATAGTAATATTAAATTCATGTACCACAATTTGTTTATCCAATATAAGAGATGATTCATTATGGACCCCTACTCAAACTCTAATCTGTATGTTATTTCATTATGATTCTATAAGAGGTTAGCAATTATTTTACTCTACTCATCTAACAATACATATTTAGTCAGCTACCTAATAATAGGTATAAGACTAAACACTGTACTGATCAATATTTTGTACAAATCATGTAGGCTTTAATAGAAGGGCCCCTGTCATAGGCCACAAAACTTAATGTAATGTTCGCTGCTTGTTTACCACCTATGAAGCTTACTTGTGTGAACGCCAAGAACACTAACACGGATATCTCTAAATCTCATTTATACCAAACTTCTTCAGTTGTCCAAGAAGTGTTTTTTTTTTCAAATATAGTTCTTAATTTATAATTTTCAGTTTATCCAACACTTAGTTACCAAGTATCATTGTTTTTCATTCTCCATTGTCTAGCATGTTCCATTGATCTACTTCTATATTTTTAACTTGTATTCAGTGATTTTGATGAATGCTACTTTATAATATAGTTTGAGGGACTATTTCCCCTTAATCCTTTTTCTCCCCTTGATATTCTAGAACTTTTGTTCCTCTAAACAAATTTTATTATTATTATTCAATTAACTCAGGTAAAATAATCTTGTTGAGAGCTTAAATGGTATAGCATTAAAACTGTAAATTAACTGTGGAAGTATTATCATTTTTATTGTGTGACACAGCCCAGACATGAGTACTTAATATTCCTCCAGCAATTTAAATTATTCTTTACTTCTTTAAGAAACATTGATCTTTACTGGTTTTTTTTAAACCAGCAGCAGATAATTTCTATGAAAATTTCTTTTAAAATATAGCTTAGGGTCTAGTATTTCTATGCCCCCTTCAATCATTTCTCTCTTTATTATTTCTCTTCAAATGAACTTTGCTGTTTTTAGTCTCTAAAATTGATCATATATAACACTAAATCTGTAAATTAATTTAAGTAATAATTATGAATTTTATACTATTGACAAGAACTTAACATGAGCATTGAATTTCTCTCTGTCTTTATTTCTAAAAAGAATGTTTTTGGGTTGTATTTGTGTACATCTTGCTGATATCTCAGTAAGGTTAACTATCAGATATCTTACAGTTGTTTGTAGTGTTTTTGAATTAAATTGCTCTTCTTTTCATTTCTCCCTATTTGTTGTTAGTACTGAAGAGAATTATTCATGTTTTTTGTAGATTTCTTTTATATCCTGCTACTATACTCTACCAAGGTTATAGATCATTTCAACTTTTTTCTTACTCTCTGTGGTTTTCTAAGTATATCATGATGTCTTCTACAAAATACCTTTGCATCATTTTTTTGTTTTGCCAATGTGTATATTTTAAACTTTATTCACTAGTCTTACTATTATTATAGCTAGCATTGCTACAACTGTCAAATAATAGCTGGGATTAAGGGCATCCTCATTTTACCCATTTATAGACAAGCTACTCCTTTGTAAATAATGCTTACTCTTGATTTTGAATATATGCTTTTGAAAGGGCTATTTATACCTGTGATCTTTTTAGAGTTTTTAAATAAATGAATGTAATATTTTGTTGCAGGCTTTCTTAGCATCTAAGAAAATAACCATGAGACTTCTGTTATTTTTCTTGCTTATTTGCTAATTGCATTGTGTCCCTAACATTGAAATAACATTGCATCTGTTGCATCTTGGTCATAGTGAAATAAGTTCAGTATGTACCAGTACAGATTCCTTGCTAGAATTTTATTTAGTGGGGTGTTTTTTCATCAACATTTACTAGTGAGATTGGTCTATTGTTCCCTTTCTCTGCTTTGTGTCTCCCCAGCTTTGTTAGCAGAGTTAAATTTGTCTCATAAGAGGAGTTTGATAGTGTCTTCTAACTCTATTTTTGAGAATAATTGTGTTGCACAGATACTAATTGCTCTTTAAATGTTTCATAGAATTCACTTGTAGAACCTTGTGGCCCAGGGCTTTTTGCCATTTGGTAGTTCATTTATGGCCTCTTATAATTTATGGTTAAATTTCTTTTACTAAGATTGGATTGTTTAAGATCTCTAATTATTACTCTGTTAGTTTACATATTTCATATTTTTGTAGATTTTCATCAGCTTCCTTTGAATTCTTTCTTTCTCCTCTCTCCTCTCTATCTTTCTCTCTCTCTTTTTTTCCTCTCTCTTTCATTTTGTTTTGTTTGGTTTACAACTATGTATAGACATTCCTGACAATCCTCTTTATTTCCTTGTTTGTTATTAATTTTTATGTTCATTTTTTATTTTGGTAATATAACTTTCTTCTATTTTTCTTGATCTGGTTTGCTAATGATTTATCAATTTTATTAGACTTTCCAAAGACCCAGCTTAGTTTTGTTTATAAGTTCTATAAGTCTTTTCATTTTGTTTTCTTAATTTCCAAAATTTTTTGTACTTGTAGGCTTGCTAATTTGTTTATTTTCTAGTACTCTTTATTGCAAATTCAATTCATTGATCATGTTTTGTTCTATTTTGTAAAGCTATATGAGAGTTGGTATTGTTGCATTTTTTTTTTATCCCCAGCCTTATTCTATGAACAGGACCCAGAACATAAAAGCAATTTGAATTACAAATACTTGCTGTTCAATTATTGGTTTTCATAGATTTAAAATATTTTTCCAGTGTCTGCTTATTGAACTGCATCATAAGAATTTTGGTAAGTTGTCTCATTATTATTATCTTTAATACTATTACTTATTTTTTTCTGTGATGAGAAAAGTATTTAGCATAGATTCTGCACATAATTGGTACTTAATAAATGATAATTGACTGTTGCTGTTTGTCCTTCATTTTTGAAGAGGACCAATAACATAATGGGGTGATATCTTGACTCCTTTATGAAATGTATTTTAGTGAGGTAAAATTACACAAAACTGTCAACTTCATTTTCTTCCAGTCGTTGAAGTCCAATGGCATGACAAAAGTTGGCTGACTGGCTTATTGACTGACTTTGTTCTTTGACTTACTCTTAATTCAGAATGTCATTTCTAAGTCTCCATTTAGTCTATATCTTTTGCTCAAAATTCCTTTAATTGTTACTATTTTTATTAAATTATGAACTGTAAATAATTCACTTATTATTTTAGCCTTTTCATATTTGCTTATGATTTCTAAACATCATATTACATGGTAAGTTTCTACAAAGGTACAATGGAATCTGTTATTTCTTTATATGGAGAATATCCCTACAGAATGAACTAAAAACTACTTGAAAAAATGCTCGTCATTTTCTAATTGCAGAAAAATTCCTTTTAAAAATTCATAAATTTTCCTAGGCTGTCCTAGATCTTTAAATTCCCTTGAAGTGGGGAACTGTCAGTAGTACCTAATTAGTATCGCTGATAAACACAGTACATACTTCAACACACCCATTTTGAGAGCATTTCAAAATCCTTTCTTGTTTTTTATGTCTATGCCACTCCCAGAATGGCTTTGACCACTCTAAAGGAAAAGATATAAATCTTTAGGGAAAAGCTTTTGACTGAAAGGAAGAAGAAAGGACAGCTGGTACAGCCAGTTGTAGACTATTTAGCTATGCAAGTTCCGGGTTTACACTCTTTACTCCTTCCCACTGCCCCTTTGTGGAGACAGTTCATAAAGAGCTCAGATGAAGAGAGCTTACATTTGGAGGCCAGAAGCAAGATATGCTCAGAGTCTCTTATAAAGAAATAGGCTCTCTTAAGAATTTATAGGTAGTTGTATCACCTAGAATGAATGATTTTTTAAAATGATTTTTCTAGTTTTTGACATAAGAATATGAATTTTTTGTTGGGGTCTTATTTGTGTTTCTTCAATAAAAGCAGCAAAAATGATCACATATATTAGCTATCTTTAAGATATCAAAACAGAACTCAATGAAACAATGTTTCATTTATATAGGTTTTTAAACCTTATAATGTTCTTACATATAATATTTCATTTGATCCTCACAACAATGCTGAAAAATCATTGCAGAGGCAGAACCAAGATGGAGGAATACAGAGTGCATTCAAGACAAACTTTCCCAGCATTCCCCTCCAAACAAAATAATGTGTGAAATCAAATTCAGATTGGCATAGACAACAAAAAGTTGAGATGAGCCGTTTTTCCAGCCCAAGACAACTCAAGAAGTCAGAAGGAGTTATCTGTGACATAGAGGTTGGGGGCTAGACAGAAGAGCAGTAGCAGTGATACCACTTGTTGGCCTTAGAGAAAGCATCACAACAGCATCAGCTGGTCAGAAAGAGATTACAAGGGATTGTAAAGCCATGCACAAGCAGCTTTTCAGAAAAATGCTGCTGTGAATAGCTTTTAAGGTTCTTGTTACACAGTATAGTGAACACTCTATTTATTCAATAATGAATCAGAGCAAAACATTCACAGAAATCAGGATACAGCATTTACAATGTTATAACTTATCACAGAAAATCAAAATACAGCATTCACAACAACTTATCACTAAGATGGCCACATGGTTTTCACCACAGTGGTTGCAAAGTTTTGAACAAAAGTACATTCATTTAGTCACTCATTTATTTAGTAACTCAATCATTCAATAATCCTTAAGGAGGCTTAGGGACACAAAGTTCAGTAGTCAAAGTTCTCCACTGAAGGGGCACACTAAGTTACAAATCAGTTGCTATTCAGTCATCACTCATTATTCAATCATCAGAAAATACACAAGCCCTCTACCCCTAGGTCACTAGTAAATTACAATTTCTCAGTCAGTACACAGTATCCAAGTAAAGTCTTCTTTCAGCTTGACTCAGAGTGGTCTCTCAGATTCCCTGGATCCCCTTCCATGGTCCCAGATCCTACATGGATTCACCAAACTGTCACCTGGGTTGAAAGGCAGACAGCTCCCAGGTCCTTGTCCAGCTCTCTGTGTACTTCCTGTTCCATGCTGAAGCTCACAGTGTCCAGTCCATCTTAAATCCTTCAGAGTCTCTGTTCCTGGGAAGTTAAGGCTTGACAAAGCCACAAACAGGTTCATACAAAGTACCAGCATCACAGTCATGCTTCCTCAGTCTGCAGCATCTCCAGCTGGCCCTTGGATGTCTTTGGCAGCTCCCAGAAGCTCTGTCTGGCCCTTGGACTCAGCAGCTTCTCAGCAGAAGCTCCAGCTGGTTCCCAGAATCAAAATCACTTCACCCAGGTTCCCAAAATCAAAATCATTTTCTCCAGCCTGGGGAGCCTTTCCTCTTTAGCCTCCCCAGTGGCAGTAGCTTCTGCCTCCACAAAGCTTGCTCCAAGAAGATCTGTCTGACCCAGTAGGGACTTCTCTTTATATACGCATGGCATTAGCCCTTCCTGTTTCTGCCAACTCCTTCCTGTTATGTCAGCAACAGGGGTTCATGCCTTCTGTTTCTTTAACAGATGTTTGATTAATTACTAAGTACCTCTCAGCTTAGCAATACAAATGGAACTTCAAATTTCATTACTATTACAGGGACCCCTGTGCTGACATTGGTGCAGGGCCCAGCATTGTTTGGCAACTCAATTGCCTATTACTCAGTTCTGGATCACTGTTTCAGGGTGGAGAAGAGCAATTGCAATTTCAAGGGATCAGGAACCCAAGTCAGAGTTCCAGGGTAGAGAGAGAACAGGGGCTCTAGATGTAGGTAAGAGTTCTTCATCAGATAAGAGTTCTAGTACTTGGGGTTGCAAGGAACCAGGATCTCTACATGAGTAAGGCCCAGAGCATAGACCAGGAAAACAGTGACAACAGCTCTCTCCAGATCCCAATACCTTGAAAACGCAAAAACTTTCATATCTCTAGAACTAGCTATGAAAATAGTATGGGGGGGAAGCCTAAAACTTTGGGAAATAACCACATCTTTTCAAATGAGCAGAGTGCAACTCTAACATAAAATTCAAAGTCAAGAAATAGGCTAGAAAAATGAGCAAAGTGTAACAAATAAGACCCTGACTTTAAAAAGCTACTATAATGACATGGAAGCTCAAGACACAAACTCAGCAGAAGACAATGACATGAAATCATCTACAAACAAAGCCTCAAAGAAAAATGCAGATTGGCACAAGACCAATTGGAATTTCTGGAAGATATTATCACCACTATTATTCAATATTACACTAGAAATGTTAGTTTTAGCAAAAAGAGAAGAAAAAGAACCTGAAGGAGTTATAATAGGCAATGAGGAAATAAAACTATCACTTTTTGCAGATGATATACTGGTATACTTAGAGAATCCACTAAAAAAACTGCCTGAAATAATTAACAAAGTTACAGGATATAAAACATACACATAAATCATCAACATTTCTATATATTACCAACAAATCCCAGCAGCAAGAGATAGAGAAATTCCATTTAAAAATAACTGTAGACAATATAAAGTATTTGGGAGTCTACCTGCCAAGACAAACCTAGGAATAATATGAACACAATTATAAAACACTTTTCACACAAATAAAGTCAGATCTACACAACTGGAAAAATATCAATTGCTTATGGGTATGCTGAGTTAATATAATCAAAATGACAATTCTACCTGAATTAATTTATTTATTCAGTGCAATACCAATCAAATTGCCAAAAAACTGATATAGAAAAAATCATAACAAAATATCAAGATTATCAAGTGTATTAAGGAAAAAAAATTAAAGGAAGATGGCCTATCCATTCCAGATCTAAAATGATATTATAAAGTGGCAATCCAAAAAATTATTTGGTACTGGCTAAGAAACAGAGTGGTGGACCAGTGGAATAGGTTAGGAGGTACACAAGAAACAGTAGTAAATGACTATAGTAATCTACTCTCTTTTAAACCCAAAGACTTCAGCTTCTGGGATAAGAATTCACTATTTGACAAAAACTTCTGGGAAAACTGGCAAATAATATGATAGAAACTAGGCATAGACCAACATCTCACACTAAATACCAAGATAAGGCCAACATGTGTGCATGATTTAGACAGAAGGGATGATACAATAAGCAAATTAGGAGAGCAAGTTATAGCTTACCTGTCAGAGGACTATCAAATTTTGCACATGCTTTCACCTAGCAATACCACTACTTGATCTATATCCCAAAGAGATCATAAAAAAGGGAAAAGGGCCTACATGTACAAAAATATTTATAGCAGTTCTTTTTGTGGTAGCAAAGAATTGGAAATTGAGGGAATGCCTATCAATTGGGAGATGGATGAACAAGTTATGGTATGTAAATATAATGAAATATTATTGTTCCATAAGAAATTATGAGCAGGCAGATGTCAGAAAACCAAGAAAGACTTACATGAACTAATGCTATTAATTCCCTTTTCATAAGTTTCTTGTATTGCTCTCATTTTCCCACAGTTTGTCCTCTGCCATTCTTATTTGATTTTTAAAATCATCTTTTGTTCTTAAAACAATTTCCTTTGGTTCTTTCAGAAATTTTTTTTCATTTTTTCTGTATTTCTTTCAAATTACATGTAAACATAATTTTCAACATTTATTTTTGTAAAATTTGGAGTATCAAATTTTTCTGAGGCAAATGGGGTTAAGTGATTTGCCCAGGTCATTCAGGTACTAAGTGTCTGAGGCCAGATTTAGACACAGGAATATGATTTCATGTAGACCTTTCCATGCTTCTCTGTATTCAACATAACAATTCCCCAGTCAATGGGCATTTACCTTGTTTCCAATTTTTTGATAGCATACAAAATGCAATATTTTTGTGCATAAGGGAACTTCTTATCAATGACCTTCTTAGGGTATGTCTAGTAGTAGAATCTCTAGGTCACAGGGTATAGATAGGTTAGTCACATTCTTAGCAAAATTCCAAATTGTTTTCCAAAAAGAATTGTAATGATCCCAAGTTCCACCAACACTGCATTAAATTCTGTAATCTAACGAGAAGTATTGATTCTACAGGGCTGAAAACGAAACATATTTCTTGTATATAGGAACACTACACGGATATGGTTGATATGTTGGTTTATTTGACTTACCTGAGTTTCTTTGCTTCAAGGGAGGATTCTAAGGGGATGGAGTTGTGGTATTAGGAAGTAAGAATGACGTAAAATCACAGAAGATATCAATAAAACATTTTAACACCTTGAAGGTTTTTTAAAATTGTTTTATTTGTTTGTTTGGGGGTTGTTTTCTATTGCTGATTTTATCAGAGGAAAGAAGATCCAGAATAGAAAGCTCCTTCATCAATACAGATCTGTAACTCTACATAATTTTTAATCAGAGTGTTGCCTAGTATACTTAGATGTTAACAGGACTAGTATGGTGTCCAGAGTAAAATTAAATCCTTGTTTTCCTATTTCCATGATTTGCCCTCCATTCACTGGTTATTCAGTCAAAAGTTTTACCAAAATGACAGGAAAAACAGATCTAAAACATCCCATTGCTATAAGATTACATAACCAGTTTCCTCATCAGTACTGGAAAGAATTCATTCACCCATTTCCACAATTCTATTCTTCTATTCCAAGGAAAATACAGATTTGAGAATAAGAACAGTGAATAGAGCAATGGCTCTGGAGTCAGGAGGAACTGAGTTCAAATCTGTTCTCAGACACTTAACACTTATTAGCTGTGTGACCTTGGGCAAGTCACTTAACCCCAACTGCCCTGCCTTCTCCCCTCCAAAAAGACAAAAACAAAAACAAAGAAGATGACAGGGCAGACATTGGTTCTCCTTATCTATTGGACAAGGTGCTATATCAGAATGTCTGGAGAGAATAAGATTTTGCTTGATGAATATAAGAAAGCAATATGAAACTGAATATCAGCTACTACTATAAACTTTGGGTTTTTTCCTGCTAAATTAGCAGATGGGTTTTCTATTTTCAATACTTAGTTCAAGTCAAATACCATTATTTTACTACAGTTTTTTTTTTTTAGTACGGAATGCAAATATGACTTAGAAGATAGCCCCAAATAAACAAAAGGAAAAAAAAAATCCATTTTGCTTGTTTTAAAACCAATTTGCTAATTTATAGGGAAAAAATTGACATTAAGTTCAAAGAAAGCCACAAAACATTGTGTTCTCACACAGACTTTTTCTAAGGTGTTTGTTACCTGAGAAAGCACTCAGCTACAACATTAATCAACTGGGTTTTAGAAAATGGGAGGGAATTTAAACTGAAGTGATCAGATTTTTAGCACCAGCTATTCTCACGTGTTATCAGAGCAATAAACTGAATACTCTAAAGTCACAGTATTCAATGAGGTTTTTTTTAATCTGCACAATGCCAAATAACTTGTTAAAAATGACCAAGTATTTTTATATCAGACTTCAAAACTTGTTTGTAGATCCATACACACTCAAAAACATGCTTTTCATAATTTTCTGCATATAGCATTCAATAAAAATCATTAAACCAGAAATCGACTACTATTTGTAAGTATGAACTTGGACTTTCACAAAGCTAGCTTGATTTCTCCAGTTTTTAGGGTAACTAATAAGTCAATCAATCAAAAAGCATTTATTGAGCAACTCCTATGTTCTAGGCACTGTGCCAGGCAATGGAGATGCAGATGTGAAGAATGAAACTAACTTGACACACGGGCTGACACTGTAGTAGGAGAGAGAAAGAATATAAAAGTAAATAAGGAATAAATATTAAGAGAATGAATACAAATAAATGCAGAGTAAGTACAAGGTATTTTGAAAGGAAGGGGGTTAGCCATTGGAAGGACAAAGAAAGGCTTCATGTTAGAAGGTGGTGCATGATAGATGTCCGAAGTAAGAGAAGGTTTCTATAGGGTAGGTGTGAAGAGGAAGGTGAGGTGTCGACCAATAACGCAAAGATACAGAGATGGAAAATGAGTGTCTTGTGGGAGGGAGAAAGAGAAGATTAACCCAACTAGATTGCAGAGTGTGGGAGGCTGGAATAATGTCAAATAAAAATGGAAAGACAGGTTGGGGCAAGGTTGTGAAGGGTTTTAAATGTTGCGCAGAGGATTTTATATTTTATTCTAGAGGAAATAGAAAGGTACTGGAGTTGGTCGAGTGGGGGAGTCGTGTGGTCACATCTTTGCCTAAGGAAATGCATGTTAGTAATAATGTGAAGGATGACTAGAAGTATGTAGAGACCAGGGGCAAGGAAATCAATAAAGTGGCAAGTGCAATAATCTAAGAGAGATGAGCTCAGGAACCTCAGTTCGTATGTCAATTTCTGGGTGATGGTTGTGCAAGTAAAGATATAAAAAAATTGATGTCAAGAATTCGCAACTAACTGAATATGTTTAGCCATAGAAGTGATTATTTACATTTATCCCAGAACATTTTTACACTGGAGAAATAACTGGATTTATTCTAGAATAGAGAAATCTGAGAGAGAAGTTTATACACTAGAAGAATTTGATTTAGTGAGTATGACTCCATTCCTTTGTCTGAATCATTCATGAGAATTATAGTCATATGTAGTAAAAAATGGTAGATTATTCACCTACATGACGAAGGGTGTCAGCTCACTGGGTGGTACATGACTATAGCCTTAACTGATTCAGATTGAGCCATAGCTGGTAAAGTGAAGAACGTGGTATTACTTAAAGTTCTTTTATTGTCCTACCAGATAGTGCTCTCCCTGCAAGAGAATCTACAGTGTGTTATCAGAACTTTTCCTCTTTTGAGGCAGCTAGGTGACTCAGAGTACCAAACCTGGACTTAGGAAGACTGGAGTTCAAATCCAGTCTTAGACACTTACTATCAGTGATTCTGGTCGTCATTTAGCTCCTGTCTCAATTTCCTCAACTGTACAGTGGAAATAATAATAACAATTACCTTCCAAGGTTTGTTGTGAGGTTCAAATGAAATAAAACATTTAGTCCAGTGCCTAGAATATAGCAGGTACTTAGTAAAAGCTTGTTTCCTTCCTTCCCTCCTTTCTTCCAGATGGCCAAGACGAAACTGTATAGTGAACAAGTACTCTGGATTCAGTAAATGTGGATTTGAGAACCCCCGTTACCTGTGTGATACAGGCAAGTAACAACTTCTTGTTGACTGAGTTTCTTCAAATGCAACATGATTGAACCAGATTGCCTCTTAGGTTCCTTCTGATTTTGGTTTTTATAATCTAGGAGGTGACAGCTCTCATTTGTATAGCACCCGACAGTGAAAAAGGAGCTTTCCTGATGACATCTTCCTTAGTGCTTTCTCTCTATTCATTATCTCCAGTTTATCCTGTATATATCTGTCTGTACATGGTAGTTTGTACACTGTTTACCCCGTTAGACTGAGAGCTTCTTAAGACCAGGAACTATCTTTTATCTTTCTTTGTACCCCCTGCTTTTAATGATCTGGCATATATAGTAGATGCTTAATAAATGTTTAATGACAAACTGACTGATCAACAATACTGTGAAGCAGCTGGTGTAAGCATTATATCCCAATATTCATTGGATCCCTGAGGCAGGGGCCAAAGCTTCAAATCTACAAAATTGAATTTGAGATTCTCGTTCTTGCTGTTGTTGGTGTTGTTGTTGTTGTTGTTATATAGGATCATACTCCCTCCACTAAGTGCAAGGGCAGGCAAAGTGGAATGAGGAAGAACTGAATTAAGGCTCTACCTCTGACGCAAGACTCTGGACTAGTCATTTAACCCCTCAGTGCTCTAGGCAACTCTCTAAGACTTTAAGTTGCAAAGAACATGAACTGTTAAAGGACTTTACTCAACTTGGGCATTTCTGATATTAATGAAATCATAAATCCAGTCTCAATTGAAAGGTACAGATGCATCAATGGAGGAAGTTTCCAAATCAGTAATCTCCTACTCTGATAATATTACAGGTTCAACCCCCTCCAAAAACCCCCCAAAAACCAAAAAAGCAAATCAAGAGTTGATTGTGTTATCACATCTATGACTAATCCTATATGGTCCTTTTGCCTCTCCCCAGTTCCCCTTGGAATCTATTTCATATTATCTCTACATTTTTCCATATCAGCAAACTCACCTAATCATTCAGGAGCAAATTAATATATTATGCTTAATGCTTTTGCAGTTTCGATCAGTTTAGCCCTAAGCATAGTAACCAGTCCCACTACTTTAGAATAAAGAGCCTTTTTCCCAAAGAAATGGACACTTGACAAATATTTAATGAATTCTCCTTCTAACCTCTCATATTACTTCTCACTCTTCTGTACAGGGGCTTTGTGTGCTAAACAAAGGACCAGTCCTGACATGCAATTTTTTGTAGCTATTCATGTTTTGGGGTGGATGCAATATGTTCATTCCAAGCAGTCTGCTTATTTCAATCACTTTTACACTTGTACTGACTCAGCATTGCTCAAATGGTCTTAAGACATTCATCTTTCAGTCCACTTTTTTTTACCATGTGTTTTCTTTCTAAGTTTCTAGGTTACTCCTTGCAGTAAAATCTCTCCACAAAGAGAGGCTTAGGGGTCCGTAGTTCTATTGTCTGTTCAGATAGTATGACAAAAATGTGACTGTTGCCATTATGATCGGGCTTAATGAGGTGCCTGACCCACTTATGGTGCTGACTTTATGAGAACATGACAGGATGTCTATATTTGGTCCCAAAAGCTTGCCCAATTGGTCTCGTTGTCCACTCCTTAACAAAGTCACTGCTGAACTGAACACACAATAGAACAATCACTCTACATGTCCATATGAGAAAATCATTTAAAATTTTGGATTCTTACTTCTAGACAAAGGAAAAGAAGGAAAACTCATTAATCATGTCCTGCAGGCTGCCATTATTATGGATGTTGCAGAGAGTTACCATAGTGGCATAAAAAAAATTCTGATTTTTTTGGAAATACCAATTACAAGATATAGTTAAGTCATTTTGAAATGTTATTGGTGATGTTTGAAAAGAACTGAAAGGCTTTTCTTGCATATATAATTACCTGAGGCAATTACTTCTTTTAGTGGTCAGTCAGGTGAAAATGATCCTGCCAGCAGTGAACAGAATTATTCATGTTTACAGGGCTCCATTTATATAGAGAATTGCGATCTTTTACAAGACCCAAAGCACCTACATTTTCTCTACATCTGGAAATGAAAATTACCTGCTCACCTGCCTTTGGTTATAGTCACTGTGAAAAAGGGTGACAAATGTGTTTGTTTCTTTTCCTTTATAATTTGCAGTATCTGTGATAAGTCCAGGTGATTTCTTTCCATCCCTAGAGTTACCAGGTTAAATAAAATGTCCTTTGTATAAAGTAGGTAGATTCACCAAAGTCTCAAACTGGTCAACCAGCTGACTGAATTTAAAATTTTTTAGTTATCTGTTCTGGACATGGGGTAGGTCAAATGCTTTACAAAATTTGACTCCTTCATTCAGTTGGATCTGGTAGATGGAGTCAGCATGCTACCCACAACCCCACACTGTCTCTAACTTATCTTGTTTAATATTACAAAGCACTTTTGCCATTTGTATTGATAAGAAAAATGAAAATTTATTCTGTACTCTTGTTTTCTACTTTGTAAATAGATAAAAAGAGAAGACTAAAAGATTTACTAGCTTCCAAAGTGTCCAACTAACATGGTAACTGGTACAAAGTAAGTGGAGAGAACATTGGACTTTGAGTCAGAAACCCTTGAGTGCAAATCCAGCCTCTAACATTCACTAGCATTATGACCCTGGGCAAAACACTTATCCTCTGACTGCCTCAATTTCCTCATATGTAAAATGGGGGTAAGAATAGCACCTAGCTCACAGAGTTGCTGTAAGGATCAAATGATTTAATGTACGTAAAATGCTTTGCAAAATTTGAAGTGCTATAGAAATACTTGTTATTATTCAGTCAATCATTTGTTCATCAAGAACCTGGAAAACTAACATAAAGTTTGGCATCCTTTTAAGGATTTGGGTAATCTAGCCACAGTCCAGAAAAATAGAGGAATACAGCTAATTGTATGTTACCTTTTCTCTGTTTTGAACATAATGTAATAGCCCTTCATTAGCACACTATGCCTGAATATCACTTGACCGAAGGAAGCTCAATTAGTAGCTCCTAAAAATCAGGTTTCAGCATTATGACTTGAAAACCTTGCAAACACTCTTAAAATATGAGAAAATGGTATTTTCAATATCCTTGATGAAACTTTTGATAATGGATAGCTTCAATGGGCTTGAAATCTAAAATGGCAGATAGAATGCTGTTCTGAAGAGCAGTTCATTTAGTCAATGAAAAAATGATTTTAAAATCTTGGATATTTGGGTATATTTATCAGGTAAGCAGGTAGAAATGAGACAAATAATGTTAGAGCAGGGGAAAAAAATGACATAATTCATGGCCAAGGACAGAGAATAAAAGGTATACTATGACCAGAAACAAGAAATTGGTTTCCCAAATAGAGGAATAATTTCTGTGATCAAACAGGATTTTATGGTCGAAAAGGAATAATTATAATGAACTCATAGAAGAGGGGTAAAAACAATATATCTGTTGGGATAATCAACAGGCTAGATCATTGGTTCTCAACCTTCCTAATGCCGCAACCCTTTAATAGTTGTATGTGGGCAGACCCCCCTGGAGACAGATAGAGGAGGTTCCTAAGACCATCGGAAATATGTGTTTTCTGATGGTCTTAGGCGACCCCTGTGACCCCCGTGAAAGGGTCTTTCAACCCCAAAGGGGTCACGACCCACAGGTTGAGAACCACTGGGCTAGATGGAAACTCAAGGACACTTTGAAGCACTTCTACGTTTTCTATTTTTAACAGTACAAGTCACAGTATAATGGATATTCAAGTATGTTGAACTTAGGGTTTGGATTGTTGGATTATTGTTTTTTTAAAAATCATTGTTCATGCATATGCAGTATATGAAAAGAAAACTAGACACAGAGTCAAAGGAATTGAGTTCAAATACTGGCTCTGCTACTGACTTTCTTCTAGGACCTAAAACAAATCCTTTCTCTTACTTGGGTATCAGTTTCATCATCTTGAAAATTTGGAGACTGGTAAAAACGACCTTTGAGGTCCCTTCAGCTCTAAATCCATGATCCTATCATAAGGTACTTAAAGAATATTGAGTCCAAAGCTCTCATTTTATAGATGAGGAAGCTAAGACACAGCAATTAAGTGACTGCAACTCTCCAGCTGCTACTTCACCCAGCTTCCAATGGAAATACAAATCCTCTCTAACTCAATGGGCCCTAGGCCTGCTGTATAGGCTTTGCCTAAGGGTGGAAATTGAGAAATGAAATATTTATCAGGATGTAATAAGACACAGGCATAAGAAGATGCTGGCAATGACTTAAAGTGACAGGGAAGATATGTCATATTTTCCTGGGACCAGAAATAGTCTAAAAGTATCAAAGTCACAGCGTTGGGGTTCAGTGAAAGAAAATAAGGAGGAGGAATTTCTTGGTAGGATGGGTCTCAAGGACTCATTCTGATTGGGTAAATCTACACTACCTACATCATCTCTATTTAGAAAGTCAGAGTGGATATGTAGAAAGAGGAGGAGGAGATAGCAGGTCATCCACTCTCTGAGAATCATTGATTGGTACTTTTTCAGCACTTCTGTGAAATGAAGCCTTTTTAACCACCAGAACACGAGATTTGGGAACCATATGATCCTTCCTGTTGACTGGATTATGGTTAGTAGTTCTATTCTTACTGCTAGTAGTAGTAAGTTCAAGAAGGATGCCTTCAGAAGACGGAAAACTTGATCTTTATGTATAAACGAATGGTTCCTGAGGTAGAAACTAAGGAAACGTTAGAGATGACTATGTCACCTGAAAATTTATGATAGCAGAATAGAAAATCAAGTATTACTTGACATATATCCTATATTCTGGGAGAATGAATTGTGTTTTTGGAAGGGAAAAGTTTTCATTCTAAACTTAAATACCTTCCCTCCCTGCTAAAAAGAGAGCATTTTCATATATAGAATAAAATGCAAAGAATATATGAAACTAGGCATCTCTATTTCATATTTACTATTTTTAAAATATATAATCAATTCTACACATTATTTTCAAAACATCCTGCTTGCTCTTCCTTCTGAAGTTCCTTCTGTTCTGTATTATGCATTTTAAAAAATTTACAATGATCCTCTTTGTTTAAAAAATAATTTACCTGCTACCTTTCCCTCAACCAAGAGAAAGCAAAAGGAAAAAACCCACGTTAAGTAAGGATACACTAGCAAAACCAATTCATGTGGTGGCCATGTCCCAAAATGTGGATTTTTGAGCCTTGTGTTCATCATCTATCTGTTAGAAAATGAACTGTGTTTCCTCATAAGTCCTCTGGAAATAAAGTTGATCCATTGATGAAAGTTCTTAGTTTTTCAAAGTTACTATTTCTGTATAATGTTGGTGTCCCTGTATAACTTGTTCTCCTGGTTCTTCTCACTTCACTTTGTATCAGTCCATGCTACCCAAGATTCTCAGAAATCACCCTTTTCATCATTACTGGGGAATAATAATATTCCATTACATTAATATGCCACAATTTGTTAAGCCATTCCCCAAATATCTAAGAAACAATCTAAGGCATCCTTAGGCTCTAATTCTTTGCTTTTCTGCCATCCCTCTTCCCTCTCTGTTAGTGCTCCCCTCAGGATCAGGAAATTTGTTTTGCTTATAACTATATATTCCTTCCCCAATTTTATTGTCCTTCTTAATACCTTCTCCCATTCCTGCTGATTTACTGGTTGAGTTTAATGTATTTCTACACCAAATTCTGTGTGCATGTGCATGTGTGTAGATGAGTTTAACTCTCCTTTGTTTCAGATAACAGTAACATTCATCTGATGCACACTTCCCCACAACCTCTTCCTCCATATTTACACTCCCTTCTCACATATTCCAGTCGTGAGAAATAGAAAGTTCCCCTCTCTTCTTCCTCTTTTCTATTCTAATACATACTCCTTTTACCTTCTCTTTTCTTTCCCCAATTCAAGCCCTCTGAATAAAGCCCATCTACCCTCCCCACCCAGTCCATACCCAGGACTTATGTTTTTCTTATTCAACTCCCTCAATATCCTTTGAAGACATTAGTGTTCTGAAGAGAAACTTGTTTCTTCTCTCTGTTAGAATGTTAACATTATCATGTAAGTATTGACAACTGCTAAAATAAATTTACCTTCTTATTTTTTCTGGACTCTTAGATTTGTATTTCAAAGTTTCTACTAAGCTTTGGTCTTTTCATCAACTTTGATTGAAAGTTCTCTATCCCATTTAAGGTCTATTTTTACCCTGCTTTGGAGGTTAATTTATCTTGGTTATAAGCCTATATCATTTACTTTTTGAAATAGTATATTTCAAAACCTTTTCTAGTCTTTAGTAGAATCTGACAAGTCTTATGTAATCCTGGCTCCTTCGTCTGTGAACTATTTCTTCCTGGATGTTTGCAGTAATTTTTTTTCTTGGATGTAGGAGCTCTATTATGATTATGACATTCCTGAGATTCTTCCTTTTGAGTTTCTTTTTAGGAATTAGTTGGTGGATTCTTTCCAGTTTTACTTTGTCCTCTGGCTCTAATAAATCTGGACACTTTTCATTTATAATTTCTTGAAATACAATGTCCAGGCCTTTTTTTTATCATGGGGTTTCTGGGAGTCCAACAGCTCTTAAATGATCTCTTCTTGACCTATTTTCCAAGCCACTTGTCTTTTATATCAGACATCTGACATTTTCTTGAATTTTTTTGTTCTTTTCATTTTGTTCTAATAATTATTGAGTCATGGAGTCATCGATTTCTATACAGTCTATTCTAGGCTTTAGATTCCATTTCTTGGGTAATGTTTACAATTTTCTCTTCTAAGCTATTTATTCTCTTTCCAATTCTTTCCTCCAGAGCTTTTGTTTATCTCTTACATCATTTCTTATAGGTTTTCACGTAGTTTTTATTGGAAATCCATCTTTTCTTTGACTCTTTTTGCTTGCAGTTTTTATGGAGTTATTCTTTCCTTCCTTTGGGGGAATCCTTAGACTTAACAATAGTCTTAAATGGTGATCAGTTTTTTCTTTGATTTACACATCTCTCCAGCTTTTCCAGAGTGGGGTTCTGCACCCTATTCCACTTTTGTGTAAGGTTGATGGTACTTTTGGTGTCCCTTAGTGCCCTGTGATGACCTATACCGCCTAGAGATAGATTCCTCTAGATTTTTTGAAGTTCAGAGAATTAGAGCATTAGAAATTTCTCTAGTATCTTAGGACAGGGTGCTAGGGCCTTGGAGTCCTAGAGCCTGGGTTGTCTGTGTCTGAATGTTGGTCCACACAATGATGTTCAGCATAGTGTTGGTTGACTCCATGCTACACTGGTCATGACCTGCTGCCACTATTCATGGCTTCAGAGTTCCTACTCTGGAACTTTCTGACCACAAAAACCCTCTACTCTCACTGCCTACAGAGAGCATTGCAGGCTATATGAATTCTGTCTTGGATCACACTGTTGCTTTAGACATCTGACTAACTCCTTATATATATGTGGATTGGAACAAGTCACTTATTCTAGTTTCTCATTGGATTTCTTCATCATTGCTCAGTCTAATGTGAACTTTAGGGTTTTAGTGGAGTCAAAATGTCAGAGATGTGTAATATGCCTCCCCTGAAGTTAACCATTTGGGTAGGAAGACTAGGAGAGTTTATTTCAAAGAGATAGGATTAAAGGGTCTAAAATTCACAGAAGAAGTCAAACTAAGAGGGATAGAAAAATTTTAAGAAGGGAATTCTGAAGACAAATTGAAACAACTCCAATGAGGAAGAAAAAGGGAAGCTGTGTATAAAAAAATTAATATTTCATCAACCAAGTTTTTTAAGTAATGCATTTTTTATTTGACTGTTATTTCTGAGTATACTCCATCTCCACTGAACTCTCTCTTGAAATAAAGAAAACAGATAAGCAAAGCCAACTGATATATCAACTATATCTCACAGTGTAAGCAGCACTCCTCACTCATAGTCCACCCTCTTTCTACTGAAAGATGAGAAGCATATTTCATCATACATTCTCTAGGACCAAGACTGACCATTGTCTAATTAGACAATCTGAGTTCCACTGCCTTTCACTGTTATTTTCATTTGCATTATCATAATTGCTAAGTATATTTTTCTTCTAATTCTACTTCATTTTGCATCAGTTCATAATCATTTTTAATAATCTCCCCATGTGTAAAGCCAAGCACAAGCAGCTTTCCAGAAGAATGCTACTGTGAACAGCTTTCAAGATTCTGATTACATAGTATAGTGAACACTCTATTTATTCAATAACAAATCAGAGCAAAACATTCCCAGAAAATCAAGATACAGCTTTCACAATGACTTATCACTAAAATGGCCACATAGTTTTCACCACAGTGGTCATATAGTTTTGAACAAAGTATAATCATTTAGTCAATCAATCACTTAGTAACTCAATCATTCAATCAACTCAATCATTCAATCATCCTTAAGGAGGCCTGCCTCCTTATAATACAAAATACAAAAGTCAAAGTTCTCACTCATGGGGCACACTAAGTTACAATGTCACTCACTACTCAGCACTCTCTTAAGGGGTAGTGTAAAATACATAGGCCATCCTATAAGTAAATCATAATCTTCTGTCAGAACAGTATCCAAGTAAAGTCTTCTTTCATCTTGACTTGGGGTAGTCTCTCAGATTCCCTGGATCCCCTTCCATGGTCCCAGATTCTACCTGGATTCACCAAACTGTCATCTGGACTCAATGGCAGACAGCTTCCAGCTCCTTGTCCAGCTCTTCATGAAGTTTCTGTCCCACACTGAAGCTCACAGTATCCAGTCCACTTTAAATCCTTCACAGTCTCTATCCTTGGGAAGTCAAGGCTTAATAAAGCCACAAACAGACAAAATACTGACACCACAGTCATGCTTCCTCAGTCTTCTGCAGCTCCTGCTGGTCCTCAGAAATCCTCAGCAGCTCTGGCTGGCCGTTAGAGTCAGCAGCTCCTCAGCAGCTTCTCAACAACTCCAGCTGGCCCTTGGACTCAGCAGAAGTTTCAGCTGGTTCCCAGAGTCAAAATCACTTCATCCAGGTTCTCAAAATAAAAATCATTCTCTTCACCCTGGGCCTCTCTTCCTCAGAAGACCTGGGTCCAAGAAGATCTGAAATTCCAGCTAGAGCTTCTCCTTATATACCTATTAGCTCCTCCCTGTTCTGCCCCTTTCTGTTACATCAGCAACCGGGGTCATACCTTTTGTTTCTTAACAAAGGCTTGATTTAATTAATTTCAAATGATGTTCTAAGTACCTGTTAGTTTTGTCAACACAAAAGGATCAAATAACATTACTGTTACACCATGCTACCCTATAGGCCCAGAAGCAGGAGCAGCAACAGTAATTTTTCAGACTATCTTAATATTTGCAAAGAGTTTTCTACATGTTATTTCAATTAACTCTTATAACAACTGTCAGTTAGATGTTATTATCTTCAATGAACAGATGAGAAAACTGACAATAAGGGAGATTTAGTAACTTGTCCAGGGTTATATAGCTAGCAAATATCTGAAGCAGGATTTGATCTCAGGTCTTCTTGATTCCAAATGCAGTGCTCTATCTATTATGCCACATAGCTGCCTCCATAACCATGTAGCACCATTTATTCAATTATACCCCAATCAATGGAAACTCAATTTGTCTGCGTGTTTTTATGACTTCAAAAATGGTTGCAATGAAAATTTCGAATATGCAGAACTATTATCTCTGCTCTTGACCCTCTTGATCTATGTGTTGGGTCGAAGGTTATAAATAATTTAGTTACTTGTATCAGAGAATTTCACACTGTTTTCTAGAACCATCATCCAATTTATATTTATTAAAAAACATGAATAGAAAATTGAATCAAGGGCAAATATAAAAAAATTATAAAAAGGACTAACATAGTCCTTTAGGAATAGTATCAGAAAAGCTAAAGTTCTGATTAAGCTGAATCTGGTAATGAATTCAGAGAATTAAAAAGGATTCTTCTTAGCATTGTTGGGGAAAAGAGAAGATCAAAGGAATAGGATGGCTGCTTGAGGGTGGATGGGATAACAATAATGAGTGATTGAAAGAAAGCAGAATTACTCAATTGCTTCTGTTTTTGCCATTAAAGAGGATGACTTTTTTTTTTTGATAGGAAAACATAGAACAAAATTGTTAACCCAATATGACTAAGGAGATAGTTAGCAAAAACCTAACTGTACTTGAGGAATTCAATCCACAAACCCCAGATGAATATATCCCAGGGCTCTGAAAGAACTATCTATCAAGTAAGTAGCATAGGATGATCAGCAAAGTACAAGTGTTCAGTTCAACAAGTGTTCAGGTACAGAAGGAAAAAGTTCCTTCCTTCAAGGACCTTGGCTTCTACTGAGGAGAAAATCAGACAATGTTAATACAAGGTAAGGAAGAGAGACAAAGAAGGCTTGCTGATAAATTATTGGAGGTATATTTAAGGAGAATTAGAAGACCTGCATCTGGAGGTGATAGGACTGAGGACACCTATATGCCAAAGAAACTTGGGACGCCTATAGTTTACCATCAGTCTTTGAAGAGGAGGAAGGCATGTTTTAAAGTCAGTCTTCTGAAGCAACCACTGGTCACTTCATAGATCAGATTTCTGGTATTTTTCAATGTGATTTTCCTTTACATTATTATGGATATTGTGACAGTTGGACCACTGAAGTGTTGCAAGCAACCCAGAATGGCTCATGTGCTGCTTTCCTTATTCCTAAAGAAAGGTAGATTAATAGACCAGTGGGAGTAATATATTATTTGTCCACTAGGAATTGATATACTCAGCCCAAAACTACAGAGATCTCATTAAGATCTCTCAGACACACATGCAAGAGATTCTTCACTACCATTGCTATGATAAGCAGTTACATTTTTTCAGTTTTTTAAAAATAAATTTTATTGGTGTCTTTTTATACCATCATATGGTATAATTATAAATAATCCATGGTCATTCCCAGCATCACCTGGAACAAATAGTACATTTTTTGAAGAAAAAAGTCTACAGTTCTTTTCATACTAACATGCTTCATCTAAACCTAGTGATAAGAATAGAATAGTCTAAAAACAGTAGTGAGGACTCACCTGAAACTAAGCTACATTTTTTTTCTTGGACCTAACCTACCATTTCTTTAATATAGGTAATGGCTGGTGAAGAAGGTTGTTTTTTGTTTTTTGGTTTGTTTGTTTTTTTGGTTTTTTTTTATCAACACAGATCAGCAACAGTTTTGCTACTCCTAATTTCAGAGAGTTATCTGAGGGTACTGAAAGGTTAAGTGATTTTCTCAGTCTTATACAAGCTGTATGTGTCACAGAAAGGATTTGGGTCCAGGTCTTCCTGACTCCAAAGCCAGCTCACTATCTCCTATATTACACTCATAACTTTATAATAGCAAAACCTGTTCAATTTCATGACTCTCTCCACCAGCTCTCAGCAGCGAAGAAAAAGGGAGGTGTAAGATAGTGAGAATTATCCAAGATTAAAGATTAATATGTTGGGGATAGTAGAAAGTTGGAAGGCCAAGAGATTCTAGTTTAGAGATTGTTATTGTTGTTCAGTCACTTCAGTCATCTCCTACTCTTTGTGACTCCATTTGGGGTTTTCTTGGCAAAGATATTGGAGTGGTTTGTCATTTCCTTCTCCAGATCATCTTACAGATAAGGAAATTGAAGCAAACAGCATTAAGTGACTTACCCAAGGTCACACAGGTAGTAAGTGTTTGAGGCCAGATTTGAACTCAAAAAGATGAGTCTTCCTGACTTTAGGCCAGCACTCTGTCCAAACGAACTAAGGTCTTCTCGACTTGGGCTGGTGCTCTATCTGCTGTGCCACAGAAGAGAATTCTATTTTTTTTTTAAATTAATTAATTAATTTTTTGTTTTCAACATTCACTTCCATAATTTTTTGAGTTTCAAATTTTCTCCCCATCTCTCCCCTCCTCCTACTCCAAGACAGCATGTAATTTGATATAGGCTCTACATATACATTCTAGAAGATAATTCTTTAAAAAAAATTGTAGCTATCAACAATCATATAAAAGAATGTCCCAAAACACTAACAATGAAAGCAAATATAAAGGAAAACAACCAGGGATTCTTTTATGTGTTTACTATCTCAGTTGAGGTCTTCACAAGAAGACTGTATGTCCATTGGTTGGGGATGCAGTAGATGAGGTCTGGATTCAACTGTAATTCAAACTATGTGATCACTAAGATCCCTTCTGACTCTGAGTCTCAGTTTCTGATACCATCAGAGCTAAGTTTCAAAGTTCAGGATCTGAAATTCAGTAGATCTAGAACTTAAAAAGACCTTGGAGATCATCTACACTAACCCTTTCATTTTGTACATGAAGAAACTTTGGCCCAGGAAGGTTGAATGATTTGTTCGAAGTCACACAAATTTGTAAGCATCAAAGGTGGGATTTGAACCCAGGTCCTCTAACTTTAGAACCAGTGCTCTTTGAAGCAGAAACAAGAAGAATTGAGAAGATTGAGTAATGATAGGAGCAGGGTGTTTAAGGTGCTGCCTTGTGCAAGGAGCTAATTAAATTAAAGGGCAGAAAGGATGATCACTAGTCAACTGTTAAAGTCAA
The DNA here is from genome assembly GCA_028646515.1 of Pseudochirops corinnae. NCBI lineage: Eukaryota > Metazoa > Chordata > Mammalia > Diprotodontia > Pseudocheiridae > Pseudochirops > Pseudochirops corinnae. The sequence goes on along the minus strand of CM053585.1, from coordinate 447,008,616 downwards.
AGAAAGGATGAAGATAGTGGTCTAGAAGTGAGAAGAGAAAAGCAAAAAGGATGGGGAGGAGGTAGTAAAATTAGAAGCTGGACAGAACTTCCAGGGAAAAACAGTCTGCTTACTTGTCAGTTCAGAGACCAATTTCCGCTTTTAAGTGTCTTCATTTAAGTAGGTTTGCACTTTGCTGGTGCTAAAAGCATAGTACAGGCATAACAAATGTCTTCAGATTGTAGTGCCAAGAATGATTCAGCTCTAATCTATGGTATGGTGAACACATGGGTGGTATACCCTGAAAAAAATGTAATGATGGAAAGATGGAAATAAAATTAATTAAGGAAAGGGTATTGAATATTATTGTATAAAATAGATCAATAGACAGAGGGACTCAAGGGTGGATATAGTGAATTAAATTGAATAATAAATACTGCCTTGTTGTTGTTAAATGACTAGAATGTTGAGCCAAATCACTAAAAATGCTATATTCTGGAATCACAAATAGTTCTTCTGTATAACTCTGTCCTTGCCAACCTTAGGCCCTTCCTGGTGACAATGACTGCTCCATTGAAAACCGATCAATAAAAGAATGTTTAGTTTATGAAATGGTACAACATATTGAATATGCTTTCTGCCATTTTACTAGTATTTCATTGTAAGCCCCAAAGGATTAATCATGGAAAAATTCACTATAGGTCAATGCCAAATCCTGCCTGATGAAGTCTGAGGTTTAATAATCACCAAGATACAACCATCAGTAACAGCAAGAGAAGAAAATTGTGGCTGGGGTTGGAGTGAGGTGAAGCACTTTAGAGAATACAGTTCATTAATCCAGCTTGACTTCATTCATTTTCTGGATCGATGCAACTGAATATCACAATGACATTATTGACCTTATATGATCCCTCCCCTTATACAAAATAAACACCAGGCTCTTAAAACTTTTAAAGAAACAACTTGCAAATAATGGGGGATAGAAGGAGGGGAAAAGAAATAAAAAGGACCATTTGATAGGGAAGCATCACAATAATTATCACAATGCATTTCATTAACTTTCCCCCTCCCCCTCCCCACATTACTAATCACTATTCATTTTGATGGGTTCACTTAACTGGCTATTTCGAATTACTCCATTTTATCAAATTTAATCTAACTAAATGCAATGATGTCAATTATAAGCAGTGAATCAGGAAGAAACTAATGATTACAGATAATGCAATTGGCCTGGTTAGCTGTGGTATGAGATTGTGCTAAAGTTTTATGAGGAGTAAAGTGTAAGGTACAGTCACCAGGTGCATGGGCTATGTCACATCATGTCCTTGTTCTTACTATTCTTATTTAACATTGATTAAATTCCCAGAGTGCACTAGGATCTAAATAGGAAACATAAAACTATTACATTCCTAACCATTTAGGACATTGCTATGGCATGGAGCAGCAAACTCATATTGTGATCCTCATCCAGTACTTTCATTGACTCCATATGAGAGCAATCAATCTATAAGAAATCACAAAGTGCTGATTGGGGACATAAACAGCACCGCAGAAGATGTTTGATACTCAGTTCCTAGGAGAAAACCATTCACTGGAGGGAGCATAGAAAATTTATTGTACTACATACAGAATAAGTCAGTTGACCTAGCATATGGATTGACCTGAATTTTTCTGTGAAATATTGCAAGTCTTAACCTGTATTCCCTAAACAGATTCACCCTTTTCTGTTATTCTCAGCTTCTTTAGATTTAAGGCTTAAGAAGCTGAGAAAAAGTAGAGATCTCCCAGCTCAGATTAAGAGACTGGAGATCCCTTCTTCAAAATGGTGCAGTGGAATTGGAGTCAGGAAGAACTGAGCTGAAATCCTGTTTCCAACACTTACTAGTTGTGTAAACCTGGGGAAATCCCTTAATCTCTCTAGCCTCAGTTTCTTCATCAGTAAACTGGAAAAAAATAATAGTAACCTATCTCACAGAGTTGTGAAGATCAAATGAGATAACATACGTAAAGTGCTTTGCAAACTTTAAAGTCTATATAATGGTAGGTGATACAATTTCCAAACTTGGCATATAGATTTCCTTCAAATAGTGCTGTTGTTGACTGTAAAAGTTGGCCTACAGTAAATTTCCTTTCCATAAGAATACAGAACACAAGAAAAAAAAATATTACCAGCTGACATTCAATGAGGGATCATCTTTATTTAAGTAGAAAAGATCTGAAGAGCTGAAGCTTTCAAAGTATACCTTCACTTCTTGCCAAATCTACAGAATCCACTCTGGTTCTTCTATATGTACTGTGTAACTTGACGTTCATTTGGTTAACTGACCTTGGTATCTGACATTCAAGTTCCCTTTCCACAATATTTTAGAAATAAGAGGTTGGAAATGATAAGTAATTCCTAGCTTGCTCTGTTCTTAGTCCTTCTCATCAATGTTCCTTTAACCTGCTATTGACCATGGACTTTGGAACCATTAAGAGGTTTAGTGGATATTGATTCATCAATGGAAATGACACTAAAGGTGGTTATCGTCCATTTTTCTACTGTACCTTACTCACAACTGGGCCTTTCTATCTTATTCACAGTTGAAATCTATACGTGTTGTCTTCCCCTCCCCCCCCCATTAGAATGTGAGCTCCTTGAGAGCAGGACTGTCTTTCTTTTCTGTTTGCATTACTAGCACTTTGAATATAGGTGGCACTTAATAAAGCTTTTCAATTCATTTATTCGTGCATGCATTGAGATGATTCATAAGCCAAAATGGTGACTCAGAACCCTTGACATTTCCATTCTACCCACCAAACAACAAAAACTAAACAAAGCTACAAATTGAATATGCATTTTTCCATGGGTTTAATAATATAATCTCGATCACTAATTTTTTTAAAAAATATGTCATAATTTGCATGTAGAGATGATGATATTGGCATGTTATCAATAGAGAATGATTTTACAAATGATTTTTCTGGCTATAGTGATGGATCGGTGCTAGTTCATTTTCCCTTTTTCTTCCATGCAGGACAGCTGATGTATGTTAACAGAACAGTCTATAAATTTAGGACCAACATAAGCTAACTGACCCATGGTCATGACTCATCCAACTTATAACTATGACTAATTTCAACAGTTCCCTAGCAAGATAAGCTAACTAGTAACTTTACCACCCCTACTCTGACTCTCATATACGCTAAAATGCTTTGTGTAGCACTTTTTGTTGTAGAAAAGAAATGGAAGATAAAAAGATATCTATCCACTGGAGAATGGCTAAACAAATTGTATTATATGAGTGTAATGGAATATTACTGTGTGATAAGAAGTAACAAAAATGATTAATTCAAAGAAGCATACAAAGACTTACATGAACTGATATAGGGTTAAGTAAACAGAGCCAGGAGAACAATATTTACAAAGACTATAAAAATGCAAATGAAAAGACTACCACAAAACAACCAAAACAAATGTTGCAAAATTACAAATAGGCATATCCCCAAATAAGATATAGAAGAAGATATCTCTTCCCACTCTTTTTCAGATATATTTACACTATTGGTTGGTTTTGCTGATTTTGGGGGCAGTCATCTTGTCTTTTCTCTTAAAAAAATTGTTATATGATGGCTTTCTGTATGAAGAGGGGGGGATATAGGGGAAACACAGGCAATGAAAAAACCACATATGTCAATAAAACTTTATTTAGAAAAAACTAAGTACAAAGCAACCAATAGTATAAGCAAAATGAGATAAATCTAAAGAGATATCTTAAATCATATAGCCCTTATTTATACATGTCTTATCTCATTTAATCTTCACAGTAGCCCTCCTTAAATATCTTATACCATTTTTTCTTCCCCTATGCATCTGATCCTGTTCTAATTTGTATTATAGTCATTTTTATACATGCAGTATTCTCTTCTTTTTAGACCGTAAATATGTTGACTGCACCATTTTCATTTTTCCATCCCAGCACTTGGTATGTAACCTCATATTCTGATGGATCTGTGATTTCTCTAATGTAGGTATTACCCCCAAATTAAAATACATTTGTGCTTTCTTACGTTGAATGACTCATATCCAAGTCTTCCCATAAATCTTACACATGGAATTCACCCAACATGCTAATGACTTTTTCAAGGCCTTTTACCATGACATGAAGACCAAGGCTTCACCTAGGTTACACACATCTGTTGTCACTTCTTTTTCTAATTATAAATCTCTTGATTGAAAGAGGGTTTTTTTGTTTGCTTCTCAACTCTCTCTTTCCATCTTCAATTCCTTATTTTATTTTTAAAATTATTTTTATTTTTTGTTAGATATTTCCCAATTGCATCCAAAAATTTTCAACCTTTATTTAAAAAAAAAATTTGAGTTTCATATTCTCTCCCTTCCTCCAGCTACTCCCCTCCCCTCCCTTAAGAAGGCAAGAAATTTGATTTCAATCATACATGATAGGTCATGCAAAACATTTACATATTAGCCATGTTTCAAAAGGAGCCACAAACAAAACAAAACAATAAAAATAAAGATAGTAAGAAGAAGTATGTTTTGATCTTCACTCAGAGTTCATCAGTTCTCTCTTGGGAGGTGGACAGCATTTTGCATTATGGGTTCTTTGGAATTGTCCTGGATCAGTCTTAATCAAAATAGCTAAGTCCTTCACAGTTATGATATTGCTGCTACAGCATACAATATTCTCCTGGTTTTGCTCACTTCACTCTGCATAAGTTCATGTAAGTCTTCCCAGATTTTTCTGAAATCATCCTACTCATCATTTCTTAAAGCATGATAGTATTTCAACAAAATCACATACCACGATTTGTTTAGTCATTCCCCAAGTGATGGGCATCCCCTTAATTTCCAATTCTTTGGCACTAAAAAAAGAGTTACTTGTACAAATATGTTATTTTCCTCTTTTTAATCTCTTTGGAATATAGATCTAATAGTGTGACTGCTGGGTCAAAGGGTATGCACAGTCTTAAAGCTTTTAGGGCATAGTTTCACAGTGTTATCTAGAGCAGCTGGATCAGTACACAACTCTAACAACAGTGCATTTGCCATTTTCTTTTTCTGTTATATTATCTAATTTGATAGGTATGAGATGGTATCTCAGAATTATTTTAATTTGCATTTCTCTAATCAGTAATGATTTAGAGTATTTTTAATGTGACTATTGGTAATTTTTATTTCTTCTTCTGAAAACTGCATTCATATCTTTTAATCATTTATTAACTAGGGATTGGTTCTTATTTTCATAAATTTGGCTCAGTTCCTTATATGTTTGGGAAACAAGGCCTTTATAAGAGAAACACTGTAAATTTCTCCCCAAATTTCCTGTTTTCCTTCTAATTTTGGCTACATTTTGTTTGTGAAAAAACTTTTTTATTTCATATAATAAAAATTATCAACCTCTATTTTTTATCATAAACTCTTATCCATAGATCTTACAGGTATTTTTTTTTATACTTCCCTAATTTTGTTATATCACCCTTACTATCAGAATCATTTACCAATTTTGATCTTCTTTGTATATGGAGTGAGATGTTGGTGTATGCCTCGTATATCATCAGCAAAGAGTGATAATTTTGTTTTGTCATTGCCTATATTTATTCCTTTTATTTCTTTTTCTTCTCATTGCTGTATCTAGCATTTCCAGTACAACACTGAATAATAGTAGTGTTAATGATATGTTTTCCTTCACTCCTGATCTTACTGGGAAGGCTTTTAGTTTATCCTCATTACAGATAATGCTTGCTCTTCATCTTAAAATTTTTTTTTTTTTGCTTTTTGGAGGGCAATTGGGGTGAAGTGACTTGCCCAAGGTCACACAGCAAGTTTTTTTTTTTTTTGTTAAGTGTCTGAGGTCAGATTTGAACTCAGGTCCTCCTGACTCCAGGGCTGGTGCTCTGTTCGCTGTGCCACCTAGCCGCCCCTTGCTCTTCATCTTAGACAGATATTACTTATCATCTTAAGAAAGACTCTGTTGATTCATATGCTTTCTGGTGTTTTTAATAGGAATGGGTATTGTATTTTGTCAAAGGCTTTTTCTGCATCTATTAATATAATAATATGAATTTTGTTTTGTTGTTGATATGATCAATAATGCTGATTGTTTCCCCAATATTTAACCAGCCCTGCATTCCAGGTATAAATCTCTCCTAGTCATAGTATATGATCTTTGTGATATATTTCTGTAAACTCCTTGCTAGTATTTTATTTAATTTTTTTGCATCAATATTCATTAAGGAAATTGGACAACAGTTTTCTTTCTCTGTTTTTACTGTGCCTAGTATATCAAAACCATATTTGTGTCATAAATGAAATTTTGTAGGATCCCTTCTTAATCTATTTTTTTCAAATAGTTTACAATAATATTGGGGTAATTATTCTTTAAATGTTTGGGAGAATTCACTTGTGATTCCATGTGGTCCAGGAGATAGATTTATTTGTTTGTTTGTTGTTTAGGGAGGTCACTGATGGCGTGTTCAAATTATTTTTCTAAGATATGGTTATTTAAGTAATCTATATCTTCTTCTATTAATCTAGGAAGTTTATATTTTTGTAAATATCCATCCATTTCATTTATGTGGTCAGTTTTACTGCCGTATATTTGGGCAAAATAACTTCTAATAATTGATTTAATTTCCTCTTCATTGGTAGTGAATTCACCCTTTTCATTTTTGATACTAGTAACTTGGTTTTCTTCTCTCTTTTTATCAGTCAAATTAAAATGATTTGTCTATTTGGTTGTTTTTTTTTCATAAAACCAGCTTCAAAATTTTTTATTAGTTCAATTTTTTTCACTTTCAATTTTATTAATCTCTCCTTGATTTTCAGGATTTCTATTTTGGGGTTTAATTTTCTAGTTTTGGGGGGGTTTTTTGTTTTTTTGTTAGCTGCATGCCCAACGCATTAATCTGCTCTTCCTCTCTTTTATTGATGTACACATTTATAGGCTATTTCCCCTCGTGGCTTTATCCCACAGATTTTGGAATGTTGTCTCATTGTTGTCATTCTCTTTAATAAAATTATTAATTCTGTGATTTGTCCTTTGACCTACTCATTCTTTAGGATTAGATAATTTGGTTTCCATTTGACTTTTAATCTATGATTCCACAGCACTTTATTAAATGTAATTTTCATTGTATTATGGTCTGAAAAGGGTACATTTGGCATTTCTGCTTTTATCAGGTTTATATACCCTAATGCATGGTCAACTTTTTCTGAAGATGCCACATACCACTGAGAAAAAGGTATACTCCTTTCTATTCATTCAGTTTTCTCCTATTACTTCTGTATTTTCAGATATAATTCTAGCTCTTTTGCCTTCTAGAATATCATATTCCAAGCACTTCACTCCTTTAATATTCTAGCTGCTAAAACTTGTGTGATACTGACTGTGGCTCCAAAATATCTGAATGGTTTCTTACTTGCTACTTGAAGTAGTTTTTCCTTGATCTTAGAGCTCTGGAATTTGGCTATAATATTCCTAGAACTTTTAGTTTTGGGATCTCTTTTCAGATTGGTGGATTTCAGATTTGATTAGTATATTCTTTCAAATTCTATTTAACCCTATGGCTCTAGAATATTGGGGCAGCTTTCTTTGACCATTTCTTGAAATATGATGTCATGGCTCTTTTTTTGATCATGGTTTTCAGGTAGTCCAATTTAACAATTAAAGTCCAATAGTCTTAAAACTGTCGTTCTTTGAACTATTTTCCAAGTCAATTGTTTTTCCATTAAGATGCTTCACATTTTCTCCTATTTTTTTATTCTTTTTACTTTGTTTTATTATTTTTTGAAGTCTTGTAAAATGATTAGCTTCCAGTTGCCCAATTCTAATTTTAAGGAGTTATTTATAGCAGTGAATTTTTGTACCGCTTTTTTCATTCGGCTAATTCTGTTTTCTAAAATATCGTTTTCTTCAGTACTTTTGGTGCCTCTTTTACCAAGCTGTTAATTCTCTTTTCATAATGTTTTTTCTGTTCCATTCATTTATTTACTTAATTTTTATTCTACTACTCTTATTTGATTTTGGAAATTATTTTTTAGGTTTTCCAGGAATTTTTGTTGGACTTGTATCCAATTCATTTTTTGCCTTGGAGGCTTTCTTGTGGTTGTTTTGATTTCATTATCTTCCTCTGAATTCATGTCTTGATCTTCTTTGTCATGCTAGTACTTTTCATAGTCACATTCTTTTTTGTTATTTGTTCATTTTCCCATCCCATTTTTAAAATTTTAAACTTTATGTTAATGTTAGGCTCTGTTCTCAGTGTAGGGATAGGCTGGTAGAGTTCTTTCTCAGGCTTCAGGCTTTTTCACACTTCTGTTTTCAGAGCTAGTTTTGGGGCTTTGGAAGTTTTCATTGATTCCAAGGTAGTGTGATCGGGGGAAAGTTGTGGTCACTATTCCCTAGGTCTGTACTCTGGTCCTTACCCAGGAAGGGCCCCTGATTCCTTGAGATTTCAATAAATACTTCTCCTTAGGGTAGCTGATTCCCTAAACTAGAAGGGATATTGTCCCTCAGGGTTTTCATTCCCCCTTGACCAAAAATGAGGACTCCTCTCCACCCTTGAACCATGAACCAGAAGTAAGTATAGGCAAGGAAGTTGTCAAACAGTTGCCCCTCAGGGTTCCATTCCTGTTTGACCCAAAGTTTTCCTCTCTGCCCTTGAAATATGACTCAGAAGTGTGCACAGGCAATGAAGTTGCCAAACAACTGGTTCTGTGTCCAGTGCTAACACAGGGTTGCCTGTAATCTCTTTCTGACCAGTGGCCAGGTCCCCTTACCTTCTCTGGCTTGAGAGCTCCTGAAGCTGTTGCTTCTTCTATCTCTATCACCTAGTCCTACCACTGGGGTTTCATTCATGTGTGCTCTGGGCTAGACTCCTTCTCCATGTCACAGATATATCTTTCTAAGCTTCTATATTGTCTTGAGATGGAAGAATGTCTCACTCACTTTCTAAATTGGCTCTGACGCTCTAAAATTTGAAGTATTGTTTTAAAGTTGTTTGGAAGGGAATGTTGGGAGAGCTCAGCTGAATGCTTTCTCTACTCCACCATCTTGGCTCTGTCCCCATTTTCGTTAGTAATATTTTAGCTTCCTTGTACAGAATTTTGTGACCTGGGAAAGGTAAGAGACAAAAAATAGTTGTTCCACTGTCCTTGATGAAGGGTAAATCATCATAAAAAGGTTGTCAAATATTTCTCACTTCTTTTATCCATTATCTTTCAATGTTGTCTTCAAATATCCTTGATATGAACTGGCTTAACTGGGTCTCAAGTGAAGTTCTAAACAAACTCATTTTTCCTCTACTACTTTTTAACAGTTTTAAAGGCAGTAATGTTTAATATTCCACTATTCTCCTTTATCATGTTTCTCTCTCATTGGCATGGATATCAATTAGTTCCTGATTGAGATAATTTCTAGGTTCTTTTGGACTCTTTGCTGTGATAATTGCTTTACTTAGGTTAAACTTATGTGGGAAATCATGAGTCTATGTTAGTGTTTATTCCTTTATTGATTTCATTTTTGTTGGGATCAGTAGCTTCTTTGAAAAGGACAGACTGGAGCTTATTTTAATGTATTCAATCTTTTCTTCATTTTTATCCTTTTAAAAAAATCTGGTGTTAATTTTGATTTTTTATTCTAACATGGTGATCATGTGACTATATATATAGTTTATTCAGAAATGACTTCCGCATTGTTAACCAGCTATTTTGAGCTATTAAAATATTAATTATTAGTTTATTATTTTTAAAAACAAATAAATCAGTTTATAATTTCTTATACCATCATTTCTTATTCTTTATATATTGAAATGTTTGCATTTGACAACACTTGCTGAGCTCACAATGAAAAAAGAAAAGAAAACATATAGTCAATTTTGTTTTTATGCCAAATACATAATGGGAATTTGAATAGTTCTTGAATTGAGGTAGGTAGTACAAGTTTTGCAGAAGAGTGTTTGGCAAAAATCAATCCCTATGGTTACTTGAATGTGGGCAATTCCTGACATAGAAACCCTTCCACCAATGCAGTAGCAGTTCATTTTAGAAAGATGCCTGGCAGACACTGTATAGTTAAATGACTTGCCAACTTTTACATAGTATATGTCAGAGGTAGGATCTGACTCCAGGTCTTCCAGACTTCAAAGCTATTCTTCTTTCATGGATACCTGAGATTCAAAGGTTAAGCTCTTTGCCTAGACTTAATAAACTCAAACCCAAGTCATCTGAATATAAGTCCAGGGTTCTTTCTACTACAACAAGCTATCTTGTTGTTTTTGAAGAGTTTTTGATATGACAGAATTTTACAGGGGTTGGGGGAGGAGGTAAAATCTGTTATGTAGTTTAAAGAAAAAAAAGTAAGAGAGAATACTTTTTTAAATGACAGGGCTAGAGGATCATGTATAACTTTATAACTTCAAAGATACCTATTAGTCAAGGGTCTTAGTATTTCTAAATCTTTTTCTCTGAATGTGTGCCCTTCTCCAAAGTTCAGGTCATCAATCTGGAGCAGGTATCATAGCAAAAAGGAATGTAATATTTTTGCAATTCAGTATTATGAGTTCTTAGATGGAAAATTACTGTCAGTTCTCTTTCTTTAACTTCCAAAATGACTCTAGCTGAAGCTGAACAATAGTTCCCAGACACCAAAAAGAAAAAAGACACCTAAGGTGAGTTTTCAACATTTGCTATTCTTCCAATATTATTATAACATGATTAGTTGAAATAACTTTGAGTTCCTGATTTTTCCTTTATTTGAAGAATTATAGTGATATTTAAATAGAAAGTGGAATAGACCTAATAGGGATTTAAATCTCTCTGCCTCTTTTTCATCACTGTAAGGTAGAAAACCATAATATCTTTCATAAATCTATATTTCACCCTACCTCTCACCCCCCCCCCATAGGAATAATGAACATACTGAAGAGCTTAAGACAAATCAAGACCCTTTCAAATTTTATCAGGTTTCCAACATGTTCCCCTGCCTCCTAAGGTTAGGATATCATACATTTACAAGTTTGAGGAATTTGTCAGCTACACAACATATGTAAAAGAAGGGTCATAACAAAATTCTTTTTTAAATAAATACACTTTAACAATGATATAGTTTATTATTTCTCACTTTTTTTATCACCTAAAGAAAATCAAACTAAATTCCATAGCCCCAAAGTAGAAGAGGTTGGAGCTTCTATTAAACCCTAAATTGGTCAAATAAAATAAACAATTTTAACACGCTTGAAGGAGTCAAATATAACAAATGCATCAGGCACAATCTAAATGTTGATTAAAATGAGGAAAACAGGTATTATGTCTTCAAGAATCTACCTTCCTTTTGCTGAGACTATCCTAGAAGATGGCATCAAATGTTAATGCTCTTAAATCAAGATTTTTTTTTTGCATTCTTTTCAGAATAGAAGAAAGCTCATTATTGATATGAAAAATCACATCCTGAATCAACAATCTAAACTCAATCATACAATTTGTTGTAGAAAAAAAAATCAAAATTTACAAGAAATTAGAAGAAAAGATAATGACAAAGACAGCATATAATTAAAATAGCTCCAATTTGATATATTTTTAAAAAGTTATTGTTTGAATTAATGTTGAAAATGGTAAATGGATAAAGAAATAGAAATCAAAATGGACAATTACCATCTCCTCTAGACATTTAAACTACTGAAAATATAAACCTGCTATTACTACCAGAAGCACTCTAGTTTTAAAACATCCAGTGAAAATTCTCATGAAGGTAGACAATGTTATAAAGTTTCCTGTGCTGATATTTCCATAGGATTCTTTCAGAAAGTCCCTCTGAATATATGAAAATAGAAAAGAAAAGAAGGTGTATATAGCAGTAGGAAAATGGAATCTGATGCTATTAATCTAACACAAATTAAATTGAATTAAATTAATAAATATTTATCAACTTCCATCCACAGTGTACAAGTCCCTCTGATGTAATGGGGACCTAAGAGGGAAAAATAAATACTCCCTGCCCATAGTACACTTAAATTCTAGTTGAGGAAAACATAAATATATAAAAAGTTAAATAACAATATAAGAAAATAAAAGAAAAAAGGCAGAGCAGACAATATACTTTTACCCACTTGCCATAAGGATATCTACATAGCTCCACTATTTGTCATAGGATTATGGCTGAACATTTGGATGAGTTAGAGCTACCTGGTGTATAGTTTACCCACTACATAGATGATATTATGATATAGGGAAAAAATGTAAAAAAAGTGGAGAAGAGTTTGATGCTTTTGATTAAGCATATGAAAAGTAAAGGGTAGGAAATTAACCCTGAAAAGATTCAAGGACAGGCTCAAACTGTAAAATTTTGGGGTACACAATGGAATAAGGGTCTGTGAGAGAAGCTCCCACAAGCCTGACAAAAGATTCAGGATTTTCCTATCCCCACCAATAAAAAAGTGGTCCAAAATTTTATAGGATTATTTGGATATTGGAAGCACCACATACTATATCTGGGACAGATTTTGAAACCCTTATATAAAGTTACTAGGAAGAAATATGAATTTGATTGGAGACTTGAGCAGAGTAAAGCTATTGAAGAAGTCAAGGTTGCTATACAATTGGCCCTAGATTTATAGCATATGCAAAATGACCCTGTGGAATTACAAGTGACTACATAGGATGATTATGCAAACTGGAGTTTATGGCAAAAACAACAAAGTCAAAATGTACCCTCAGGATTTTGGTCTAGGAAAACTCCTTTCATCTGGAGTTGAATATACCCCTTTTGAAAAGCAGTTGTTAGCTGGGTATTAGACTTTGATAGAGACTGAACAACTGATTCTGGGCCATGAAGTGATATTAAGGCCTGGAATACCGATTATGATCTGGGTGATGAGTACCCCATCTTCTCACAGAGGCTAGCATAATTAAATCAAAAAGGCATATTCAAAATAGATCAAAACAAGAAAAAGTAGAGTTTCTGATCTACATGAATCTATAGAAAACATAGGTACTGAGGGAAATGATATATACACTGAACCAAAGCAACAGTTGGAACAGTCCTTGGTAAAATGGAATGAAGAATATGATAGATTAACTGAAGAACGAAACATGCATGGTTTACTGGTGGGAGAGCAAAATATTTGGGCTACAAAAGACATTTGAAAGAGATAGCTTATAACCCATGTACTAGGTAGACTTCAGAAAGTACTAGGAAAGGTAAAAGTAGTCAATATGCTGAACTTATGGCAGTATATCAAGCCATTAAAACAGAACAAGGCGGACAGTGTCATATATTCACTGATTCCTGGGTGGTAGCTAATGGGTTAGCTACATGGATGCTCATGTGTAAAAATCAAAATTAGGAAATTCATAGTAAACAAGCTGGGGCAAAGAAATATGGAAAGATATATGGGACATGTCTTTGGTTGCTAATTCATTAGTTTTTCATGTAGATGCTCACATGGCCCTCACCACACCAGAATGTGAGAACAATGCACATGCTAATTGGCTAGCAAAGATTGCTACTCAACATATTGTCCCTACTCTGACACCAACTGGTGATGCAGTGCTAGCAAAATGGGTACATCAACAACCGGCCATTTAGAGGTCCAGGCCAAACATCCACGGGGACAAGATCTCTCATTCATTGTTAAAACAAGTAGCAGAGGAATGTCATATATGTCAACTGGAAAAGGAACAAACTGCTCCTTGGGTAGTAACTGGAGAGATAGCAAGGGGAAAAGTTCCAGCACAAATTTGGCAAATAGATTATATTGGTCCCCTACCCCAAGATAAAGGATACAAATTTACATGTACTTGTGTTGACACCTATTCAAGTGTACTAGTGGCTTTTCCTTGAAAGAATGAGACCCAGAAAAACACTTGTAAAACTCCAGATATCATAAGTCTATATTATGGAACCCTCATGTAGATTCAAAGTGACAATGGATCACATTTCAAAGGTAATGAAATGAAGTGATATTGTATATTAAACAATATAGAATGGATATATCATAGTCCATACTATCTACAAGCATCTGGGTTAATTGAAAGAATGAATAGATTATTAAAAGAAGAATTAAGGAAGTTAAACTCCAATAATTTATAACAACATTGGAAAGATAATTTGTTTACTGCTTTATGTAATTTGAATAATATACCATCGAGAGAAGTATATCTCTGGCCAGAACAATGACCCTAAATCTGCGAATTAGAAAACAACAAACACATAAGATCCCAAATATTGAGTATTGGACTGTGAGACAAGATGTCCCAGCCCCATATCCAGTAACACCTGGTTCAGCAGGATATGATTTACATTGTTTAGAGGACTTTTGGTTGGACAGGAAAGAAATAAGAAAAATCTCTATTGGAATATGTAGGAGAATCCCTAAAAATCACTTTGGATGGATATTGCCTAAATGAGGATCAGCAGCTATAGGAAAATATGTATTGGCTGGAGTAATAGATTCTAATTATCTAGAAGAAATTATTATAACATTGCAAAACTTAAACGAAGAACCCTATACAGTTTTTTTTTAAATGATAGACTAGTTCAAGTAATTATTATTCCTTGTGAAACAATACCCCTTGTGAAAACTGACTCTCCTTCTGAAATAGCTATCAGAGTAACTGAAAGGTTTGGTTCTACTGAAAGAATAAAATTGGGAGACAAAGTATGAGTAAAGCAGAAACCAGAAGATAATCCAAAGGCTGCAGAAATTATAACACATAGGAAAGACAATACTGTAACTGTTGTTTATTCAGGAGAAGATGATTACCAAATTGTACCATTAACTTATATATTCTACTATGAGTGAGGCTATGATAGTGGGTTCATGGACTCTGGAAGCACGGCTGACCCCTGTATCTACCCTGCTTCTGGTTATTGTCTCCTTGTCCCTTTTTTACTTTTTTGTCTGTTAAGCTTTTTTGCTAGATTTGCTTCCTGCAGGCTTAATACCCTCCATCTGTAGATGCTTGATTGTTTAAGCTGGATGTCACCCCCTGTCAATGATTGTGATGGGTCACCCCTGCACCTGGCATCGATTGAAATCTGGATGCCAGCTAAAGAACTGACCTCTCAAATGGGAACTCTTGGGGCAGGGATGGCTCTACATCCAATTTCAGCAGCAAGTAGTTATGGAAGAAGAGACTTATGCCCCTTACCCCAAGATTTTGAGCCTCATTCATTTGAGGGGGGGATTACCCTAAGATATTGTTTCATGTGCTTATTTTGCATTATCTCTGTCGTATTGTTGTAAAATTCTGTTGACACCAGTTACCTCACCAGTTACCCCTAAACTCCCATTAACCTATGTAATGAAAAGCATTGTTAATGTATTTTTGCTATGTAAGTGACATGAAAGATCCTGGGGCCAAGTGTAGTGGTAATGGTAAATTGAAGATCTTCCCTGCCCCCTAATAGACTGAATGTAATCACATGGAGCCTGTGGTGAGAGGAATTTGCTGAAGGGAAGCAGGGAGTCAAAGTAGCCAGACAGTGGTAGAGAGAGGATGGCAGACAAGCAGACAGCTTGGTTTGTGAATGGTTGTGGGAAGGCTAAAGGATGGTGTGGCTCCCTGCTGTGCTGTGGTGCATTGGATCCTTTGTTGCTATGATGAAGTCAGTTTCCTGATATTGAGATTTGGCTTTATGGTACTTGAATTAGATGCTTTGCTTCTGTCTTCTATATGGAGAATCTGTTACATTTTGTGATTCAGAACTGTGCTAGTATGTTCATAGTCACCATCACTGCTGTGAATATTGTGTTGGTGCTACACAGGGAGAAATGAAAAGCAAAAGTATAATAATAAAGAACCTCAATATATCCTTTTCAGAACTAGACAAATATAACAAAGAAAAACCACCAACAAGAAAGATGTTAAGGACATCAAAAGAATTTTAGAAAAGTAAGATATTATTACTCTTTTGATTACTGATTGGCAATAGAAAGGAGTATACATATTGTTATAGTTCATGGAGTCCATGAATCCACTATCATAGCCTCACTCATAGTAAAATATAAAAGCAAAGGATACAAATGATGGGACCACATATTGGGCTTAAACACCTCACAAACAAATTCAGTAATATTAAACTATCTTCCTACTTATTATAACACAAGAAAAAATATATTCAATATTCAATATATTTAGACAAGAGGGTTAAAA
>CM053585.1:446971880-446991984 GCA_028646515.1 Pseudochirops corinnae | reverse complement strand
AAGAATATAAGCAAATTGGACATTCAACTAAGAAAATGAGAAAAACAAAAACAAATTTAAAATTCCCAATTAAACATCAAAATAGAAACCTTGAAAATTGAAGAAGAAATTAATAAAACTGAATGAAAAAATAGATAATAAATAAAACCAGGAGCAGGCATTTCCTTTGGGGGGAAAAACAATAAATAGAAATGTCATCATCTAATTTTATTAAAAATAAGGAAGGGGAAAATCAATTATCAATATCAAAGTGAAAATGGACAATTTACAACAAAGAAACAAAAGGTATCACTAGAAATTATTTTGCCCTATGATATTCTCCAATACTAAAAGCTTAAATGACATGTATGAATATTTACAAAAATGTAAAATAACCTGATTAATAGAAAAAGAAATAGAAAATTCAAATCATACAATCTCAGAGAAAGAAATTAAGTCCATAATAAAAGTTGAAAAAAAAAGGATAAAACTAGAATGATATGGATTCACAATTGAATCCTATCAAAGTTTGAAAAATAATTCCAGTGTTATATATTGGTTTAAAAATAGGAAAAGAAGACATATATTACCAAATTCTTTCTATAATACAAAAGCAATCACAATACCTAAAGCAGGGAGCAACATAGAAACACACAGAAAGAATAAAACACAGAAAACTATAGACTAATAACCCATTATAAATATTGATACAAAAATGTTGAATAAAGGGCTAGCAAAAAAAATTAAGAAAAATTATTCACCATGACCATATTAGACTCATACCAGAAGAAATTCAGTGTTGTTTCAATTTGGAAAATGGTCAACATTACAGAACACATTAATAAAAAGAAAAACAACAACAATAAAAATAATATAATTATATCAATATACATGCTTCTGACAAAATACAATATTTTTATTTAAAAAGAAACAATAGAAAACATAATAAATGAACTTTTCCTTAACAAGGTAAATGGTATATACATTTTAAAAAAAGGACTAGCACTATTTCCTACAAAAATATAATCTACATGGTACATTATGTGTAATGGGGATAAACTAGAATTCTCTCTATTGAGATCAAGAATAAAGCAATGATGTCCATCATCATCACTTCTATTTGACATAGTGCTAGAAATAGTATGCAAAGCAATAAGGCAAGAAAAATGAACTGAGACAAAAAAAAAGAAACAAAATTATCACTTTTGCAGATGATAGGATAGTGTGTTTAGAGATACCAGAGAATCAACTACAAATTAATTGAAACAAAATCTTCAGCAAAGTTAAAGATTGTAAAACAAATCCTCCTAAATCACTATCATTTCTGTATATAATGAACAAATCTCAACAGGAAGAACTAAAATGGGAAATTGCATTTAAAATTACTACAGAATGAAAGCAATACTTAGGAGTCTACCAAACAAGATATATGTAGGAACCATATGAACACAACTACACAACACTCTTTACACAAATAAAGACAGATCTAAATAATTTGAGGAACATAAATTGCTCGTGTATGGGCCAGGTCAATGTGATAAGGAAAATAACAATGCTACTTACTCTACTTGATTAGAGACATACCATAGTTCAGTGCCGTAACAAAGGAGTAGTTTATAGAATAAGAAAAAAATGATTAAATCCATCTCAAGGAGAAAACAGTCAAGAATTTTTAGAGAAATAATGAAAAAAAATGAAAATCAAGAGAAATAGTAATACCAGATCTCAAATTATAATACAAAGCAGCAATGAACAAAATAATTTGGTGCTATTAAAAAAGAGAGAGGTTAATCATTAGAATAGATTAGGTGTACAATATGCCAAAGCAAACACACCTAGTAATCTGATATTTGGTAAATCTAAAGACCTATTTACAAAAGTAAAGATTCACTATTTGACAAAAACTTCTAGGAAAAATAGACATGAATTTGGCAGAATTTAATTTTAGACCAATATCCTATACTGTCTACCAACCTAAGCTCTAAATAAATAAATGGTCTTGATATAAAAGATTATGTTACAAAATTAGGGCAACAATGAACAATTTACCTTTCAGATCTAAATTTAGGGAAAGAGTTTATGTCCCAAGACAGAAGATAAAACAGACAATCGTAATTACATAATATGTAAAAGTTTTTGCACAAACAAATTCAATGAAGCTAAGATTAGAAAGGAAATGGTGAACTAGAAAAAAAATTTTTGTAGCAAGTTTCTGTAGTGAATATCTTTAATACAAGGAACTGATTAAAATTTATAAGAAAAAGAACCATTCCCCAAGTGATAAATGAATGAAGCATACGAAAAGGCAGTTCTCAAGGGAAGAAATCTAAGATATCTCAAGCCATATGAAAAAAAGTGCTCCAAATCACTAATAAGTAGAGAAATTCAAATTAAAGCAAGTCTGAAATTCTACTTCAATTATAGTGGCAAAGTTGATAAACAAGGAAAATAAACATATGCTAGAAGGGCTATATGAAAATATGTACACTAATTCCTGGTTGGTAGAACTGTGAATTGGTCTAGCAATTTCAGAAAGCAGTTTGGAACTATGCCCCCAAAATTATTTATATGTGCATACACTTTTAATCTAGTGTCTACAATTAGGCCTATAAAACAAAGTTATTTTTAAAAAGTAAAAAAGGATCCATATGTAAACAAATATTTAAAGCATCTTTTTTTTATAGTGTCAAAAAAAATCAGAAACTAAGGGGGTACCCATCAATTAGGGAATGGCTAAACAAAAATATGAATGTAATGGAATACTATTATGCTGTAAAAAATAAGGGGAGTAGTTTCAGAGAAACTTCGGAGAAGCTGCATGTTCTAATATAGAGTGAACTGTGCAGAATGAACAATTCTGAAAGATTTAAGAACTTTGATCAACACAACAATCAACCTTGAGTTCAGAGGACCAATAGTAAGGAAACATTACCCACCTCATGTCAGAGAGGTGATATGCTAATATACTGAATGAGACACATTTTTGGACATTTCTAATGTGGTAATTTGTTTTGCTTGACTAGGTTTATTAGTTACAGCAGTTTTTTACTATTTCATTTTTTTCCAATAGAGGTGGAGGGTAGGAGGGAAAACAAACATTCTTGATAATTAAAAATAATAAATTTTGTAAAACAACATAATGGAAGAGGTATTACAAGTTACAATAAGACATCTGATTTGTTGACAAAGGGGTAACCCAGATAAATTCTACAGTATCAGTTCAGATGAAAGAAATATTTATAGTTTGAGTTGGTCTGAGAAAGCTTCATAGAAGAAAAGACTTTAAAGGTTCTTGAGCTGAACTTTGAAAGGTTGATAGGATTTGGCTAACTGGGAAGGAAAAGGAAAGATTTTTTAGATGGATATATAGTATGAACAAAGATACAGAGAAACAAAGTATGGTTATAGAAGAGAGTTTGATTCAAGTTATTGAAGATTTGTGAGGTTAATAGCATAATCAAAGTAGCATTTTAGAAAGGTTAACCTAAAGATTGTATGCAAGATGAAGTGGAGGAGGGAAAAGAAAGACTAGAGGCACAAAACCATAGTCTAGAAGTTAGAACTAGGACAGGGCCAGAGGGCCTTTATCCCAGGGTGATAAATTTAGAGGGTACTGACAGCACTTGTGGTCCTTTAGCAACCTACTGATAAGTAGAACAAACATTAGAATTAAATTCCTCTCATATCAAACTCCCTTACAAATACTCTGGCAAAGCCCTTATGCCTCTTCACTCAACTAAGAGCATACTTGATGCTGCTTATCCTCGGTGCAGTTTCTTGTACTTTCCCTGGCCATATACAAATTCCTAGTCATGGCTCTGGTAGACCACCAAGTAAGTAATATTCTTATATGTTCCCTGGGGTATTTTAATCCTGGAAATAAAAAAATTCAATCATGAAGTTACCCCATGATTAGTAAACATAACATTGTCTGATAAGAAGCTATAGTGCTGAAGGGTTTGGTTTTTTTAAAGCTTTTGTTCATAAACAATGGAAAATGTGAAAAAAGTTTCCTTTTTAATTACTGGATCACTTTACCAGTGATTAAAATTCTGTGAAACAGTCACATTAGGAGGGCAGATGACAACAATGAGGATTAGGAAGATTCATAGTCATGTAGCAAGTAAGTGACAAGGTTGGAACTCGTGAAGATTGCACATTCCTAAGAATGCTTAGGAAGAGGGGTATTGTAAGGTAGTACAGTGCTGTGGAAAGAGTACTAGATTCTGGAATGAGTAGACATGGATCCATACCCTGACTCTAACAATCAATATTAGCTGTGGGCCAAGGGCCATTCACTTAAACTCATCACTGCTAGAACTGACACTGTTATTAAAACTGAGTTTATTGAAAAAATTCATTTGTTGATATTATCTCATTAAGTCTTAACATTTTTATTTTGTTTGACTTAAAAGTACTGAGACTGAGGATGAAAGAAATCCAGGAGGCAGTATGGAAAAAAATTTGAGACATGGAATATGAACTTTTGGATTTGAATCCTGACTCCACCACTTAAAAGCTGTATGACTTTGTATAAGTCACTTTATCTCCCTAAGCCTTACTTTCTTAAATAGAAATACTAATACTTGCCTTGCCCTTCCTATCTTACAGTGCTTTTGTCAAGGTCATATGACCCCCTTGATGAAGCACTAGACATGAAATTAGGAAGAACTGGGTCCAAGTCTTACCTCAGACACTTACTAATTGAATGACCCTGGGCGGCTCATTTAACCTCTGTGTGCCTCATCTGTAAAATGGAGACAATATAATAGTGCTCATCTCCTAAGATTGCTCTGAGAATTAAATGAAATAGAAGATAGATAGATAGGTAGATAGGTAGATAGATAGACAGACAGATAGATAGATAGAGAGAGAGAGAGAGAGAGAGAGAGAGAGAGAGATAGAATAGATAGATAGATAGAATAGAGTGCTTTACAAATCTTATATAAATGCCAGCTATTATTATTGTTATTATTGTAAACCTTTCCATGTCCCAAGTGACTCTCCAAAACTATAAATTACAAAACACTTGCAGATTTATATGGGTTGAGGCAGTTTCTTTCCTCATAATATTGGTCTTCCATGAATAAGACACTCCATCTCTCTTTTCTGGGCATTTTCACTGACTGTTCCCAATGCCTGGAATATTTTCCCCCTTCATCTCTGCCTCCTGGTTTCCTTTAAGTCTCAGCTAAAATCCTTTCCTGAACCCTCTCACTTAGAGAACTTTCTCTCTATTGATTATCCCCTCTTGATCTTGTATATAGCTTATTTGTACATGTTTGATTTCTTGTCTCCCCATTGGAGTTGGGCTGTGAGCTCCTCAAGGGCAGAAATTATCTTTTGCCTTTCTTTCTATCCTAGTTTTTATCATAGTTTCTGGCACACAGTAGTCACTGAATAAGTGCTTATTGACTGAATGACAGTAAAAATCTGGGTCAAATCCATTCCCATAGGAGATAAGATGTAAAATACTGTATAAATGTGTGTTGTATTTGCTCAAATTATCACTACAAAAGATGAGAAGTATGTCCAGGATAGATGATTATGCAAAAATAGGATGGGTCTGGGATTTTATTATGGGGCATGTCTACTGTAAGACCTTCGTCCACCTAAACTACCTAGTACAGTAAATAAATCCCAGGGAATTGCCTCAAATGCAAAGGTTAAGTGATTTGCCCTGAGTCACACAGCTGGTAACATAGGCAAGATGTTAACCCAAGTACATCTGACACCCTGCCTAGCTAGCTATCCTGTCATTACACTGAATCCCTACATAGATAATTGGTTTGGACCAGCAATTTCATCTTCATGAACACTTTGTATGTGAAAATTCCTTCTAACAGTGCAGATCAGCAATTTTTCTGTAACATGTAGTTGTAGAGAGTTGTCTGGGCAACTGAGAGATAAAGTAAGTTGTGTTACTTGTGGGTTTGTTGGGTTGTTTTATTTGGGTGTTTTTGGAGGAGGAGGGCTGTCAAAGAATAGACTTATTATTTTTTTGCATTCTTTTTGTTTTTAATTTTGAATTCCAAATTCTCTCCCTCCCTCCACTCCATTCCCCCCACCCACTGAAAAGGCTAGTGATAAGACACTGTAAATGTTGGGAACAGGAACAACAGGTTGGCAGAGAAACATAATTTGGACCAACTAGGGTTTATTGAGTTTGCCAATAGGGGAATCTTACCCAAAGAAGCAACAGCTCCCTGAATAAATAGTACATGAGGTTTATATAGGTTTAAAGGAGAGAGGAACAGAGCAAAAGTTGACTGCTCAAGGTTCCTGTTGCTGGGGTTGCAGTGTGTTCTGGTACAATAACCCTTTGACCCAGTTTCAGGGATAGGGGTTTCTGCATAACAGAATGGGTGAGGTTAGGTTATTTCTCAGAACAAGTTGCCCCACATGATACCATGGCATGTCCCATTTTGAGTTACTTGAATTAGAAGCACCAATGGAAGAGTGTCCAGGGGTGGGGAACCTGCTGCCTCGAGGCTACATGTGGTCTCTAGGTCCTCAAGTGCAGCCCTTTGATGGATTCAGTCACATTTGATTACCTAGAGGACCACATGTGGCCTCAAGGCTGCAGGTTTCCCACCCCCCACTATATATATGTGAACAAAATGGATTGATTCTCAAACTGGGGTAGCTCTGGATCCACAATATCCATTATACATATGAAGTCATGCAAAACATTTTCATATTAGCCATACTGTAAAAAAAAAAAAAAAAGAATGATAAAGGAAAAAGCAAGAAAAATTAAAGAAAGTGAAAAAACTATGCTTTAATCTCTACTCAGAGTTCATCAGTTCTCCCTCTGAAGAGGGATAGCATTTTTTGTCATGAATCCTTTGGAATTATTTTGAATCATTATAATGATCAGAGTAGTTAAGTCTTTCACAGCTGATAACATTATCATAGTGCTGTTACTATGTAAAATGTTCTGCTCATTTCACTTTGCATCAATTCATATAAATCTACTGAAGTTTTTCTGAAACCATCCCCCTCATCATTTCTCATAGCATAACAGTATTCCATCATTATCTTTTATTATTCCCCAAGTGATTGGCATCCTTTCAATTTCAAATTCTTTGCCACCACAGAAAGGGCTGCTATAATTTTTTTTTTTTGTACAAATAGGTCCTTTTCCATTTTCTTTTATCTCTTTGGGATACAGATTTAGCAGTGGTATTGCAGGGTCAAAGCATATGCTAGGTTTTATAGCCCTTTGGGCATAGTTCCAAATTGTTCTCCAGAATGGTTGGATCAATTCATAATTCCACCAACAGTGCATTAGTGTTCCTATTTTTCCACATTCCCTCCAGGGTTTGTCATTTTACTTGTCTGACACATTAGCCAATCTGATAGCTGTGAGGTGGTACCTCAGAATTGTTTTAATTTGCATTTCTTTAATTATTAGTGATTTCATATGACTATGGACAGAAATTGTATTATTTGTGTTAAATAACTTCTGTGTACCTACTGCCAGTAAGTGTCAGAGGCAGGACTTGAATCCAGGACTTCAGGACTCTAAGTCAGGCTCTTAAAGACTAGATAGATAGATAGAGACATACATATATACATACATAATACACACATACATAAATAGATACATAGATGCACAGATAACAGAAAAATAAATGAATAAAAATGGATAGATGACAGATAAATGAAAGAAGCAAGCAAAGAAAAATTACTATTAAATTCTGATCCTTTGAAAATAAACAAACAATTTGTTTATTAAACAAATAAAGAAAACAAATAGGCTTTTACTATCTGATTTTTCTTGATTATGCATATTTTTGAGGCAAGGTAAATAGAAATTCAATTCTGAGCCTCCCCCATATGGTTTTATCTGGTACCTAGTAAGAGCTTATTAGAAATGCTTGCTGAATTGAACTGAATCCTTCAATAGCACTTCAAATGCATATTTCATCAAGAAACACAAATTTTTTTTCAAGAACATACGTTTCAGAATGGAATGTTTTTGTATGGTTTAGGAGGAAAAGAGCCACATTTAGAAAGGGAAATTAAGCACTTCAGTATGTATTTGTAAACTCAGATATGCAAACTAAGTGCAGTAAAAAATTGTTCCCAATACTTCCCGAGGCAACTTTAGGAAAATGAATCTAATTATGTTCTTAATGGCTAACTCATAAGGGTATTTTTTTCCAGTTCTTATATAACACAGAAAGTGGAAGACATACCAGTTGAAGCTGAAAATCAGTTTTAAGGTCTTTGTTTCACAACAGCTGGCCAATAACAATTCCAAAATCTCATGGTTTTAACTTATGTTTATCTATATTTTTTTTAAATCTCACTTCATTTACTTTTGAGGTATGTTAGCTAAATAACATTGACCTTTTAACCATCATAAAGTATATATCTATATATCTAGATACAGATAAACCTATCAATATCGCTATATCTAGCTATACTGTGTGGGGGGACAAAAGGTCAATTTTTTTCCCCCATATATGTGTGCATGTGTGTATACATATATATACACATATATATATATATTTAAAACATTTGAAGCCATAAAATTCAAACTTGGCAGGCATTCAGAGCTTAGTGAGTAAGAAAAATCAAGTCTGCTATGAAGAAATCAGTTAAATATTTTTATTTTGTTTTTTAAATTTATTTTTAACATTCTTTTCTTTTTAAATTTTGAGTTCCAGATTCACTCCCTCCCCCATGCAGTGAGAAGACAAACAATATGATATCAGTTGTATATGGGAAATAATGCAAAACATTTCCATATTAGCCATATTGCAAAATAAAGCAAAAAATGAGAAAATTATACTTCAGTTTGTACTTGGAGTTCATCATTTCTCTCTCTGAAAATCGAAAGTGCTTTTTTTCATCATGAATCCTTTGGAATTGTCTTGGATCATTGTATTGAACAGAATAGCCAAATATTTGACAGCTGATCAGCATTGATCACATTTATTGTTACTGTGCACAATGATTTTCCATTTCTTCTCACTTTGCATCAGTTCATATAGGTCTTACCATATTTTTCTGAAACTAATCTCCTATTCATTTTTTTTAGTGATCCACCACAATCATAGGCCACAACTTATTCAGCCATTCCTCACTTGATGAGCATCAACTCAATTTCCAATTCTTTGCTACCACACACACACAAAATTGTTACAAGCATTTTTGTATATACAGGTCATTTTCCTTTTTCTTTTATCTCTCTGGGGTACATACCTAGTAGTGATATTCTGGATCAAAGGGTATGCACAGTTTTATTGCCCTTTGGACATAGTTTCAGATTGTTCTACAGAATGGTTGAATCAGTTCACTATTCTACCAACAGTTTTTTAGTGTACCTATTTTCCCTCATGCCCTCCATCATTTTTCATTGCTTGTAGGTGTAAAGTGGTACACCTCAGAGTTACTTTAATTTGCTTTTCTCTAATCAAGAGTAATTTAGAGCATTTTCCCATATGACTATAGATAGCTTTTGTTTCTTCTTCTGAAGCATGTAAAATTTTTCAGTGAAGTTTTCCAAGTCACTTCTGGAGGTGAGGTTACTGCATTATATGTGTACTTTCCATAATCCAAAGGTTGACTTTCTTTTTTTTTTTCCCCTGGAGGAGGAAAGGCAGGGCAATTGGGGTTAAGTGACTTGCCTAAGGTCACACATCTGGTAAGTGTTAAGTGTCTGAGGCCAAATTTGAACTCAGGTCCTCCTGACTCCAGGGCCGGTGGGCTATTCACTGCAATACCTAGCCTCCCCCAAATGTAGACTTTCAATAACACCTAATGTACCTACCTAACTTTAAGTCAGAAAGTGATATACCAGATGAGGTCTTCACTCTTTCCCTCCATTTATTTCATTCAAACTTACAATAGGGCTATGAGAAAGAAAAAAAAAAAAAAGGAAGAGGCTAAGTGTCACAGTAGTTAGAGTACCAGGTCTGGAGTCAGGAAGACTTATCTTCCTGAATTCAAATCCTATCTCAGGCACCTAGTAGCTTGTGACCCGGGGCAAGTCACTTAATCCTGCTTTCCTCAGTTTCCTCATCTATAAAATGATCTAGAGAGGGAAATGGCAAACCATTCCACCAGTATCTCTGCCAAGAAAAACCCAAATGGGTTGTAAAGGGTTGGATGGGACTGAGAAATGATTGAAAACAAATGAAAATAAAGCTTCCAAGTCAAGTTCATAACAAATACATCAACTTCAATATGCAGTTTGTTTGGGGTACTATCTATAAGATGAATAATCCACCTGTAGGTCTGACCCAAGGGTGTGGAGAATTGATCCTCTTCCCCCAGAGCTCACTTTGAGGCTACAAGACCTACTCATTTGAACTTGGCATTCTAAATTACAGTGTGACCCTAGGCAACAAACTTAATCTCTTCATGCCTCAATTTCCTCCTTGATAAAATGGGCATAATAATAATGTCTATTTTCCAGAGTGGTTGCAAGGATCAAATGAGAGAACTATAGCAAATCCTAACAGCATCATAAAATTGTCAGCTATTGATCACAGAATAATAATAATAATTTATTTGATCCTTCCATACACATTTTTTAATAGCCACTTTGCTCAGGGTTGAAGAAATACAGCAGTAATTAAGACAGGACAGTCTTTGTCTTCATAAAGCTTTGCAATATAGGAAGACAATTTATTATTATCGTCCATTGCTGCCATTCTTTGTTCTGGAGCTGATACCAAGCTACGCTTCTGCACATTCTCTCTTTAGGTGTTTTCTTTGCTTGCAGCTCATATTGTCAAGGAGACTGTGAGCATTTTTTTTCTTCATAGATTATATCCAAGGACCACCTAGAAAGGATGAAGATTTGTTGGGCTGGTCTAATGACAAATTTCTTTATCTTTGAGTGAAGGTTGTGATGAATCTTTAAAGTCTGTTTCCATCCTCCTAATTCAATTTGATTCAAAATATATTTATAAAATGCCTACAGTTTCATGATCAAGGCTTTCTGAACATCTTATTGCCCTCGATTAAAATATGATCCTTGGCAGAGAAGGGAATTTAGAATGAGGATTGTGATTTTACTGCTATAGGGGACTTCAAGGTAAGGGAGCTACTTCTACCTACCAATGCAGATCAGTACTTTCTCGGCAACTTATGGTCTTAAAGAGTTGCCTAGGGCACTTAGACGTTAAGGGACATACTTGGAACACAAAGCTAGTATGTGTCTGTGGCAATATTTGAACCAAGGACTTTTAGCTCTAAGTCCTGCCCTCTATTCACTAAACCACACTGCCTTTATGAAATTTAGACTTTGTCTTATTAACAATATTACTGCAATATCTTTTTGAACATAGCCTATGACTACACAGAAGGTATCTTTGATGAAAACATGAGAAAGGAATAGTCTTTAGTGGAATATTTTCTTTAGAAGATCTGCTTTATATGGTCATTCAATTAATGGAACCATAGAAAATATAATATCCTGCAGTGTCTACTCATTAATTTACTTATTCATTTAATGTTAAGAGGCATTTCATTCCATAGGACAAAATGTACCTTTGGAGGTTCTCTTCAATCTACTAAAGTATGCAATGTACTAAATATTACTGAAATTACATATATTAATAGAGCTATGGAGATAACATTGTTCAATGACCCAGGTAGTATTGACATCAAGCAAAACATAAAATACTAAGGTATATACTTGCTATGGTGTTTTCCACAATCACAGAAGATACCCTGTGCAGTGTGCAACAAGGCAGCTTTTTGTTTGATGGTGAGATTCTTGAATGCTCCTATTTACACTTGACATTGTATTCTATCAAGCTTTGAAATGCTACAAAGCCTCCTCAATGAAATCCACACAAAATAAAACTCTCTACACTTTTAAAAAAAGACATACTTGATGACTACCAGTGAAATGCAAGTTCCTCTAGAGCAGAAATTACTTTGTTTTTGTCCTTGTATCTCCAGTACTGAGCATAGCATCTTACTGACAGTAAGTGCTTAATAAATGTTTGTGAACTGAACTGGAAAAGGGAAACCAGTGACAAAGGAAAACCGTTGGGAAGTTTTTTAGTAAGGGGAGAGAATAAATAGGATGCTCTAAAATTATATTATTTTAAGAAGGTTAATGTGCTTGCGTGGAAGATACCTTGGAGAGGAGCTAGGTTTGTTAGTCTCCTTTATTAATAAGAAATTAAAGTATTTGGTACCCTTGTATGTGTTGTTTTGTCCCTCATGAGCCAATATTGCTCAGGATTTTTAAAACAGCCTTAGAATTGGCTCATGAATAACAATCACATCTTGAACTAGGTATCAGGAAATAAAGGTCCTGCTACCAGATATACTACAAATGAATTGTGTGAGGTTTGGCAGGTCCCTTGTCTTTTCTGGACATGGTTTTCCACTCTGTAAAATGGGGGGTCTGGGGCTGCAGAGGCTGCTAGGTGATCTCTAAGACTAAGTTTTCTTAGTTCTTAGTTTTATGACTTTATGAATCTCATGATTTATAGCAAAGATCTACATATGATGAATCCATCTTGGACTCCATCCATAGTTCGAAGTTACTTTCAAAGCCAAAAGGACCTAATTTTAAGGCAATTTCTTACCTGAAAGGTCCCTGTGCTATGGACTCCTGGAACTAACATTAGTAAGACGTTCTACTTCATACAATCTATAAAGAGTCATTAACATAAAAGCTCTGAGAGAGGGATGAAATAAAAGATACCGAAATTAAAGGGGAAGGCTTGCCAAATAAATTTTTCTTGAAAAGAATGTTTGCTTATCTATATACTTTAAGTACATTTATCCGAGCTATGTAAAACAGTAGCAGCAGCAGAGTATAGTGGACACCTGAATCCAGGAATAGAAAGGTTCAAATTCTTTGAGGTCAGATTAGCTGTGGGATGATATGTAAATCACTTCATCTTTCTGTGGGACAGTCTCTTTAACTATAAGCCAGGGATAATAAAACCTGTAATACTTACCTCACAGGGTCATTGTGAGGTTCAAATGAGCTCAGGCATATAAAGTGCTATAAGAACAAATATAGAGTGTTGTTTTTTTTTATTTAACTTTTTTTGAGTTTTAACTTCTGCTGAGATTAAGAAGTGGCGGGCTCATCATCATCATGCCTCTTAATTTAAAAAATTGCTCTATTTTATATGATATAACGTTCATTTAATTAATTTATGGACTCATGCAAATATCTCTCTCTTTGGAGAAACAGGTCTTTTCTCATTTGACAGGGTGCAGCATGCTGACAAATGCAGACTCCTTCAGGATGATGGGAAGGCTTACTTTTTTTGCACATAATGATATGTATGTATAGCAAGAAATTCATCTCTGCTAAATTTTAAGTTTTGTTTCAGGTGATCAAAGACCAGTTTGGGCAATGTTCCCAGAAACTCCTCTGGGGGAAAATGACACATTTCCAAAACTGCAGAGTTCCAGTTGTGTTTGGTTTTTCAAAAAAAATCATTTGGGGATGGTGATTTCCTGTCTCTGCTTTTCAAAGGTTGTTCTGTAGATAGCCCTGGACCATGCTGTAAACAATGCATTTAAGTTCAGGACTCAGAGGTGGCAGATTATCCAAGTTTAAGGCTGTATTGTCACAACTAACAGTAACCATAAGTGAAAAATGTTTTAATGTGTAATACCAGCAAATTTCTTGCATATTTCCTCATTTGAATCTGAAGCAATGCCCTGCTCTACCCAGATAAAGAAAGCCTGAAATTCTAAACCTCATAGCCACCTCTACAACAAACATGTCATTGAACAAGGTATTGTTTCTGCCAGGCGGTGCTGTGGTGCAGTTTTGCTATTTTATTCCATTTGTAGTCTTATTAATAATTTTTTTCATTTTGAATTCCTGTACATATATGCTGCAGCAGTTTTGTGGTGGAGTCTGCCCAGGTTGTATAGCAGTAAAGTATTGTCATAGTACCACAGAGCTCTTAGTGCCCACCTGTTTCAAATCTCATATTGCACAGATTAGTGAACTAAAGCTCACAGTGGAAAAATATTTGCCCAAGGTCATTCAGAATCAAAGAAGCACAACTGAAAATAGAACCTTTTGTTGTCCAGTCCTTTTTAGCTATGTCCAACTCTGTGTGACTCCATTTGGGGTTTTCTTGGCAAAGATACTGGAGTGGTTTGACATTCCCTTCTCCAGGTCATTTTACATATAAGGAAATGGTGGCAAAAAAAAGTGCTCATGATTTGCCCAGGGCCACATAGCTAGTAAGTGTCTGAGGCCACATTTGAACTCAGGTCTTCCAGACTCTAGTTCCTGCACTCCATCCATGACACCGTTTAGTTACCTACTAGTTGCCACGGGGATCAGCAAAATCTTCATGAGGAAGATGGTATTTGAGTAGATCACCCCCGTAAATCATGGATTCTAAGAGAAAGTAGTCCATTCCAAGAATGGAGAACAACCAGCTCAGAGGTCATGAGATAAGATGTAAAAGCATCGTGTATGAAAAAAAGGCAAGTAAGGGTGGGATGGACAGGAAAGAGGCGAGATGGTGATCCAGGTAAAGGGGAGATTTGTTTTTCTATAATCTGAATTCAAGTGTTCTTGGATTGTGAGTTGGGTACGGGAGAGGGCAGGGGGTTAGCTCCTCTAGAGAGGCCCTAGACACTATTTGTTTAAGTGAAGGGGATGGGCCAAGATAGAGATTTATCTTGCTATCTTCTCTAGTCCTTAAGAGAGAAATTGTTTAAGAAGTACAGTGAGTGTGCGTTTGGATTTGGTGCATTAAGCTACTTATGTACTATATAATGAATGAAAGGAATAATGTGTAATAAGGCTAGCAAGGTAGGTTGGGGCAAGATTGTGAAGGACTTTAAATGCTAAACAGAGGAGTTTCTACCGAGTCCTAGGGGAGTTTATTGAGTAAGGAAGTGATATAGTTAGGCCTGTACTTCAGGAAAAAATTACTTTCGTAGCTGTGTGGAGGATAGATTGGAAAGAGAAGAAACTTGAAGCTAGGAGAGCAATCAGGAGGGGATTACAATAATCCAAGTAAGGTGCCGAGAGGACTTGAAATAGATAGAGTAGTGGCTCAGTCAAGAGAAGGGAGCAGGCAGGGGGCAAAAAAGATGTTGTAGAAACAAGAAGATCTGACGACTGATTGAATAAGTAGCATGAGGAAGAACAAGGAATTGAGGATGACAGGGTTTCAAACCTGGATGGTTAAGCAGTTGGTGACAATCTGGAAAGAAACATATTTAGAAAAGCAGTGGGTCTGAGCAAAGGACAATGAGTTTTGTTTTAGACATATTGAGTTTGAGAGGCCTACAAACCTTAAAAACGTTGAGCTCAGGAAGAGACTGGGATCCCAGAAAACAAAGCAAAACAAAACAAAATAAATACAGATGGATAAGTGTGTGTGTGTGTGTGTGTGTGTGTGTAAATAATATGGAGAAGAAAGAGACAGAAGAATTAATATAGAGCCAATAACTAAACTCCTGGGAGCTGATGAAATAACCAAGTGAGGGGAAATTAATTAAAAGAAGAGGCAACAATGCAAGTGAAATGTCTAACAATCAGAAACTGAAATGGATGTCTTGGAGAACACACTGTTATTTATACTGCAGAGCTACAGGCCTTAGCATTCTAATTTGAGGAATTTCATAGCTGATGTTCACCACCCTTTATGTGGAAGTCACAATGAAACCATTAAGTACTGCCAGTGGCCTAAATTAAAGTTGATTATTTAAAATAACCCACCACCATTACGTCTATTGTCAGGGTTCGTTGCCCTGCCCGAAGGGGCAGCAGGTACTTACCTTTACAAAGGAGAAGACGCTGGCGTTTTCTCTTGAAAAGAAAGTCACGCTGGAGGGTAGATGTTAAGAGGGTTTATTGATGTCACACCGGGGAAGCCTGACAGCGGGACTCTAAGACCCCCCCACCCCTCCAAGGCTTGGGTCCTTTTATCTTCCCCAGATCCACACACTACACGTGACACAGCCCAGCTGAGCGGGGTTGAGAAAGGGGAGGTAAATTGTGAAAGGGGAAGTGCAATCACAAGGGCATGAAGACCCCAGGGTGTGGAGACACCAGTTGGGAGCCTCAGGTATCCCACATAAGAAAGTCTTGAACAATGCAATATTCCCTGGTCAGGGACGGTGCAATATGCTCTGACTTCCACATGACCCAACTAATTCCCGGGCCTCACTCCTCCCTGTGTCTCAACATCACCACTTGCAATCTGGCACCTATTTTGTGACCCTTACAATCTATATCAAACTTTTACTGTACTTTCCCTTTTTTTTTTTTCCCTTTTCTTGACTCCTGACACACTGAACTAGGAAGAAGAGCTGGGATACTTGCTCCCCATTCCCACTTCCAGATCCTCTTGCCACCAGCATCCAGAAATCTCTCATTCTTTGTGGTTCAGGCTTTCTAGATGAACTCAGGTCTTTCCAGTTGTCTATTAGGCCACAAGTGGCTCTCCCTTCTTTCTCAAGGAATTCTGTACCTTTGTGTTCCTTTGTACTTCAACTCCTATCCTCACACTTGGCAACTCCAATGGTGTTATCTTCTTCAAATTCCTTGACCTCCCAATTCATAAACCTCCTCAACTCCCATGGCCTTTATCTCTCTATCTCCTCAACCCACAAAGGTAGTCATACCTTAAACCTTATCATCAACCCCAAATTATTCAGCCTCCTTGGTCTTTACCTCCATTGTCCAGCTCTTTTATCAGAATCTTCTATCTCTCCATCTCTCTTTCTCAATCCTAGTAAACATCATCTCCACAGTAACTTTAAGGGCCTCTAGTCCTTCCTGTTCTCCCAATCCATCACCCCTGCTCACCATCCACTCCTTGACCTCTTGAAATTTTGCTTCAGCCCCATTACTAGACTGAAACTTATCTCTCCAAAGTTACCAATTATCTCCTAACTGACAAATCTGATGGTCTTTTCTCTATCCCTATCCTCCTTGACTATCCTGGCTTCTGTGACAGTGGTGCTTGCACCTTTCTCAAATTATTTTGTATTTCTTTATTTCTGCCCATGTATCCCCTAGGAGATAGTGAGTCTTGAAGGTAAGGACTAATTTCTTTTTATTGTTGAATCCTTTGTGCCTTGCACAAAGAAAGCACTTGATAATTTGACTGATAAATCAGTAAATGTCACTAAAATTAAAGAAACAACTTCAGTAATAAATTCTGCCTATAATACAATATAATGTAAGACACTGCATCACTAGCTAAGGGAGATAAAAAGATAAATATATCATGATTCCCACTCTCTGGAGCTTGTAGTTGAGAAGCGTGTTATAACAGGAAACCAAGGTGATATTAAAGAGATCAATACAATGAGAATTTATCAAACATCAGCTATTTGCAAGGCAATGCTGTGGTATAAAATGGGGATGTAAAGACAGAAATGAAAGGAGACCTAAGTTCAAATCTTTCCACAGACATTGTCTGTGATAGAGACCTACAATGATTAAGTCCCTTAGCCTCTCTCTACCTCAGTTTCCTCATATGCAAAGCGGGGATAACAATAGCCCCTCCATCCCAGGGTTTTGGTGAGGATCAAACGAGATATGTGTAAAGTTCTCTGCAAAGCTTTAAAGTGCTAGCTGATACAATTGTTATTAAATGAAAAACATTTCCCTGTCTTCAAGGAGCTTCAATTCTGCTGTGGGAGGGGGGAGGCACAAGATGTAAATAGAAAAAAATAACACTACATGATAATTTGAAGAAGGAAGTCACCCTAATGATGGAAGGGGAATCAGAAAAGGCCCCCTATAAATGGTGACACAGGAACTGTGCTTTGTAGGAATCTAAGCACTCAAAGCATGGGGCTGCTAGGTGGTGCAAGGGATAAAGTGCCAGACTTGGAGTCATCTCCTGAGTTCAAATCTGATGTTTTACAAGCTGTGTGACCCTGAGCAAGTCACTTACCCTGTTTTCCTCAGTTTCCTCATCTTTAAAATGTGCTGGAGAAAGCAATGGCAGACCACTCCAGTATCTTTGCTAAACACAAAACAAGAAAAACAAAAACCCAAATGGGGTCACAAAGAGTTGGACACAACTGAAAATGATTGAACAACAGTAACAACTACAATGTCACAGAGATCAGAAATTTACCCTTTCCCTTTATCATATTTATTCATTACATTTCTCCCTGGAGAACTAGTTTCCCTCTGTCAACGACTATTTTGTTGTTGTTGTTGTTGTTGTTGTTGTTGGTGTTGTTGTTGTTGTTGTTGTTTCATAAATGATTTTAGAAGAAGTGTTGTATAGTGGCTAGAGCAAAGGATTTAGAGTCAGCAAGATTTAAGTTCCAGTATGTCCTCAGATACTTACTAGCTGTGTGACCTTGGAAAATCATTTAATCTTTCTGGGTTTCAGTTCCCTTTGCTGTATATTGTAATAACGATAGCCTTCACCTTATAAGGACCTTGTAAAGATGATATGAACTCTTTGCAAACTTTAAAGCACTAGATAAGTGTGACTGATGGCTATTATCATTCCCTATGCTTGTGTCTTAACCCCCTACTGGACTGTAATCTCCGTAAGGGCAAGGATCACTTTTTAGTTAAACTTTGCATATCTCCCAGCACATAGCACACTGTAGGTAATTAGCATGTGTTTGCTGAATGAATTAATTTATAAGAGGACACAACTTCTGAGACTAGTGTAGACCTTGTTGCACTGTGTCCACCTAGAGATGACCTTTAGCAGACTGTTATGTGCCCCCAAATCACAACCTCTGTTTCAGCCTTTACCATCTCTTGCTGTACCTTAACGTTGCTAATCTAATTTGAGACTATGCTCTATCTGACTGCTGGGATACTCACATGCCAACCACTGTCTCTAAGACCTTGGCATTTAATGCCCCTCAAAAACTGTCACTTGCCTACCTTTGCAGGCATATTTCATATCGCACTCTCTCACATGTTCTATCTTCCAGCCAAACTGGTCAACCTGGAAATCAGCATTCCACCTCCCAACTCTAACTTTCTCCGTGCTGGAATAAACTCCCTCCTCACCTTTCCTGCTTTGAATAATTTGTTCAGTGGTTTTCAGTCTTATTAGACTCTATGACTCCATTTGGGGTTGTCATGGGAGAGATACTAGAGTGGTTTGCTATTTCTTTCTCCAGCTCATTTCACAGATGAGGAAACTGAAACAGAGTTAAGTGACTGGTCCAGGGTCACACAGCTAGTAAGTTTCTGACGTCACATTCAAACTCATGAAGATAAGCTTTCCTGACTCCAGACCTGACATTCTATCTGCTGTACCACCTGGATGCCCTGACAGTGTAGTACCTCAGAGGAATGACATCATTCAAATGTAAGCAATCAAAAATGAATTTGTCTATAATTCTAATTTGGCCTAATAACCACAGGATAATAGGATAATAAGTTTAGAGCTGGAAAGAACATTAGAGATCATTAAGTCCAACTCCTTCAGTTTAAAGATTAGGTAAGTGAGGCCCAGAAGGGTTCAATAACATAGTTTTTAAGTGAGTGAATTGCAATTTAACACAAGTATTTCTTTCTCTATGCCACTTTCCACTATGCCAAATTAAATTAAAAAGCAAACAGTTCTTCCAACTAGTTGGAAGAGACATCCTGAAAAACCTTTATTGCTTAGGAAGGAATGGGAAGGGAAGGCAAAGTAATGCAAGAAAAATGAAGCTTGTTTCATTCATAACTCATAACTCTCTAAGATCAAAATTCTAAAAATCAAAATCAACAGGATGCAAGCCTCACTATTGGGAAGGAACTATTGGAAAGGTGAAAAAGAGCATAAACTAGAATTCCTTGATGAAATAAGAACACTGGACATTTTTTAAAAAACAGTATGGAGTGAGAACATCAAACCAGAATGAATATCTTGATATTATAAATAATGCTCTTTCTTTGAGAAATTTGATTCCACCATGAGTCAGAAGATTTCTCAAATTTAAATAGAGTCAAATGAAAATATTTGTCAGTGATAGGAAAAGTTAGTGGTATCACTCAAAAAAAAACTTTTAAAAGAAATTTTTTGTGTGTGTGACATAACGGCCCAAATCAGCATGTTTTCTAGTCATTTCCTCATATCTGTACTGTCACTAAAAGGAGATAACTACTATTAGAACTATTGTACTGTACTACATGTATATACTATACGTGTGTATAAATACTATGTAT
>CM053585.1:446948794-446971380 GCA_028646515.1 Pseudochirops corinnae | reverse complement strand
GTGTGTATGTTATTCCCTCCTTAAGCCAAATTCAATGAGAGTAAGGTTGACCCATTTCTTTTTGCCTTCTTGTTCTTCCCCTCCATTGTAACGGTTTTCCCTTGCCTCTTTTATATTAGATAATTTGCCCTATTATGTCTCTCCCTATCTCCTCTCATTATATTCCTCTCTTACCTCTTAATTTTATTTTTTAAATATCATCCCTTCCTATTCAATTGATCCTGTGCCCTCTGTCTATGTATACCTGTACATATATATATATATATGTATGTATATATACACACACACTCACATACATATTCATATACACATACATCCTTCTATATAGACATATATAGTATGTATTCATATATATACATTTATATTCCCTTCAACTATCCTCATATTGAGAAAAGTTTCATACGTTACAATTATCGTATTTCCATGTAGGAATGTAAATAGTTCAACTTTGATAAATTCTTTATGATTTCTTTGCCCTGTTTAGCTTTTCATGCTTCTCTTATTTCTTATATTGGAGTGTCAAATTTTCTATTCAACTCTGGTTTTTTCATCAAGAATTCTTGAAAGTCCTCTATTTCACTGAATGACCATATTTTCCCCTGAAACATTATACTCAGTTTTGCTGGGTAGATGATTCTTGGTTTTAATCCTAGAACCTTTGACCTTCAGAATATCATATTCCAAACCCTTCTATCTCTTAATATAGAAGCTGCTAGATCTTGTGTTATCCTGATTGTGTTTCTGCAATATTAAATTGTTTCTTCTTGGCTGCTTTCTCCTTGATCTGAGAACTCCAGATATATAGATATAGATATAGATATAGATATAGATATAAACATATATCTATATGTACATATATATATATATATATATATATATATATATAGCGCTATAATATTTCTTTTGGGGATCTTTTTCAAGAGGCGATCAGTGAATTCTTTCAATTTCTATTTTGCCCTCTGATTCTAGAAAAATCAGGGCAATTTTGCTTGATAATTTCTTGAAAGATGGTGTCTAGAATCTTTTTTTATCATGGCTTTAAGGTAGTCCAATAATTTTAAAATTGTCTGTCTGAATCTATTTTCCAGGTCAGTGGTTTTTCCATTGAAATATTGCACATTTGGGGAGGCTAGGTGGCACAGTGAATAAAGCACCAGCCCTGGAGTCAGGAGGACCTGAGTTCAAATCCGGCTTCAGACACTTGACACACTTACTAGCTGTGTGACTTCGGACAAGTCACTTAACCCCAATTACCCTCTACCTCCCCCCCAAAAAAAAGAAAAAGGAAAAAAAAAGAGAGATTGCACATTGCCTTCTATTTTTTCATTTGTTTGGATCTGTTTTATAGTATCTTGATTTCTCATAAAGTCATTAGTTTCCATTTGCTCTAATCTAATTTTGAAGGAATTATTCTCTTCAGTGAGTTTTTAAAATTCCTTTTCCATCTAGCCAATTTTGCTTTTTAAGGCATTCTTCTCCTCATTGGCTTTTTGAGCCTCTTTTTCCTTTTGAATTAATCTATTTTTTAAGGTGTTATTTTCCTCAGTCAGGTTGTTGACTCTCTTTTCATGATTTCTTGCCTCAATCTCTTCCATTCTCTCATCATTTCTCTTCCCAATTTTTCCTTCACTTCTTTTACCTGATTTTCAAAATCCTTCTTGAGCTCCTCTATGGCCTGTAACCAATTCATATTTTTCTTGGAAGCTTTTGGTGCAGGAGTTCTGACAGCATTGTCTTCCTCCTGACCCATGCTTTGATCCTTTTTGTCCCTAAAAAGGAATCTAAAGTTTCATTGCTGTACTTGCTTTGCTTCCTTTGCTTGATCATCTTGCCACTCAATTACTTGACTTTCGAGCTCTTTGCCACAGTAGAACTCTGCTTTCAGAGATGAGAGCTTTGTCCCAAATTGCTGAGGTTTTCACAGCTGCCAGAGTTATTAGTTGGGTGCCCTCTCTGAAGCCTCCACAAGCTCTGGCCCACTGGCCACACACCCTAGGACCTCCACAAAGACAGCAGTCCAGATCCAAGCAGGTTAAAGCAAGAGCAATTACCCTCTGAATGGTCATTTGGTCCCCCTACTATCTGCAGGCCAGGAACTCTGAAGCAGCCATGCAACAGCGGCTACATGGCCACCACCTCCATCACTTCTCACCCCAAGGGCAGGGGCTGGTCCCACTCCTTGTCTCTCCCCCCCCCCCCCAGTTCTAACAGAGTTCCACACTGACCTTTTACTTTGTCTTTGGCATTTATGGATTGATAATTCTGGAAACCACCATTGCTGCTGGTGATCCACTCTCTTGAAGTCAGCTCCAGCCACTGCTGGTTGGGCCCACCCTGGGGTTAAAACCATGAGCTCATGAGGGGCTGGGCTCCGCTCCCTGCTTGCTGAGATGGACCCTTCCTGTTGGCCTGCTGAGCTACCTTCAGAGGGAAATTTGTTTCTCTTTGTCACTTTGTGGGTTCTGTAGCTCTAAAATTTGTTTAGAGTCATATTCTATAGGTATTTGAGATGCTTATGGGGGGAGCTCATGAAGTTTTCCTTCTTCTATGCCACCATCTTGGCTCCACCCCTCCCCCCATGAAAACTGTTTTGCAAGCATGAAACAGCCATATGTCAGCTATTGCTATTATTACCAACTGTGTATATTTATCTACTTTTATTTTGACTGAATAACCTTGTTTTCTGGTTTTAATACTCTAACTAGCCAAACCCACATTGGCTCTTGATGAGATGTTGCTGATAAAAAAAGGTGACTGTTTAAACAATGGAGCCTACTCTCTTTTCCATTTGTAAACTCATGGGGTCAACTCTCCTTGTCTTTATAGGCTATGCAAATACCTTGACTGAATTTCACTAGGTGTAGTGGAGGCAGGAAAGAGTATAAGGGACTACAAAGCCACATCTCATATCTTTCAATTCCAAACAGGAAAAACCCAAATTTCTAATAATTCTACACATTATATTTCTATACTACTTAGGGAAAATGAAGATTCTTTAAGAGGCAGACTAAGATGTTCTGAGTTCTGCCTGTTTTCTCTATCAGTAAAGCTCCAAACAACCTCAATATTTGCTCCATGTTTGAAGGCAACGTATGGTGTCAGAGGCTGAACCTAGCAAAACACCCCTTCTATACTGTAAGCTCTAGTCATTGCAATATATTCTGTTTTCAACTGAAAGTTTAATCACTGAATGACTTAAAACTTTCACCTAAGGGGGGAAAAATGGCTACTCCAGATTTTATCAAATAATGTTAGTGGAATTTTTTTAGGAAGGAGTACAATACCTAGGCAGATCTACAGATCATGCCACTCATTTTCTCTTTCTCCTCACTCCAGTCCCCCCTTTACTCCTCCCATACATCATCATATACAGTATGAACAGATTGAATTGGTTCTTAATATTGTCACAGACTTTAAAATTAATGACTCTCAGCAACATAGTGTATCCCATAGCTTTTTTTTTAACCAAAACCACTTCTTTAAAATTCTTCTCTTTATTATGTCTAAATGCTTCATGATTTTAAATTTTAAAAGTGGTCCCTGCCCTCAAGTCACTTCCTGTCAGTATCAACCTCTTGGGTTCTGATCAACTGACTCTCAGTTCCTGATCTAGTGAGAATGCAATAAAAGCACTGAGTCTAGGGAAATTTTAACATATCTTGAAGCAACTTAAAAGACCTTAAAGTGCTGTGTCTTATTCAACATTTCTGGTGAAGGTGTAATGATTTTAGGAGAACAACTAAAACAGTGATAAAAAAGAAAAGGCACACATTGAGAACATCTGATTATCTAACAATTTACTGAAGCCTTTACTAGAGCTTAGCTTTGAGCAAAAGAAAGGATTCATTGAGAATCCATTTCCTGCCTTTGCACAGGCTTTTATGCATGCCTGGAAAGCTCTCCCTCCTCACCTCACTTCCATCTCCACCTCTTTTTTCTTAATCCTCTCACCTCCTCCCCCACCCCAATTCATTCACCAATATCAAAATATATGCACATAGATAGGCAGAGATAAACAAACATGTGCACATGCATATGTGTATTTATATAGACATATGTACACATAGAAGTCAATACTTTCATACCTGTAATATGCATATACATGTATATAAACACACATTTATGCATGCATATATGGTATTTGTTTACCTGTTTCTATGTTATTCCACTCTTTTCCTCACTTTGTAAGCTCTTTAAGGGACTTTTGATTTTTATCTCTGTATTCCCACTTCCTACTATTGTGCCTAACATGTTGTTAGGGGGTTACTAAATGCTTGTTGAACTGAATTGAATTGAGTGTATCCATTTGAACAACCCCTTTCTCAAGGAAGATATGAGTCGGGCATCTAGTGATTTCAGAGAAGGAAATTTTACATAGACCAGTGCTCTTTATTAATGTGAGATATATTTTTCCAATGGAGCAGAAAGCAAGAAGGAATTGCACAGGGTGGTCAGCATAAATAACCTCATTAATTTTCAGATCCTTTTCTGGATACATCATTTTCATATTGCGAGCACATCTTCTTAATTCCCCCAATATCAGACATGTTACTATTCAAATGTAAGTCAAGTCCAACTCTACTGTATCCCATTGCCTCTCACACTCCAACAAGAAATATCAGTTAGAATAATCACACTCAAACAGCTGCCACTCTATTTCTGGCTCTCATCACTTCTCATCTGAACTGCTGCAATAACCTTCTCATTGGTCTTCTGGCCTCAAGCTTCTCTCCTTTCCAATCCATCTTCCACACAGCTTGCAAAAGTGACCTTCCTAAAGCACAAGTCTGACCATGTCACTTTCCTACTCAATAAACTCTCATGGACTTCTATTTCCCCCAAACTGCCCTGTTTGGCCTTCAAAGTCCTTCCTCTGGTTCCAAATAACTTTCCCTTCACACACTTTTTGATCCATTCAAACAGAATTTCTTATCATTCCTTACACATGAAATTTCATTTCTCATCACCACTCCTTTGCACAAACTATCTTTTATTCCCAGTATGTATCTTATTTTTCCCTCAACATTCAGCTCAAAGACCACCTTCTACATGAAGTCTCTCCCAGATGAGTATGTATCTCCATCAAAAAAAATTACTTTAAATTACTTTTTGTATATATATATGGTGGTGGTGGTGGTGGTGGTGGTGGTGGTGGT
The DNA here is from genome assembly GCA_028646515.1 of Pseudochirops corinnae. Taxonomy (NCBI): domain Eukaryota; kingdom Metazoa; phylum Chordata; class Mammalia; order Diprotodontia; family Pseudocheiridae; genus Pseudochirops; species Pseudochirops corinnae. The sequence continues at coordinate 446,966,224 of CM053585.1, read as the reverse complement.
AGTACATGTGTATGTGTGTGCATCAAAGTACTGTACAGTAGTAGCAAAAGAATGTAGGATAGACTAGAATGGGAGGGACTTAGGGCAGTGAGACCAATTAAGGAAGTAGTGATGATTGAATAAGCTATAGTAGTAGCTGTAGAAGTGAAAAGGAGTGGGGTATAAGAATTGTGGAGCTAGAAACCGCAAGATTTGCAACTGACTGAAAATGTGAGGTGAGGTGAGCAAGAATTCAAAGATGACACCAAGATAAGTAACCTAGGAGACTGGAAGAATGATGGTGCTTTTGATAGAAATAGGGAAGTTTGGAAAAGACACAAATTTTGGGAGAAAGATGAGTTCAGTTTTGTTCATATTTGAGCCAACTCCTGGACATCCAGTGTGAGATGTCTGATAGACAACTGTTGATGGAAGACTGAAGCTCAGGAAAAAGACTTGGGTTAGATATGTAGATTTGTGAGTCATTGCAATAGAGATAATAATTAAATTCACGTAAGCTGATGAGGTCACCAGGAGAGAAAGAGTATAGAGGGAAGAGAGAAGACCCAGGACAGAGACTTTGCGAAACACTCAGGAGGAGTGGTATGGATGATGATGAATCAGGAAAGGAGAAGGAGAAAGAGCAACTAGACAGTCAGGATGAGAACAAGGAAGAAACAGAACTTAGGTAAACCGGAATATTTAGGAGCATAGAGTGGTCAGCACTGTCAAATACAGCACATAGATTCAGAAAGATGAGGACTGGGAAAAGACCATAAGATTTCATAATTGTGATCATTAATAATTTTGGAGAGAACATCAATTAGGTGATGAAGCCAGAAATCAGAGTAAAATGAGTCAAAGGAGACATGGGCATGTTTGAAGGCATTAAGGAAAGAATCAGGAAATAGGGAGAAGATGAGATCAGAGAAGAAGAAGGAATGGTTTTTGGTTACTGACCAAAAGCACTTTTAGAGGGGTTGATGTTGACCTTGGTGAGGAGAAGGACTATTTCATTGTCTGAAGCAGTGGGAATGATAAGAGTAGGGGATGATGTTAAGGGGTTTTGAGATGAAGAAAATAGTAAAAAAAAAAGAAAGCAAGAAAGAAAGAAAGAAAGAAAGAAAGAAACAAAAAAAGGATTGCTACTAGAGAATTTGAGGTAGCTGAAACATTCCAGATTATCTACTTTAACCCCTTTGCTTGACTATTGAGGAACTTGACCTTAGATGGATTATGTGATTTAGCAAAGCTCACACAACAAGTGCTGACCAGATGACAACTCACAGGTAGATCTATTGACTCTCATTCAAGTACTCCTTCAAATACACCCTGAGTTTCCTAACAAGTCTATCAGTCTTTCTTTTCTTTTCTTCCCTCTAATTCATCCTATACAACACTGCCCAGCTAATATTCCATTTTGTGCATGTCACCCCAATGCTTTAAAAAAAAACAACCCATTGGTGGCCACCACACTGTCTTCAGGATAAGTCCAAACCTCTACAACCTGGCTTCAATTGACCTTTTCAGCTATATCTTATACTCCTCCCCTTTGTGATCCATTTATTCTACAGGGGTATCCCTAAATCTGGACACACAGGAAATCTCATTAACTATGCATATTTTCAAGAAATTAAATGAATTAAATTTTCAACAACATTTTATTTAATTAGCATAAATTTTAGCTGTGACAATTTCATATGGAATAAAAGCTTTCATTAGCTAATGTGGACTATTTTCCATATTTATGGAAGAGATTAATTTAATTTAATTAATTAATGAGATTTCCTATGTGTCTCCTATGTCTTCCTATGAAATCTTATTTATGTTAATTTAATAAAATGTTGAAAATTTCATTCATTTCATTTCTTGAAAATATGTATAGTTAATGAGATTTCCTATGTGTCCAGACTTTAGGGATACCCTGTAGACAGTTTGCTTTGTGTACTGTTCTTGAGTACACCATGATCATTCCTGTCTCTGGCTTTACTGATGCCATTCACCATCTTTGGATGCCAAGACACCAGCATCTTTCTTGTCTCCCAGGTTCATAACTTTGGCAATATCATTGCCTTTACATTTTTTCATTCTTTGTATATACAATCAGTTGCCAAATAGTAGTTTTCTATTTATATCTCTGTATCAACAATGCAGTATTCACAATGCCTACAGTAACTATAAGTATGCTGATATGGTTATTAATCACAAAATGTAACAGGCTCTCTACATGAGAAATATAACTAGAGCATTTATTTAAATACCAGAAAACTGAGTCCCAAAACCAGAAAGTCAAAGCCAACACAGTAGTTACGAAGTTGGCACATGCAGGTAGAGTAGTAAACACCCACATTCTCAAGCCTTCAAAACAGGACAGGCTACCTCAGGCAAAGATCCTCCTCTCCTCACAACAACTGCTTAGTGTCCAGGCAGCTTGCTCCCAGCAGCTCCATATCCCCTCCTCTTCCCCCCCCCCCCAGCAGTTCCCATCCCTGGCAGTCCTCAGTAGGAGTCCTTAGCAGAGATTCAGGCAGGCTCAAAAAAAAGTTCATGCCACAACCCCAGCTGCTGCCTCTGCCACTGCTTCCAGTCACCAGCACATGGACGCTAGCTTGGTTCTGGCTTTCTCTTGCTCCACCCCTTCCTGCTACATCAGCTAGTTCAAGGGGCATGGAAGATCTTCAAATCCCAGTATCATTACAATCTCTTATTCAATCTCTTCTCTAAACTCACATAGACACTCTCTTGGTTCAAGCCCTCATCACCTCTCTCTTAGACCACTGGAATGACTTCCTAATTGGTCTTCTGCAATTAAATCCATCCTCTTCACTGCTGATGAGACAATTTTCCTTAAGTATAAATCTGACTAAACTCCATTGGCCCCCTATCATGTCTAGTATAAAATATAAACCCCTCTGTTTGCCTTTTAAAGCCCTTCACAACTTGTCTCCAACATAACTTTCCAGAATCACTGCTAGTGTCTTCTCCACACTTTATGGGCCAGTCAAATGGCTTTCTTTCTATTCCTTACACATAAGACTTTATTTCCTGCCCTGGTGACTTACTGGTCACCCCTCATACCTATAATACATTCCACACTTACCTCCGTATCAAAGAATCCCTTATTTGCTTCAAGATAGGGCTAAAAAAAACTTCTACATGAAATCTTTCCTGATTTATTCAACTGATAGAACCTTCCTCCATAACTCCCTTGATTGAACTATCTTGTGTTTTTTTTTTATTCTATCTTTATTCATATAGAAGACAATATGGTGCAGTAGATAGATAGCCAAACTCAAAGGTAAAAACATTTGGATTAAAATCCTACCTCTGAAACATACTGGGAAAGTTTCTCAAGTTTTAAATGCTGAAAGCAACTAAGTCTGTAAGTTACACAGAAAGTACCAACATTCATTCATAGAGAAGGTAGCCTCAGTGGGAGTTCCCTATACTAATAAAATCACCCTATCCCTACGTACATGTTGTCTCCCCTAAGAGAATGGCAAGCAGAGATTATTTAATTTTGTCTTTGTATCCCCAGAGTCTAGCACAGATTAGTTCCTGGCGCACATTAGTATTTAACAAATACTGGTTGATTCTGTGCATTCATTATGCCCATCCCCAGCCAATCTACTAGTCCTTCAAGTTCAACATCAATCCATTTCTCATCACTCTAGTTCACATTTATTTTTTCCTTATTCTGAAGTTGTACAGCACTTACTGTTGGTACATTTGACATTTACTGTGAAATAACATAATAAAAAAAAAATCTGATTTCATCCCCATCCTACCTCAAAGATCTTATTAAAAGTACCCAGCAGGTTAATGTAGATAATCCTTCAATGCTCCTGTGCTGGAAACTTACTTAGCCACACCCCATATCCACTTAATTATTCAACCAGGACGTTGACTTTCCTTATATTTGCTTTATATGAAACATCTAAAATTTTCTCTTTAATTTTCTACTCTTTGCTCCTGTAAGAACGCATTTTGGACAGATTCAAAAAAGATAAAATACATCTGTAGATTAGATCAAATTTATCAGAGTTTCCTGAGTTATTTTAATACACATTCACAGCAGCATCATTACTCTTTGAGACCTATTCAATGATAATTGTGTATGTGTATATGAAAGATAATACATATATTCTGAATTCTGTGGTATAAAAGCATGATACATAGCCCCAGCCCTTGAGTATATTAGTCTTTTAGGAGAGACAAGGCATATATACAATGTGGTAAGGTGCCAAGAAATAACATTAAGAGCTCAAAGAATCACAAGTCAGGCAATTTATTACTCATAGGCATGCAAGTATATGGCTCACTGTCCTTTCAGTCCCATAGGCAAGTAAGAATGGTGGCTATGTACAGAAAGTTGTATGCATAATCCATTCTAGATCTCAGATCTATGGTTCTCTGCTCTTGTATCTGATTGTTGTTGCTAGGCAGGTTCACAGAGACTGGGTAGGGGGAAACCTTAGAGGCAGTTAATCTGTAGTGGTCTGGAATATAACCCCCCTCCTTTTATTGATCACAAGGGCATTGTAATTAAGGAAATTGTTTCTACTCTTGCATACCTTGACTAAATGAAGTTTGTTAAACTGTTTTTGATGAATAGAATGTTGAATTTCTTGCTTAAATGTAGCTTAAATTCCTGGTACATAGATAAGTCAATCAGTGGATAACCAATGCATCAATTCTATCAGCTGGGGCCTAGTTATTCTAGCAATAGAACAGTATTCACAATAAAAAGCAAAAATATAACGGAATGTGTGACATAAATCTTAAACTTGGATTTTAAAAAATAACACCACAAATATAAAATGGGGGGAATGATTAGACAGTAGTTTTTAGAGAAAAAAGATCTAGGAATAATGGTGAAATGCAATCCCTATATGTGTATTCAATGTTATCTTAGACTACATTCAGAGAGGCATAGCTTCCAGGGGAGGAGCGGGGTAGAAGAGGTGATGGTAGCACTGTACCCTGCCCTGGCCAGACTATATCTGGTGGACTGTGTGTTTAATAGTGGGGACTATGGGTAGGAAGGATATTGATAAGTTAAAGAGACTCATCCAGAGGAACATAACTAGAATGCTGAAGGGCCTGAAGTCCATGTCATATGAAGATTGGTTGAAGAACCTGAAACATTTAGCCTGGAGAAAAGAAGACAGCATCCAAGAAGAAGTGAGAACTCTTTTTAAGTATCTGATGTGCTGCCATGTAGAAGACTAGTTCTGTTTTTTCCAGAGGGCAGAGAAACAGAAACAATGAAGACAAGCCTCAAAAGAGGCTACAAATTTAGGTCCAGTGTTGGGGGAAAAACTTCCTAACATTTAGAGCTATATGTAAGCAGCATGGACCACCTTAGGAAAGAGTACACTTCTCCAAAGCAAAGGCTGATGTGTTCTAATGGCAATTCCTTTTTGAGTATGGCTTGGACTAAATGATTGTTGAGGTTCCTCCCAACTCACAAATTCTGTGATTCTGTGAAAGCTCAGAGTTAAAATCTCAAAGGACCTTAGAGTTCATTGAATGTAATCCCCTCATATATACCTGGGGCAACTAGGGCCCTGGGAAAGTAAATGAGTTGCACACAGGTGGGACAAAGGCAAGCTTTGAACTCGGGTTCTCTGACTTCAGATCCATCACTCTTGCCACTGACATTATATAGGCACAGCATGAGGCACCAGGGATTCAGAGTCTAAAACAGAAACTGTCCCTGCCCTCAAGAAGTTTGAAACTCTACTGGAATTTCTGTATTCTTATTAGCATTAAATGAATGGCACCTTCAAAAATCAGAGCTTGGATTAATGGACACAGAGTCAGCTGCCAAGCCCAGATGCCCCAGGTTCAAGGCCTACTTCTGACATGTAATGCTACATGAACTTGGATAAGTCATTTAACTTCTGATGCTCTAGGCAACTCTCTGAGTCACATTGGTAAACCAAGTCTAGTATTGGCCCTTCCCTGAAATTCGTAAGACCTTCTTCCACTGAGGGTAATTTTTTAAAAAGTCAGTCAATTCATTACAGAAATGAACTATTCTATAACTTCATTGATTTTATATTCTTTTATGGAGCACATCTCATCTATTTAAAAAGAAAACTAAAACAGAAATGATGCCCAGGGATTCACTCTCCTGTCCTGCTTTCATTCCATGTCTTCAAGTTCACTCACTGCTAATGTGTCTGGAAGGACTGCATCTAGAATAAAAGAACACAGAATTTGTGTTTGTCATTCCAAGAAGCTTCCCTGGATGGCTCTCCTTCTGATGAAGCCCAATTGATGTGACCTGAATCCTTTTATACATGGGAACAGCAGACCGGAAATCTCTGTGCTTGTCCTTTATTGGCCTTACTATACACTGTCATTAAAAGTCTTCACATGAAGAAGGCAATAAAGTGCTAATGGTGACTGAGAAAGGATCCTATTACTTTGATTCTTCCTCTTTTTTTAATATTCAGTGTGTAGTTTTCAGAAGCCTAGACCCATTTTTAAAAACTGCTAGACATGTTTGAAATCCCACTGCATGTGTAAACGTTATACCTTCTGAATATTTAGTACCTGGCTGCCAATAGGCTGGTAGAACTCTAATACCTCTATTGAAAAATTACTGGAGTTGCTGTAAGAACATGGGTGCTGTTAGTTTTTCTCCTTTCTCTTTTCTGTCTTCCTGGTATACTGATTGTTACTTGAAAACAGTTAGATACTTAAGGAATGTTTTTGGATGTCACAGCACAGAAACTCTGCACCAGAACTGACAGTGGGAGCTTGTATTGGCTGTTTTCTTTTAGAATCAGGCTTACTGGACATAAAATGTTTTCCAGGAGATCTTAGATGAAATCCCACTTGGATTTCACTATTTGAACCCAGGTTATCTTTTCCTGTCACCTCACTAAATTGTAGCACTTCAAATGATGCAAACACCAAGGACAAATGGCTTTCACTATAATCTATCCTATTTACACATCCCAATAAAACGCTTGCTTTTTTAAATAGCTAGCTACATTGATGACTCACACTGGCCTTTGTAATTCGCCATGACTCTGAGATCTTTCTCTCAGATATTTGGGCCTAACTAGTCATTACTCATCTTATGTCCATGGTTTATTTTTCTTCTCTGAATTTATTGCTGAAGTCATTTGGTTGGTTTCTAATGGCTTTTCTGGCTTATTGAGGTTCCAGTAAATTCTGATCCTATTCCCCAAGGCAGTCACCCATCTCTCCTCCCCAACCTGTACTTCCTTCCTTCATCAATCAGCCTACTTTGGAATCATCTCCATATGTAGCAAACAGTGCTACTTGGGGATCAGTCAAAAATATTTTGGTACCTGCTGGGTACAGAGCACTGTATTATGAACTTATAGAAAGATGGAAAGGAAATAAGAGATACCATTCTGCCCTTGGTGAGATCACAATCTAATTAAGGAGACAGTACAAAAAGAACCAGATGCACGTTTTAAAAAAGAAATATAACCTACATCATAACACACACACACACACAGACACATACTATCCCCCCAACTTTACCCAAGGGGATGAATCAGAAAGCAATAATCCCAAGAATTCAGGATTTGCTAAACCCAACCAGGCCTTGGTGGCCACCTCTTCTCAGTTCCAAAGAAATAATATTGCTTCTCATATTAAACGTAGTCAGAATTCTCTGCTCAGTTGCCTCTAAGCCTGAAATCAAATACTCCCAATAACAGAGAGTCTGCTCCTGACAGGAAACATCTGGAAAAGGCCTGCAAAGTCCTGAGTTGCCCTGTTTCTTTAAAAAATTTAAAAGCTACACTCAACCTCATGCTTCTGTAATGCAAATAACCCTGGAAAAGAACCCATCGATTTACCCCTGACTTTGACCTGGCTTCTCTCTTGATATTATCACCTTCTCCACTTCTGTCTAGGATTTGTGACCACTCTTCTTTGCTCCTGACCTCTCTTTTCACCTCTTGCTTCAGGTATGGTGCTCTGATAACATTCCCAGCCTTCCTTCTTGCCTTTACTACTTTAATTGCCTGTTTTCATCCTGTCTTTGACTTGGAATGTCTGTGATCGATCTCCGGCTCTCCTGACTGAGCAACTGTGTTGCTTCTGACCACACAAACCCCGTGCCTTACTGTCTTTGGGTTCCTTGGCTTCCATCCTAGATCTTCCATGAGTCTGTCTGCTTTTAACTTCTCTCCTCCTCTCATTTTAACCCCAGGTCCACTCTGCTTTCAATTCTGAAATGATCTTCTTCTTTAATTATGAAGAGTAGCTCTGCTATAACTTAGCAGAAATAGTGCTAGACCTGAAATTAGGAAACCCTTAGCTACTCACTACCAGTGTGATCATGACCAAGCCCCTTAACCTGTCAGAAGATGGTTCCTCATATTTAAAATAAGGATAAGGACACCACTATTACAGCCTTCTAAGGCTTGTTAGAAAGAACAGAATTTAAGGAGAAGCAGGTTGGAGAAGGAGTGAAATTAGCTTCACCTAATTTCAGTGTGAGTTGGAGCCTATTTCCTCAATTTATTGATGCAGAAATGAATCAGTTTGCCAATGTCAAGAAATATTGTAGCTATTGCTTCTCTTTACCTTTCTGTCTTAGCACTCTGTCATTAGAGATTATATTAGTCTGACAAAACCTGTCTTCAAGGCCATGCTGGATATTACTCAGTAGAGTATTTTCTTCTAGATGTTTATCAAGTGAGTTTTTAGTGATTGGTTGCTGGCAGGGGGTGAGGAGGGTAAAGGGAAATGGGGGGGGGTGTTCTATGTATGAAGGTTTGTAATTCATAGAATGTTGATTTTAAGTGTGTTTATGTGTATATACATATGTATATATACATATATGTATGGGTGTATACACACATACACAAACATATATAATATGTGTGTTTATATCAGTGGAAGAAGTTTCCTCACTGAAAGTTCCTCAAAATGATGAAATCACAGGTCCAAACCAATACACACACACACACACACACACACACACACACACACACACAAAGGCATGTATATATACTCAAGACAATGTGACATAGTAGAGAACTAGCCTTGAACATATCTTTGAACATAATACAGCATGATTGTGATTTCCCACTCTTGTGCCTCATGGTTTCCTGGTCTCTTTACTCAGAAGTGTGTTAATTTTCTCCAGTGATGACACATTATTATTTAGATCACATCTTGTACATATTGTCCTAACCCTTAGATAGTATAGGGTCTGGCTATGGACCACCTAAGACCCCAAAGAATCCCAGACATAGCATGTGCTCTCCTAACTCAATGATGTCCAAGCAAGATCAGGAGCTGGGGCCCCCCCCACTACAAAACAACCCTGCCCAACTTTTTTTTTTCCTTCAAGACCCAGCTTATCAACTTCTAGGTAAAGGTGAAATGAAAAGTTGTAGAGGAACCTAGCTCTTCAACACATATCCCAGTAAATATCTGAAAAGAATTTCATACAGAACTAAAACAAAAACAGAAGAGAAAAAAAATGGAAACTCTTCCATCTGTTCAAGATATACATCCCCTGCCAAAAAAAATCCCCAAAACCAAAAACCAACAGAAACTCAAGTAAACAGGTGTGAAAGTTGAGAGCTCTGGTAGAGAGGTAAGCCCAGAAAGCAACCTTGTGAGCACATGAAGAAAACCAATATAAATCCTGGTAACTGGGTTGGATGATAATAAATACATTAAGAAAGAACCAGATCAGGTAACTTTCCCAGATATGGCTAGCAGATAAATTCTTAACCAAAGGATAAAGATCACAAAAGATAAAACAGGTAATTTTGATTACATATATAAGGAGTCAATAGAATAAAGCAATCAGATCACTATACTCCATTTAAAGTCAGTGGTGAGATGCTAAGCTTTGATAGCTTAACCAGGTGAGAACATTTCTTTATTTAATCAATTAATCACTGGCATCAGACCAAGTTCAGAAAAAGGTCTAGCTAAATTAGAGAGACATTGTACAGGAAATATATTTAGACTGGCTGAGGAAACTTGATCATGTCTTCTGGGTTGTCTATAAAATATAGAGCCAGTTTGGGCCCAAGAGATTCAAGTGCTTAACAGTGAAAAGGAAAGTATTCTTGGTAAACTTCTGAAAAGGAACTGATTGGGCAAAGGGGCAGGAGAGGGATAAAGGAGTAGGTTGGGAGGAGTGGGGATTGATGAGGCAGAGCCCAAGGCAGGTGGCCTCAGTCTTGCTCTGGAGGAGCCTCATGAATTTTGAAGAGTCCAAAGGATTTGGTCTTCTCCTTAATGTCCTATAAGCGTTTTAGAACAAAATACATGATGGTAATGTCTGCACTAGAAACCAAAGACAGAATTAAAACAGAATCAAGACTTAAAGTGACTATAGGGGTAGAGGGGGAACTACAACCAACCAATAAAAAAACATCTAAGTAAGTTACCCTTTTGCCTCATATTCTCTCTAAGTTTGAGTCCCACTTTCCCCTGGGCTCTAGATATACTGAGAGGAGAGTAGATCACAGACTTTGGGGAGATGTTTTATACCAACTGTTATTATCTGACCTTAGCAAACACCCCTTTTTCCTGGCCAACAGTTTGATATCAACTGATAATCATGATGGGAAGGACACAAGTGAAGGCTTATAAGCTATGAAGCATTACAAAGAAAATTTCCCAGCCCTTTAGTTAACTCTAGGAACCCTACAGGACAGAGCAGAGCTCTGGGGATCTGACCTGTATAGTTGAGGACTGGGAAAGTAAATCCAAAATTTACTAAACATGAAATTTGTTAATTTTGTTAAACATAAAAATGAAAAAGTTTTGCAAAAACAAAACTAAAAGAACTGGAATAAGAAAAAGTCAATTGGGGAACAAATCTTTATATTAAATATCTCTGATAAGTACACGATATCCATGATATATAGGCAACCAACAAAACTATGTAATATCAAAGGGCATTCTCTAATAAGTGGCCAAAGGATATGAGCAAATAGTTCTCCAAATTAGAATTGCAAACTGTTTACAACCATATGAAAGAACACTACAAATCAGTAATAGTAGGAGAAATACAAAACAAAATAACTCTGAGGTTTCATCTTGCACCCAATTAGCAAACTGGCAAAGAAGGCAAAAGAAGGAAACATTTAAAACGAGCACACTAATGCATTGTTTTCAGAAATATATACTCATCAAATCACTCTGGAAAGTAATTTGGAATTCTGTGGGAAAACAGGCACATTAATGCATTATTGGTGGAGCTGGAAAACACAATTTGGAATTATGCAAATAACTAACTAAGTGGCAAAGTAGATATAGCACTAGGCCTGGAGTCAGGAAGACCTCAGTCCAAATGTAGGCCCACTCACTAGCTGTGTGACCCTTGCCAAGTCATTTAACTTCTGTTGGCCACAGGCTCCTCAACCATAAAATGTGGATAATAAAAGCACTTACAAGACAGGGAGCTGAACTAAATGATCTCTGAACCCCCTCCTCATTCTAAATCTGTGATCCTAAAAACATAAATCCATTTAACTTATGCCAAATTTTTAAGCAGGCTTATGCATAAACGAGTTCATTGTTATATAAGTATTAAAAATGTCTATTTTTAGCATAATTAATGCTTTTAGGTGGCTCCATGGATGCATTGCTAGGTCTGGAGTCAGAAAGACCCATCTTCTTGAGTTTCAAACTGACCTCACACCTTTACTCTGTATGTGACCCTGGGCAAGTCATTTAACCCTGTTTGCCTCAGTTTCCTCATCTATAAAATGTGCTGGAAAAGGAAATGGCAAATCAATCCACTATCTCTGCCAAGAAAACCCCAAATGGAGTTAGAAGGAGTTGGACATGACTGAACAAAACTATTAAGCAGAAGACCAGCACACTGGTGGTCCCTAAATAATTTTTTTAAATTAATGTTGTGTTAGACACTCTTTAGTGCCCAGAGAATAAGTTGATACTTTATAAAACAGTACTTTATGAAAGCACTTACATGTCTCTTCTCATTTCATGCTCATAGCAACCCCTTGAGACAGAAAAGGCAGGTATTATAATTCTTTCCCATTGTACAAATGAGACCCTACTGTGGTTAAATGCCTTGCAAAAGATTAGTGGAAGAAAGTCTCCTAATTCCTAGCTCTTTGTCCTTTCTACCGAGCCCTTTTTCATACTGCTTTTTTACAGACCTTTAATTCTTTACATGCCTAATAACTTACAAAGGCTAAAGAGGAAGAAAGGAAGAGAGAGATGAGACTTGATCTAAGTGTACTGCATATGCTCTGGTGTCACCATCCCAGAGCCAGGCTGCTACACTTCTCTGCCAGGGTTCCAGGTATGCCTCTGAGGGGTTCAAGTGTCTTTCTCTAATGCTAACACCATACTCAAATCTCCGCTCTGGATGTGTTCCCTCAAATTGTTAGCCACAAATGACTAGTGTCTCAATTTCTTTTAATCACTTGATATTATTTAGTGGTTTATTTTTTTCTTACAAAGGAATATTTAATTTAAAAATAAATCCAGAACATACATACAAACATTTTTCAGGAGTTGTCCTCCAAATCTAGAATTCTCTCCTTCATCTCTATCTCCTGGCTTCTTAGGTTTCCTTCAAGTCTCAGCTAAAATCTCATTTGCCTTAAAAAGCTCTTCCTGATCCTTCTTAATGCTAGTACCTTCCCTCTGAGATTATCTCCAACTTATTTGTATGTTGCCTCACCCATTAGATTGTGAGCTCCTTTCTTTGTACCACTAGCACTTACTTAGCACGGTGTCTGAGACATAAATGCTTCCTGAGTGAACCTGACAAACATTGGCCTCCAACATCTGAATACTCTTCCCAAAACCACCATGCTCTCTGGGAAGAGTGGGCTCAGGTTTAGCATACAATCTAGTTAGCGTTGGTCTCACCAAGTTCATGTCTAACTATGGCATTGTTGGATACCAAAGTTTGATCCTCTATCCTCAGGAAATTGATGCTAGGCTGGCTACAAAATCCAACATAGACTTAACTCCTGCACTCCAGGATTCAGGTAGCTTACTGTCCTGACCTTTCAAAAATCAAAAGGTTTTAACCTCCACATTAATCTACTTCACGTAAAACAAAAGAAATGTCAAAAACAAATATTGAAGCCTATATTCATAAGGCCTCCTATCAGCCCTAGATAGAGAAAAGTTCTAAGGCAGGGGAGGGGAATCTGTGGCCTCGAAGCCACATGTAGTCTTCTGGGTCCTCAAGTGCGGCCCTTTGACTGAATCCAAACTTCACAGAATAAATCCCCTGAATAAAAGGATTTCTTTTGCAAAACTTGGACTTGGTCAAACAGCTGCTCTTGAGGACTGAGAAGGTCACATGTGGATGCGAGGCTGCAGGTTCCCCACCCTTGGTCTAAGGCCTTTCCACTTAATACCCTGTTTCCTACCAGACAAGAAGAAGTCAATCAAAGAAAAATCAAACTAAGAGACAGAAAAGACTGAGGCTGACTGAAGATTTCTGAAGGCACCTCCCAGTTTGGCTTCTACAAGTACATCCAAAAAAGTATCCATTCACCGTATCATTAGCAGACTAGAACCAGCTAAAGGATGTTGACAGATTGGTCCAAAGTCTCTCAAGGGAAATTCTATTATGTGTTATCACATCTCTCTCAGGAGCAAGTTCCACAGTCTCTTCCTCATGGGGAACAACCCCAGCAGTACTCTAGGCATAAACCAGTTCCTTGTTATATAAGTATTACTGGAAATTGATAGCTAAGGATTTAAGTTAGAAATGATCATTCAGTAGAATGCCAGACTGGAAATGGGTACTGAGTTACTCATCTCATACTATCACTGACTGCTTTGTATGTAAAGGCAGGGGGGAAGGTATTTTCTGAAAATATTTTTTTAAAAAGAATCATTACTCGTTGAAAAGTTCCATGAAATTATCTATTTTTTCACATCTCTTACAACCTTTCCTACAGGAAAGCAGCTCAACTGAGATTAGCTATAAATGTAATGATAATCCAAAGATAGCCTACCCATTCTCCCACTTGTGTAGAGGTTACGCTGCCAAGGCAGGCAAACAGAAATAAATTCTTCCTGATTCTATTTCAATCTGATTTCAAGCACTTTGAAAGACAGAGAGAGAGAAAGAGACAGAGAGACAGACACACAGAGAGAAAGGGAGGGGGAAAGGGGAAAGGAGGGATCAAGAGAGGGAGAGAGAGAAGGAGAGGGAGAGGGAGAGATGTACCAGATAAAGAAATCAACACTTTTTTTAGGAAGAAAATTTGTTTTACAGGAATCAAATCAGAGTTGAATGGAACAGGAGATGCCATAACATAGATTTCTAGCACTTAGTGGTATGCTGACGTGCAATTTGTCCTTTGGGGTGGAAGAGAGTAAATAGACTCTGGTTTGAACTGTGGACATACCTTGGGATATATTCCATGAACTAAGGTAGCTGATTTGGCAGTAATTCTTCCTGATGTCATGATCAGGTCATCATCTGGCCAATTATTTGGGAAAAAGCTGGGACTTACTATGCTAACATATTCTCTCTAGTAATCTAGTCCTCTTTATCAATCATGAAGGACTAGTCGGCTTACCCCGGAAGAGCATTACAGGGATCTGAGAAGCTGGCAAGTTGTATGCAGGCATCCTGAGCTGTCTAAGTCACTTCAGTAAAAGTCAACAGAAACATTTCATTACCATTGACATTGTTGTCAGCCTGAGAGAAATTTTCTTTTCAACACTTTTTAATAAAAAAATTTGCAACTTTAGAGAATGTCTTTGCAGAAGCTATTAAGTGCAGAAAAATTAATATGGGCACTTATTTAATTACTCTACAGAATATATATGTATATGTATATATATGTACATGTATGCTTATTTATTATTATACAGAATATATGTATATGTATGTATGTATGTGTGTGTATGTGTGTATCAAACATAGAATTTGAACCCAGGAGTTCTTGGTTTCTATGTATATACATACATATATATTCTGTAGAGTGTACATATCTATACACATACACACACACATACAATCAATCAACAAGTATTTATTAAGCACCTACAATGTATCAGGCACTATGCTAGGCACTGGGGGTACCAATGCAAAGAATGAAACATTCCTTACTTCCAATACACTTACATTCTAATGGGGGATACAACAAGTACATATAAAAATGCATATAGCATAAAAATAAGGTTAATAAACATAAACATAAAACAAAAATAAAAATAAGGTTAATAAATACCAAATAGAGGTCCCAAACTACACTGATTGTTGAACTACCTCAGATATGCAAAGTACTTTGGGAGGAAGCATATTAGAATTAGGGGGCATCAAGGAAAGCCTCATGTTGAAAATGCTGCCTGAATAGCATCTTAAAGGAAGAGAAGGACTCTACTAGGCAGAGGTAAGAGAAGACTGAATCCCAGGCAGGGTGGGTGACTAGTCCAAAGACACGGAGATGAGAGATGGAGGGCTATGAATAAGGGACAAAGAAGCTGGTTTGACTGGATTGGAGCGTGTAGGAGGGGGAGTAATGTCCAATGAGGCTGGAGCAGGAAGGCATGAGCAAGTTGTATAGGATTTTAAAAACTTTCGGAGAAATTTATATTTTATCCAAGAGGCAATAGGAAACCACAAGAACCAATTTAGTTGGGGAATCACATGGTCAAATTTGCTTGTTTGTTTTGTTTGTCCCAGACTTATGAATTAATCAACATGAGGAACTCCTTGATTTGGAAACTCCCTCCACTAATGCAGATGATCAAAACATCACTAACATGCTCTTCAAATTGCTTGTAGTATTGAGAGCTTAAGTGACTTGGCTAAAGTTATACAATTAACAGGCATCAGTGGCATAAAGTGAACATAGAACTATCCACTATGCCATCCTGCTTATTCATACACACACACACACACACACACACACACACACACACACACAGACACACACACACCCCTAGTGACTGAATCTGTGATACCTTTAATATAGGGGACTATTGATTAAGGAAGCTCCTTCTAACAATGTAGGTTGGCATTTTCTCTTCAACTTATAGTCTCAGAGAGTTGCCAAGAGCACTGAGACATGAAATACCCAAGGTCTCCTAGACAGTACTATTAGAGACAACATGTGAATATGGGTCTTCCTGACTCTCTAGAGACCACTTCTCTCTCTACTACATCCTCCTGCTTCTCATATATATAGATGTGCACATGGGTACATAGGGTGTGGGCTGGGTGCACCAGAACACACTTCGATGAGCCTTGTGGAACCAATGGGAGTATTCCTGCTTGGATGCTCTGACACACCCAGTTCTACCAGACCCACACTCCATGCATGCCTCTATATATATACTTACATGTGTGCTTTATATATCTGTGTCTTTTGTAGTTAGGAATTACAGAAAAAAATTAAAGTTCTGCTTCAAAAAACTTTCAATACATCTTCTTTTGTTCTTTAGAATCCTTCAAAAGGTTACCATAGATGATAACACACCCTTGCACCAAAGATTTTTTTTTTCCCTTGGAATAAGTGACATTATTTTTCCTGCACTGTGTATCAATTTCCTTTTAGGTGGTTTCCAGGTTTTAGCATGTAGTAAAGTGTTATAAAAGGCAGATCCAGTTCTTCTTAAGGACTTATTGTGCCTACATGCCAATGTTGAATATTTCTTCCAATTGACTCTGCAATTGAACTTTTAGAAACTGGCCTACATTACTTTTTGAAAATATCTATTACGGCGGAGCCAAGATGGTGGCGTAGGAGCAGCAACATATCGCAGCTCTCACATAGCCACCCCAAAATACCCATAAAAAAGGACTCTAAACCAATACTAGAACTCCAAAACACACACAAGGATACTTCCCACTAAAGTCAGCTCGGCTACGCGGAACCATATCAGCATTGCGAACCGAAGCCAGCCTGGCCTGAAGCCTCAGCTGCGCCCCGGGGGCAGTGGAAGAGCCTTTCAGGTGAGCGGATTAGCACCAGCTGTGGATTAGCACCAGCTGCGAGTGGGGATTGCTAAAGGGGGAGATAAGTAGTCTGGCTGAAAAGGTCTCCAGAGTAGAAAAGTGAAAGGCAGAGGTTTTGCACCCCCTCTGCGTTGTAGCTTCCTGCCCACGGCCTGCAGACAGCAGGGAGACTGAGCGATTGTTTTCAGGCCAGGGCTCTCGTTGAGCGGCCTGGATCCGGATCGTTGTCTTGGACCTCGGTCTTGGAGTCTTCATTATCCAGTCAGCCGGAAGTCTACGGCAGCCAGGAGGACCCCAGCGATTTGGGACAGAGCTTTCCCTTCTGGAAGCAGAGCCCCATAGAGATTAATAAAATAAAATAAAATCACAGTCTGAACAACCATGAGTAAGAATAAGCATAAGAAGCTAAGTAAGAACAGCTCCCAAATCCTAGATTCCTTCTTTGGGGAAAAGAAAGATCATGGGAGAGAGAGGGAGGAGGAGAGCGCAGCCAGAGCGCCCCCACCAGAGGC
>CM053585.1:446902033-446948294 GCA_028646515.1 Pseudochirops corinnae | reverse complement strand
GATAAGAGGGGGGATGATAGAAGGGAGGGCAGATTGGGGGGGAGGGTAGTTAGAAATACACACTTTTGAAAAGGGACAGGGTCAAAGTAAAAAATAGAACAAGTGGGGGGTGGGATAGTATGGAGGGAAATATAGTGAGTCTTTCACAATATATCCATTATGGAAATGTTTTGTGTAACTACTCATGTACAACCTACATTGAATTGCTTATCTTCCTAGTAAGGGTGACTAAGGAGGGAAGAAGGAAAGAATCTGGAATTAAAAGTTTTAAAATCAAATGTTTAGAAAAAATTATTATTATTATTATTTTTTACATGCAACTGGGAAATAAGATATACATGCACTGGGATATGGAGATACATCTTGCTCTACTGAAATGTAGGAAAGTGGGGAAGGATATAGGAGATAAAAGATTGGGGGAACAAGTATTCAGTGGGATTGCTGTTTTGGGGTTGTGGATATGGGAAAGACAGGGAGAAAATTTGTAACTCAAAATCTTGTGGAAATGAATGTTGTAAACTACAAATAAACATAAATAAAAAGATAGTAAAACTAAAAAAAAATTAGTTTTCATGTATTATCTTATTTGAGAAGCAGCATAGTCTAGTGGTTAGAATTCTGGACCTGGAATCAGGACAGCCTGGATTCATATTCTACCTCTTATCCTTACTAGCTTTATGATCATGGGCAAATCACTTTATCTTTCTGAGCCTTAGTTTTCTCGCCTATGGAATGAGGATTAGGTCTGTTATGAATCAGGTTCTTGCTAGGTTCTAGGGATACAAACACAAACATGAAAGCTATACTTGCCCTTAAAGTATTTATATTCTGTGGGAATAACTCACATTTATAGAGAGCTTTATGACTTGCAAAATGTTTTACATATATTATCTCACTTGTATCTCACTAAAACCCAGTGAATTAGGCACTCGGTAATTCCTTGTTGAATTGAATTGCTGTGAAGAGGCACTGAGAGAATACTGCTAAAATATGAAAAGGCTAGAGACCAACCTAGCCCCTTAAGGCCCTTCTTTCCAGCAAGATGAAGATAGGACTAGATAGGTTTTAAAGTTCCTTCCAGTTCTAAATTCTGTGATCCTGTAATAATTTCTGCTAACACAAAATTGCTAGTGCCTTATCATGGGGCAGCTAGGTGGCACAATGGATAGAGTGTTGGGTCTGAAGTCAGGAAGACTCATTTTCATGAGTTCAAATCTGGCCTCAGACACTTACTATATGTGTGACCCTGGGCAAGTCACTTAACCCTGATTACCTCAGTTACTTCATCTATAAAATAAGCTGGATAAGGAAATAGCAAACCACTCTGGTATTTTTTGTCAAGAAAACCCCAAATGGGGTCATGAAGAGTCAGACACCATTGAAACAAACAAACAACAACAATACATTGTAATAGAAGTGCTTTCTTTGAGTTAGAGAGAGAGGAAGGCTCTGTGAGTTCCAATCCATCTTAATGTCTTTTAATATTGTAGAGAAAATAAGTTTGTTCTAGTTCACAGGAAGCTTTCAACTCTGGGGTTGGGAAGAGAAACAAAGGACAGATGACATTCATTGGAAAGAAGATTAGAGAGAGATTAGGCTGAAAGCAAAGGGCAGCATGAAAGGGATTGATGGAAGAGTAGAGACTCCCTCTCCCTCCCCAATCCTTGATAGTTCTTCCTACCCCAATATTTCACTCTATCATTTTTAAGAATAAGCTTAAGGAAAAGTAATGGAACTCTCATGACCTATTGATTTTATCATGTCACTAGGGAGAATCAATGTTTGCAAAAAAGGTGACATTAAAAAGTTCCGTGATTTTTATAGAGCCTCTCACTTTCTATAATATTTATGAGGAATATCAGATGCACCAATCTACATTTTAAAACACAGTTTTTGCTGAAACAAACTTTCCCCTTCCTAAAATGATTGACACATTGCCAAAATGCTGATAAAGCAACAGTCTTAACAAGTGCTAACCAAAGTCTAAAACTATTTTATAGAATTATAGTTACTTGGTTTGCCATTGGTTACCATGGCAACTATTTGCCATTCCACACACCCTTTCCCCTCCCCCCAAACCTGGTAGAGAAAGTATTCCAAATTCAGAAATGGTTTAAGTGTCTTATCCCTAGAGAAGCTTTATCCTCAAACTCAACAAGAAGAACTGTCCTTTTTATTTACAAGTAAAGTTTCTTTTCAGCTCTGAACATAAAGCCATGTAGGATATATTCATATTTTGTGTCACCATTATCTAACAGTCATATATCAAAATTACTAGGAAATGGATTGCATATATCTTCAGGGCTGTTGCCCTAGCAACCATTGTGTTATGATTCTTTTTTGCTCTTGAAAACAGGAAAGATAGCATATTTTATAGATCTAATTAATATTCCAAGGTTTGAAATAGAAAAATAGTGGTTAGATAATAAGTTAGAAGGGTAAACAGAAATATCCCACATCAGTGCTGTTTGCAATATGGAGGTTCTTTTGCTGTTACTAATGGAGCAAATAAATTCTTCAGTAATTAGTATGAGCCTTGACAATGATACAATGGGTGCACAAAAATCTATACAATTTCCAGATAAGGAGACAAACAATTTTTTTTTCAGAAGCAGAAGTGATAGAGTTATGAAAAGGGTAAAACTTCAAAGATAGTTCATAATAGCTATTTTTTTTTATTTCATGAACCTGAAACCTCTACATGATAATCAATTGAAATGTCTCTGAGGTGTTATTAAGATATTTGATGTATCTTGTGTCCTTTAAACCTGGGTTAATAAGTACATTGCAGAGATCCATAATTACTCTAAAGAGTTTGATTCTACTATCCACATAGGAAAACCAAGTGGATGGAGAGTGCTCATTGTCCAACCTATGATGTGCAATTGGATGAACAACATGTAGAACTGGTCTTTATTAATTTTATAAGCACTGAAAATAAATAATGATCTAAGCCCAGAAGATAATAGGAAACAGGGGAAAACCCTATATTGCCTTTAAGAAATCATGCTTTTATTTTTAACAGTTATTTTATTGATCCCTGAAACAAAAGTCTGCCTTGTTAGCATTAATATTCTTTTGATGAAGCTATATGATTACAAATCATAGAATGCCATAATATTCAAAGAATTAAAGTTTTAGCTGACTCGAAGGGCAGTGAAGGAGGATAGTATGTATAGATTTAGAATTTTACAAATGAAAATGTTTTCAGGAGAAACAGTCTGATGTTGCCAGGGATGTGTGATCAGAAAAAAAGATGCTCTAGTCACCTAGTGATAGTTAAGTAATAACCACTGAACTGTCTGCACATTCCTTTGATATCTGTGTGATGTCAAGAAATGTAGAGCAAGACCTCCAGCATGTAGATTGGTTTTCCTGTGTCAGATTTATAGAAGACATGGACAAAAGTTACATAGGATGACAGGCATCTCATCATCTCAATCTACACAGTAACTCATTCACTCATGGGGTGATCATATGTAGACCTCATTAATCTCACCTGATTTCTCCATCTCTAAGATTTTTAAACTCTGAATTTATCTTCTTCCATCACAACATTCTGTACTTCCAGCTTTTCTATTATCTCACACCTTCTGAACCTTTTCCATTCTCTTTCCTATTCTTCTAGTTTCTTACCCCATTTTGTTTTAAGTTACCTTTCTTTGGTCTCAATCCTAATGAGCCATTTTGACAACATACTGTTTTTTGCTCTTCAATCCCTTGCTCTTTGTCTTTCTGTTCAAATCCCCTGTCAGTTTCCAAACACTCAATCATGCATACTATCTGTCTTCTTTACTTCTATTTCCAAGCCTTCCAGTCTTGCTAGAGAAAGTCGAGAAACAAGAATGGATCTGTCTACCACAAATTCATGATACCTAACTTCAAGGAGGCCCTCAATACTGTATGACATTCCTTTCATCCATCTCTTATTGATTTATCACATGCCTCATCACCTCTGTTCCAGACCTTCAACTTTTTTTTTTTAGGACCTCAAATTCATCTTCAACCTCCTCTTTCTCAGAAGATATATTTGACTCATACTTGATCAAGAAGATTGAGGTCATTCATCTTGAGCTCTCTAATTTCCTATTCACTAAGCCTTGTTCTTCATCTTCCTTTATTTCTTATCTCAGGGAATGAGGGAGCACTTCTCCTTGCCATGACTAATGTCTCTGTTTATTCTTTCCCCTGGTTCTATCCCTTTCCATTTTTTTGCTGGAGATTTTCTATTTTCTCCATTGACTGACTGACTCTCTCTCTCTCTCTCTCTCTCTCTCTCTCTCTCTCTCTCTCTCTCTCTCTGTTTCCCTCTCTCTGTCTGTCTCACAATTTAAATCTTTTCTTTCCCATTGTCTTATCTACACACATTCTGAACTCTCCTCTAACCTTAAAAAATTATTTTGATCTTGCTGTCTCCTTAAGCTATTGTCCTTTATCTCTGCCCTTTCATGTCTGAATTTCTGGAAAGCATAGACTAAATTCACTGCCTCCACTTCAGTAGAACCCAATTGTTCCTCAACCCCATGAAGTCATGCTTCTGTCCTCACAATTGTGCGGAAACTATTCTGTCCGAGGTCACCCAGTGTCCCCTTAGCTTCCAAATCTAATGGTATTTTCTCAGTTCTTGTTTTCCTTGAGCTTTTTGAAGGATTAGGAACTATTCATTTCTCTTTTTTTTCTTGTTACTTTCTTCTCCTCTGACTTCTGTGAAACTCTTCCCTGCTAGTATACTTCCTGCCTGACTGACCACTCTTTCATATTCTACTTTATTGTTCTTAACACTTCTTCTCTTGCCTTACCAACTGTAAATGTTCCCCAAGAATCAATCTTTGGTCTTTTTTCTTGTCTTTCTCTTCTTTTCTCTATACTTTCTCCCTTGATAATTCATCCATGGCTTCACTTACTACTTCCCTGTAGATGCTTCCCAAATATTTAGGGCCAATCTCTTCCATGTCTCCAAATGTCTGATGTATAACTTAGCTGCATATTCTACTTATACCTCAATTCAAAATTAAAAGTTTCTAAAATTAACTATTCTCTCTCCTGAAAACTTTCTTCCTTCTGACCACCTCTTTTTTTGTCCATAATGTCACTATTCTCCTAGTAACATAGTCTCAAAATATTGCAACCATTTCTTACTCTTCAAATGTAATAATTTGTCAAGTTCTATTAATTCTGTATTCTTAAAAGGTTCATTTCCTCCTTTCTAATTTTATTAGTGTGTGTGCCTTCATCACCTTTTGACTGGGATATAACACCCTCCCAGTGTTATTATATTTACATTATATTATTATTGTCATATTATTAAGATTTCCAAGTCTATAATCTCTTCCTTCTTCATCCTTCACATAGCTACCAAAATGCACACATCTATGACCTAATGCATGCATCTGATCAGGTTATTCTCTTGTTAAAAACATTCAACTGTTCCATATTACCTTTAGGATAAAATATAAACCCCCTCACCTGAATTTTAAGACCCTTAGCAGCCTACATTTATCCCATCATTTTACATATACCCTTTTTTCATCATATTCTCTATGGCCCGGTCAAACTGAATCATTCCTTTAACTCATCATGGCATCTCCCTCTATTCATGGACTTACACTGTTTATTCTCAATTTTGGGAATATTTTCCTCCTTCTGCTGACCTAATTAACATCATCTCTGCTTCCAACCTATTTTATGACTTCCTACAGATTTCTTTATAAATGCCTCAGAAGCCTCTTCATCTTAGAAGATCACTTTCACCCTATAATTCATACCTTGGAATTGCCCTCTGCCTCTGGGCCCCACTCCCCAGCTTAGATGACTCCTCCTAGAACCTGCATTGAATGAGAGTGCTGGGGCATCCTTTACTTCATTTCCAACTGGACTGAACTCTTGACTCTTCCATCATGGCCCCATGCTGGGTACCTTCCCCACTTCCACTGCCCTTTCTGCTTCCTTTCATATGTTGTCTTCCCTATTACAATGTATGTTCTAGGACTGTCTTTCTTTTCACTTGTATTTGCTTAGCAGTTGCTAACACATAGTAAGCAATTAATAAATGCTTGATGAGCTTAGATAGATCACTCATTTTCTCTGAGCTCTGAGATTGCTTATCTACAAAATAAAGGTGTTGTATTCTATGATCACTGAGGCCTTTTTGAATAATAAAATATTATGAGATTCTGATGCCAGAGCTTGAGGAGGAAGAGGATGGGGTGGGGGTGATGGGTGCATGATATTTTCCTTCTTCCTCTATTAGGTCCAAAGCAAATTTTTTTCACTTGCTAATTCACTACAAGTAGTCCCTAGAAGCTTTGTTTCCCTTAATATCTTGCAAATTGGAAATCAGATTTCTAGCTGGATCTTCTTTTTAACTGAATTTCACTTTGTCGCAACATTGTAGAGGTCCCATGGAGTTCAGTTTAATAGAAATGTACTTGAAGTCATAAATGAATTCTGTAGGTACCAGCTGATGATCATCAGCCTTGCATGGGTGATATGGACTTAAAAAGCAGATGCCCTCCAGCATTCCTTTGGAAAACAAGTACCTTCTCTGTTGCTTCTACTTCACAGAGTGTCCTCTGACTTTAGTCAGTCTCCTATGGTTCCTTGAGTGGAAATTGGTAAACGATCTTGGTCTGATCCTTTTGGCACTTTACAGCCTTATCTTGCCTCCTGTGCTGTATGGACTGAATCCTGATAGAAGATCATGTCTTAGACTTAGTCATGCTCCCAACTTGAATCTATTCTTAGTACTTCTCACCCATTCTCCCCTCTCTTATTGCCCTTGGGATAAACTTCTTGGTTAAACAGATGTCTTTACCCTTTTGCCTCCATGTAATGTATAGCAGCAGTTGTGCTGGACTGTGATATCCCTCAGTGTAGTACCTGGCTTATAGGAGGATCTAAAGAAATGTTTATTGACTAACTTATTGAAGTACCTCCCTCAAAAGTATAAACATGCCCCTGAGGCAGTGGAGGTTTTCTGATTTGGATTTTTTCTTATTATTCCATGAACTTTATGTTTCTCTATTATGTTAATGTTTTCTTTATTAACTTAATATGAACTTATGTGATCACTGATAATATTTAGGAGAGCCTCAACTTTCTTTCTTGGTGCTTATTTTCCTTTTATTTATAAACAAGTGTTTATTTACTATTTCTCTTCTATTACCTCCCTCCACTGGATGAAAAAGCAAACAAATGAAACAATTATGTATAGGGAAACCAAAAAATTTCCCATATTAGCCATGTCCAAAAATGTATGTCTCAGTCTTCAGGCTTAGTTCAACACATTTCTATGGGAAGATGGTGTAGGGGGGAGGTAGGGTTGCATTCTCAATCACTTGTCTTCTGAAATCATTGTTGATAATTGTATTGACCAGAGTTGTCTTTCAAAGTTGGAGCCCTAGTGTTCAAACAGACTTTTAATTGTGCAAGAATAATTTTATATTGAAAGTCTTGAAGGTTGGAAATCACATCTCTCTTGACAGCGTGTTCCCATGTTAAATCACTGGAGTGTATTGATAGGAAGTTCTTTATTTCATTTCTAAATCTTTCTTATTGTAGTTAAAAGTATCTTTTCTGTTTTAATCAATTCAGTAAATATTTATTAACTATCTATGAGGTATTTAATATTGACATATGCTAGCTGTGTGATTGTGGGGAAGCCACTTAGCCTCATAGTGTACCAGCTACATTTCTGAGAATATAAATTATGGATAACTTGTCTATCTACATTGGTAGAGGCAGTTTCCACATTGGGAATTTTATACAGGCCTTTATAGATCCAGACCTTTAAAAAAAAGCCAACTTACTGTATGGTGTCTAGCTCAAGAGGAAACAACAGCATTCAGATAAAAGCTGGCGTTTGCTGTGAAGGGGTTTGTGGTCTAGTGCAGGGTATAAAACATAAAAACTATGGTACAAAAAATATACATGATAAGCACACCACATCAATGAAAACAAAGTGCCTTGTTAAAGGTAAAAATGGAAATGTCCTGTATTGGGAACTCAAGGAAAACTTCATGAAGGAACGTATGACTGAAATAGACTTTAAAGGATAGGTAGGAATTCAATTAGTGGAAAGGTGAGGTAAGATCTTTTCAAATATGAAATGCGTAGGTAAGAAAGAATGGGACATGTTTAGTCATCAGTAGTTTGTGTAGCATGACATAAGGCTGACATCCTCCTTTATAATGTTTTTCTAGTATTTTCAGGCCAGAGGGCATTCATAACTATAATGAAACACAAAAGAGAAATTCAAATATAGAAAGATCAGAGAAATAGCAGGATGTGATTTTTTGCTAGGGGAAAGTCAGACAAGGGTTATCAGACTTTTTAATATTCTCTAAGCAGCTCAACCATTGTGATTTGCATAGGACTGAGGCACATGATTGGAAAGGGGATGGACAGAGAAAAGAAAACAATTTTCTTAACACAGTTTTACTTAGCAAGTTTCCCATTTGATGAAATGGAGCTCTAAAAATACTTGCTTCAGCTGGGTGACATGATAAGAACTAATGACTTAAGTAGGTTTTTGACCACAGGTCAGAAGAGAGTTGAACTGAGAGAGTCAGAGAAATAAGGAAAGGGTATAGTTCAAAGAGTAAACTACCTTCTGTGAGAGGGTATAGAAGTGAAAAAGAACCTTCTTCCCATGACTGAAGGGAAGAATTTCATAGCTATTTATTAAAGGAGTTGACTGAGAGAACTGTAGACTTCCACAAAGGAGAGAGGCTTACTAACCACAGCATCCCTAATAGATTGTGGATTGTGTATTAGGTCAATCTAAGGATAGATAGACATCTGTTAATCATTGTATGCCAATGTATATAATACCAAAAGGGAATGACAGGAGATACAATATCTAGTAGAAACTCTTGAGGACAGAAGAGAACAATGAGATTACTTTAATAAATGACATCTCTGCAATAATGGAAGCACTGTCCTTCTGCATGGGTCCATTAGTCACATCTGTTTCCTTCATGTCTATGCTCCATGTATGATCCCTATAAAAGGCTATTCTTCCCTTTGAGGGCCTGAATATTTGTGGGAAGGTGAGCAGCTCAAAGTTTATTATGAATTTTTCTGTTATTTTATTACTTGATTTTCTCATTTTTGTCTTTGCTTTGAACTATTCTAAGTGTGTCCTTTGACTTACAAATGAACATAAACACTACACTAGGGGCTTGTGAAGTATGATTTGAGAAGTATTATAACTCACAAAGTACCTCAAATTTGGGATAACTTTCTGGATCCTCAAGTATAAGAGGGTCCTGAGGTAGTATAAGGAAGTAGGGTAATGTTATTAATAAATTAAATAATAGGCTACTCATATACTTCCTAGAGAAAACTCTTATCACTGACTTGAACTATTCAGTACTTTTTATTGAACAAACTCTTTATGCTGATTTGGGCTAACCCTGGACTAACTAAAAAATTATTAAAGGTATTGTTTGAGCATTAGAAGAAATTGTGACTGAAAGCCCTATAGGTAAGTGGGTGATATCAATGTATGACACATCTTGCTGTGGTTTTGGATTGCAGTAATTAACCTGGCATCTGGGATTGCAGACAAAAACTATATGCCTTGGCATCATTGCTCACTCAGAATCATTCCTCATTTTGCTCATTTGGAAAGCTAGAGCTGCTGCTGCCTGTAAACAAAGGAATAGAGATGAAAGTTGCTGCATCCTGTTGTAAATGGGCAATTATCCTTTATCTCCTTCCCAACTTTCCTTGCAAATATGCCAACAGATAAAACACTAGCTTGTGTGTTCATTCTGGAATTCATTTTTCCTCTCCATATGAGTCAAGCACATTCTTGGGCTTCAGTTCCCAGAGCTGGCTGCTCACTCCCCAAAGCAATACCTTTCAATGGCTGTCACCATGACAACAGGCAACCAGTTGAAGGGGACGGGGGATCAGTCAAATAAGTGGCATCATGGGTTGTCTTGATTATCACATCAAATTGCTGGTTGGTTTCAGCCTCAAACAAACTGACCATTTCACCAAAGATTTTCCTTGGATTGATGGATTTTGGATTTGTCAGTAGACTTTATCTAAATTTTCTTTTACCTTGACTCCTGTGGAAGCAGCCTAATTGACTCAGAGAGAAACTAACAGACAAGATGCTGGATTTTAATGGAGTTGGAATTTCCCTTGGATGACTTAGGGTGTGGTACTATCATGTATCTCTGCTTCTTTCTCTAAGAAACTAAAGTTGGCTCATCTGGTATAGTCAGCCAGTGCCTTAATGGATGCAACACTGGATTTGGAGGTAGGAAGAACTAAGTTTGATCCTGCCTCTCAGATACACATTAACTGTGTGACCTTGGACAAGTCACTTAGCCTCCACCAGTCTCTGTTTTCATACCTATAAAATGGGGCTAAAAGTAGCACATATCTTACAAAGCACTAAGGGTTATCTATCCCTATTAATAATACTAGTACAAAGAGACAGTCTTTGGGCTAGATCTGATGATAGCTTGAATCAACATTTAATTCTCTAATTCTTGTTTATACTCTGTGGTTCTGGACAGACAAAAAATATCTAGGAATGCCTTCACATGCCACCATAATGACACAAGAGGAGAAAGCTGAGAACCATAGTTTCTTCTCAGGTTCAAGTGGTCTCCCACAAATAATACAGAGTCCAAGGGGAAAGTGCGATCAAGCTTAGAGCATAAGTAGCAAAATGGGGTAACTCACTGCTCCTGGAAGTCATAATTTTCTTCCTTTTGTGGGACCCTCATGAGTTCTCCTTGAGACATGGAAGCAGTGACTTTTCTTCCCTCCACCTGCCAAAGAGATTTCTTTCTGAGGGCCTTAGATGAAGGATTCTGTAGGACAATCTGCTCAAATGCCTGGGTTTTAAACTAGTTTGCTGTTTTATACAAGACCTGCAGAGGGTGATTAAAACTCCTTTCCATCCATTAGAACTTTTCTATCCTATCTTAATCGCTGACCAATTGATTCAAAAGGTGATGGTTTCAGTGGATAAAGTTATCCGAGTATAGACTCTCGTTTAATTGCCTTAAATGGTGTGGTGTGGGGGTCATTGACTCAGTAGATCACATCACTACACTTAGAAAAGGAAAGCTAGAACCAAGATCAGACAGACGCATGATATGGCTTCCCTAAAATGTTGATGTAATCATCTGTTTAAGTCCAAGATCATGGCAGAAGGATCACAGGCCAGTCTCCTTCCTTATGCCCAATTCAGCGCATGACTTGGTGGCAAAAGAAGACAAGAGGTAGTATTTCAATTGTCTCTACTTCATTGACAGAACCATAGGGAATGAAAATGCTGCATTTAGGAGTCATGGGATCCAGTTTGTAATCCTGGATCTACTACTGATTTTCTTTCCTTATGTTCTCGAACAAGTCATATAATCTCATTGATCTTTAATTTTTTCGTCTTTAAAAGGGGACTTTGTAGAAATACCTGCTTTGTCATACAGGGTTATTATAATGAGCACTAAAGGATCATTATGCTTTAGGAATCTTAGCTGGACCTGAGTAATTTTATGATGTATTAAGCCTCCCTTAGCAGCTTGTATAGGAATCCTTATCTGTATGATGTCAGAGCAAATTATTTAGATAGTCTTATTACTTAGAAGGATTTGGATTTGGCCAAGTGATTTAGATTTCTGAGATATGGGGTTTTTGATCAGTGACTGTGAATGTAATTTACAGCATTTGTCCAATTGATAAGGAGTGGGGGTGTGGTATACTTTGTAATCTCCCAGAGCTAGGTCCTTCTTTAATACAATGGACCTTTGAGGCATTTACTGGATTTACCCCAAGGTCAGTCTCATAGCCACCAGCTGTGAGTTCTATCAGTGCCTCTCTACACATTTCCTTCTCAAGTGATAAGAACTGTTACTGTCAAGAGAGCTGACTTGCCAATAAGTGAAGGACAATATGTATCAGCCAGAAGGACTCAGAATACCAAGTTTCCATTGTATAAACATGACATTCCTTTTTGTTTAAATTATGTAAAATAGAGCAATAGTAGCAAGTTGGAAAAGTGCCAGTCTAAGAAACAAGCTCTCTAGATAAATTTCTGACAATAAATTGCCCGAGGAGTGGAAGGCAGTTCTTTGGGGGAGAAACTCCAGTCCACCCAGTAATCTTCCTTCACCACAGAAATGCTAGTGTAGCTTCAGTATTTTATAATTAGGTTATATCCCCATCACCTTTCGTTTATAGCTATGAGTAGGTGACAGTTAACAAGGGAGTCATGAGGAGGGAAACTTGGCAAAAACATCATGGCAATTAGAAAGCTGAAAGCTTCCTTTCCTCTGCCAGGTTTGGTCTCAACATCAGAGGTTAAATTCCATTAGGAATCCTCTGATTTTTCAAAAACAGTATTTATAACATAACTAGTATAGAATAATTTGTTCACGGTGTAACTATTTAATTTTAGGTTCATATATTCATAAATGCTGTAAGGACCTTAGAGATAACTCAATCAGCAAACATTTCTTAGTATCTACTGATTGTCAGTGGGACCATAGGGATGCACAGAAAAGGCAAGAATACTCCTTGTCCTCAAGGAGATTAATGGAGGAGACATTATATACATAAAAGGTTATATTTTGCATATATATATGTATATACACACAGATACACATTTATGATGTATAATATATGTAGAATGAATAGAAAATGACCTTAGAGGGGAAGGCAGTAGTAACTGAGGGATCCTAGGAAAGTCCTTCTAAAGAAGGTGATGCTTTAGCTGAGACCTGAAGGAAGCCAGGGCTTCTAAGAGGCAGCATCTAGAGAGAGAGAACATCATAGGTATCAAGTGATAGCTAGTACAAAAGCACAAAGTTGTGAGACAGAACATCATGTGTGAAGAACAAAAAAGAAGCAAGCATGGCTGGACTAGAGACTTTGGAGCGTAGTACTAGAGATTACTGGAAAGATAGGAAGGAGCCAGTTTGAAAAGAGCTTGAAAGCAGAGAGAGGACTTTATATTCGATGTATTCTATTCTGGATGTATTCTATTGGGGCTCTTGGAGTAGACTGAGTATGGGTATCCATAGTCAGCCCTATACTTCAGTCAGGTGTACACAGGACTATCTAGTCCTCTCAATTTCTGTGAACATGATAGAGAGCCAGAAATCTTAGTCTCACTTTTATGCACCCTTAAATGATTGCTGGGAAATGCACTATACATACAATTCATAAAAATTAAGCAAAAAAAAAGTGCTTTGGGTAGAGTATCATGAAAATCAAAATAAATGCAGCAATAATTGGCACTGGTTAATATGATTAAATGAAAAAAAATCAGGATGAACCACTTGGAAAAAAATCTTTTAGTAAAGGTACTAATGTACATTATGTTGTTTCAATGGGGCTATTATCTCAACCTTGTGGATAGTTCCTTCATTAAGTAGATCACAATCCCTCCACCCTTTCTCGTGCTATGAAATTCTTGTCTGTTTGCTTCCATAGAATATCTACCCAACATATTGGGGGATTTCCTCTAGATATCTTTAATTTTTAGTGTGCCATTGCAAAGATTGGGATATCTGCCTATTATCCTTTGGGCCCCATCATTTTCCTAACAGCTGGTTTTATCCTCCATATTATCAGTGACATCCATGACACATTATTTTTTTTAAGATAAGACTATAGAATACTTGATTTGACTTGAATTGAATGTATATATTAATTTTTTTTTTACTGAAATGTTTGGAAAACTGGCTCTTTCTTTTTATAGTTAAGAGCAGAGCTAAGGAAACACTAAAGGAAAAGCTATAATAACTAAAATATTTTTTATATTGACAAAAAATGCTGTAAAATGAGAACAGTTCTTGAGAGGCACAGATCAGAATTACAATAAAGATCGGGCCTCATTTACCCTTTTGATTTTCTATGTGTAGAATTCAAATATTTAAAGCTATGTTAAAATTTTTAAAAATATGCTATTAAAAAAAGTTTAAAAATATTTTAAGAAATTGAGAAACCTGCCACATAGTAGACCATAAATACTTGTTAGCTGACTGACTGGCAAAATACTCAATCCTATGTGATGAGTCAGATAAACGTTATATAGGTTAACAGTTTATTGTCATAACTGTATCACTATTTCTATTAGATTGAGCCAATCATAGAAAAGGGGAAAGGATAAGTCCTCATTTGCTTGAAAGAGTGCTACATTTGGAAACAGAATATCCGGGTTTGAATCCTGGTAGTTCAACTTATTCTGTGTGACCTTGGATAAAAATTATTAACCCTCTTTGTGCCTCCCTTTCCTTATCTGTAAAATGAGGAAGGTAGACTAGATGTTGTTTGAAGTCCCTTCATTTTAAGTCTATAATACTATGATCTGTGACTCTAAAGTGAGAAAAATGAGATTTTTTGGATGGTCAGTGATTTAAAAAGTGTATCTGTTAACAAGAGATGAAAACTATTTTTTTTCATGGCTGAATAATGAAAACATCTTTTATTTCAGTTAATAATGATGATAATATCTAGCACTTATCTGCTAATTTATAGTTTGTAAGGCATTTGACAAATATCTCATTTTACCTCCATGACAATCCAGAGAAGTAGGTGTTATTATTATTCTGATTATACAAAGGAGGAAACTGAGGCAAAAGAGCTTAAGTGACTTATGCAAAGTCTCACAGAAACTGTGTTTGAATTCAGATCTTGATTTCAGGTCTAGTACTCTTATCTATTGTGTCACCACCCACTTGCTTATAAATGAAATGGATATTTAAAATAAAAAAAAATATGTAGCCCATTGTCAATGAACCAACACTATCCAACATAGCTGCATTAATAAATTCTTTTAAATTAATTTTTATTTCACTCACCTCCAAATTTTCTTCCATCCACTTCTTCTCTACCACCTTCTCCCATTTAGAAAGCAAGAAAAACAAATTATATAACATTGTATACATGTGTATTTATTGTATACTGTTGTATATTGCATGCTATTGTATATTTGTATACATGTAAATTTCATAACATGTATACATTATATAAATGTATAGTCATGAAAAACAAATTCCTGCATTAATCATGTAAAAAAAAATATGCCTCAGTCTTTGAGTCCTGATAGATTAGGCCTCAGTACTCTGAGTCCATCACCTATCTATCTGGATGTGGTATCATCATGAGTCCTCTAGAACTGTGACAGTTTGTCATTGCATTGAACAGAATTCCCAAGTTTTTCAAAGTTATTTGCATTTATAAAATTACTGTTATCATATAAATTGTTCTTCTGGTTCTGTTCACTTCACTCTGCATCAATTCATACAAACCTCAGTTTTCTCTGAAACTATCTAATTCATTTCTTACAGAACAATAATATTCTGAAAGACTAGTTCTATGGGCTTCCACTTCATGGGTTTGTTGTAATGTGCTTCTTAATCTACCTATTTTTTTCTTTCTGTATGGAGAGTCTTATGACTGATTTTCTTTGCCATGTTGTGGATTTTATTGAAGAGGAGGGTCTGCAGTGTTCCAAGGCTCAGTGCAATTAATAAGAACCTGGAACATCTGGAGAACCTGGCCATTAATAGGGAATCCCTCTTTTATTTGTATTTCATTTAGACTGTTAGCCATGGTAATTTATTGCACATCTGTGGTAGACTGAACATATATCTGTGTCTTTGGTGCCTGATTTGATGCTGGCACCCAGTAGTACCTACTGAACAAAGCAGTGAGGCACAGTGGGAAAAACTACATCTGGAGTCAAAGCATCTAAGTTCTTGGCTTAGTGTGATATAGGGCAAGCCATTTAACCTCTCTAAGAAGAAATGGGAGAGAATTCAGAAGTGAAAATAAAATAAAATTGAACTTTAACATATCTCTGGGCCTCAGTTTCCTTAGCTTTAAAAATGAGGGGAGTTGGACTAGATGACCTCTAAGGAAATTTGAACTCTGAACACATTCTTTTCATTCTTCTCTTCTGGAGTGTACACCACCACAAAAGCTGAACTGCTTCAAAATACAGATAATGCACTGACTATACAGTATCTACAATTAAATCCCAAAGGCATAATGAATTATTATTCATGGATAATATTTGGCTAGAGCAAACTAAAATGATGGTTGAAGTGAATCGAATATGTCTCTAGGAATCTGCATGGTACTCCTCTCATTCTGGATGTTACTTAACATTCCATGGGCCATATTAGGTTTTCCAATCATAAGGTTTGAGAGACCCAGTAAACAATACAAAATAAACTGAGATCTGAATTCTTGTCACAACGGGAACAATAGACATTCTAACTTCTTTTGTGCTAAATCCAGAATACCCTTAAGGAATAGGGGTTGGGGATGGGGGTAGGGGGTGGGAGTGGGTTCAGATCACAGAGCTAAAGAGTCTAAGGCTTCTGAGACTAACTTGTTTTTCAGCCCTTTTTTACAATGATATCCTTCTTTAAAGTCTTTTCTTTTTCTTTTTAACTCAGGTGCTAGAAAAATATACAATTGAAAGCAATTTGAAGTTACATGAATAATGGAAAGGACTAAGAAAAGAAGAATTTAAAATGCCGTTTCCAGGACTGCCTTCTATTAAGTGATGCTTCATT
This sequence comes from Pseudochirops corinnae, assembly GCA_028646515.1. Lineage (NCBI taxonomy): Eukaryota > Metazoa > Chordata > Mammalia > Diprotodontia > Pseudocheiridae > Pseudochirops > Pseudochirops corinnae. The sequence goes on along the minus strand of CM053585.1, from coordinate 446,931,738 downwards.
AATCAATCAATCAAAAACCATTCATTAAGTACCTACCATGTGCCAGACACTGTGATAAGTGCTAAATGTAAACTCCTTGAGAGTAGGGATTGCTTCATTCTTTGTAATTGTATATCCCACCCCTACACTGCTCCCCTCATAGTATCTAGCACATAGTAATTAATAAATGCTTGTTGATTGATTGTCATTTTAGAATTAGAATCAAGATCTCATTTACTTGGCATGAGTTGTTACGCTATGGTAAAGGGACAAGATAAGGAAAGAAATCAAGAAGGGTGTACAAAAGGTCATGATCATTACAGATATCTATGGGGAACCTTTAGATTTTAAATAGAAGTGATTGGATCTGGGGCACAGTAGAGTTGGGACAAAACAGCCTCACAGAAAGTCTTTGCTATTTAACAGCCTCTTTCCTTTCCCTGTACACATTTTCTCAGATGCGTGATTAAATGGAGGAAGGGCTTAGGGACTGGACGTGGTATTTCTTTGGTAAAGGGAATCTCTGGATGAGGACACTGCCTCTACCAAGACAGAGCAGCATATTCTGAACAATTTAAAGTCTTAGTGAATTGCCTAGGATCAGTATTTGAGAGCTTAAGTGACTTGCCCAAGATATCAGACAACATATGTCAGAAGTAACACTTGAACCTGGGTTTTCTTGGTTCCCAGGACCCTGACTCTCTCTATAGATTATACCATACTACCTCTTCTTCATTTAATATAGAATTCTTTCTTTCTCTTCCTTCCTTCCTTCCTTCCTTCCTTCCTTCCTTCCTTCCTTCCTTCCTTCCTTCTTTCCTTCCTTTTTTCTCTTTCTTTCTCTCTCCTTTCCTTCCTCTTTCTTTCTTTCCTTCTTTCCACCCTTCTTTCTCTCTCCCTTCTTTCCTCTTTCTTTCTCTCTCCTGCATTCCTTCCTTTTTTCTCTCTCCCTTCCTTCCTCTTTTTCCTTCCTTCCTTCCTTCTTTCCTTCCTTCCTTATTTCTCCCTTCCTTTCTTTCCCCTTCCTCCCCACCTTTCTCTTTCTTTCTTTCTCCATCCCTTCCTTCCTCTTCATCTATTAATTTTATTTAATCATTTATTTAGTTTAGTTATCTTTCTCTTTTTTGAAAATTGTTCATTTTAAGAATGTTGAGTGAGAACACCAAATCAGCATGGATCATTATTTTTTTTCAATCAGAATATACCACTGATCTTTTGTAGGATCTCTGGAGTTTAGAAATAGACAATATTGCCCTAAGTATTTGAGTTTTTATAGTAGCCTAGCACTTGTTAGAGTCTTAATGGTAAAGCTTCATCTTGAACAGTTTATAAGTTCCATTAATAGCAGTAATGGATCCAAGAAAGTAAAAGCAAAAAAAATCTACCAGTTCCCATATTCAACTGGAGGCTTTTATGCTGATAAAATATTTTTGGCTGTGGAAGATTAATATTTCAATTCACTTTAAGATGGTATATGATGTCCAAAGGAAAAAAGAAGAGCACCTTTTTATCTGGGGCCATGTCACTGGGGTATCTTGTTAGCATTTTAAATACCAACAAACAATTTCTCCCTGGACAGGTGTTTTTCCACACTCACAGCTTCCACTATCACCTCCATGCACATGACTGTCAAACCCATATGTTCAATTGTAGCCCCAATCACCTTTAATTCAGGCCCTCATCACCTGGGCTATTGCAAATAGCCTTCTAATTGGTCTCTCTGCATCCAACCTCTTTCCCCTCTAATTTATCCTCTACACATTGATATTCCTAAAGGGTAGATCTGGCCATGGCCCTCCCATGCTCAGGAAGTTTCATTTGCCTCCTATTTTCTCTAGGATAAATCCTTACTTCTCTGGCATGCAAACCCTTAACAATCTGGTTCCATTCTGTTTTACAAGGTTTATTTCATATTATTTTTTTCTCTCACACTCTTGGTTCCAGTCAAACAGGGCTACTGGAAGTTCCCCATACATAGTATCACATCTCCTTACCTCCACTTGCTCAAACCCCTGGCTCCCTTCAAAATTTAGCTTATGTGCCACCTTCTTCAAAAGGTCTTTCTTGATTCCCAAGTTGTTAGTATTCCACCCTGCCCCCCAGCCCTGGCCAAATCATTTTCTGTATATTTTATCTATATTTTGTTTACATTTTTGTTAACATATTATGTCCTCCCCTTGCCTCTACCACCAATAGTTTGTTAGCTTCTTTTTTTTTTTGGTTTTTGGAGGGGGAGGGCAGGGCAATTGGGGTTAAGTGACTTGCCCAAGGTCACACAGCTAGTAAGTGTTAAGTGTGTGAGACTGGATTTGAACTCAGGTCCTCCTGACTCTAGGGCTAATGCTCTATTCATTGTGCCATCTAGCAGCCCCAGTTTGTTAGTTTCTTGAGGATAGGGACAATCTTATCTCTATCTTGGTATTTTCTGTTACCTAGCACAGTGCCTGCCATATAGGTGCATAATGCTTGTCGATTGATGATTGGTCCTCACTTTTCTTTCCCTAGGGCTTGGCTTCCTGAGCATTCCCTATGATTGTATTTGCTTGTTCGTTTTTCCTATGCCAGCACCCTGGGCTTCTTCCCATTGCACTTTACTTGTGGGAGGGAACATAAGGTTTTCTATCCCTGCACCCTTGGCTCTGAAATATGCATTCAAATCTTCTTTAGGTGTGTGAAGGGTTTTTACTTCTAATCCCTATGGGGAGATGCACAAGGGCTTAAATTAACATATTAAGAGAAAAATTACAAAGTTATATATCTTAAAAGGTTTATCTGGTATTCCATACAAATGTACAATGTCTTTCTTAGTTCTCTCTTACATTTGACTGAACCTCTTTTCTATCTTGTCTTTGGAGTCAATTGGATTTCTTCTTCTTTGGGTTGGATGATGAATCATGGGATTGGGTTTCCAGTTAAGGAAGGTTCAGTCTGGCAAAGTAGCTAGGTATTTCAGCCCTTTTAATTCTATTTTATTAAGCCAATACATAGAAAAAAATTCAGTGAAATAGTCCTTACCCTTAAGAAGAGGCTTACTCTCAAGAAGTTAACAGACTATTGAGGGTGGGAGTAAGGGGAAGACATAATATGTTAACAGAAGAGTAAATAAAATATAGATAAAATATATAGAAAATGATTTGGCCAGAGTTGGGGGCAGGGGGCGAATACTAACAACTTGGACATCAAGAAAGACCTTTTAAAGAAAGTGGCACATGAGCTAAATTTTGAAGGGAGCCAGGGGTTTCAGGAAATGGAGGTAAGAAGTATTACTATGGTGATACTATGTATGGTGAACATCCAGTAGGCCAATTATATTGGGGGGCAGGGAACAGGGAGATATCTACACAGCAGAGTAAATGCAAAGTATAAACAAGATAACATAGAGCAATTGAGCGAGAGATAGAGAGACAGAGAAGAGGGATTTCTAAGTGGAGGGAGTTAGGAAAGGTCCTATGCAGGAGATAGCATATGAGTTATGTCTTGAAGGAAGCTAGTATTTTTAGGAAGTAGAGGTAAGGAAACCATTTAAGAAGATAACAAAGTCAAGGCTCTTACATCCAAAGCCTCCAAGAAAAATATGAATTAGTCATAGGTCATAGAAGAACTCAAAAAGGGTTTTGAAAATCAAGTAAGAGAAGTAGAGGAAAAATTGGGAAGAGAAATGAAAGTGATGCAAGAAAATAATGAAAAACGAATCAATACATGGTGGTGGGGTGGAGGTGAGGGGTTCACTTGTAAAAAGGCACAGAGGCAAGAGACTATGTTGTTCATAGAAAACAGCTAGGAGACTACTTTGACTAGAATGGAGACTACATGAAGGGGAGTGATATAAAATAAGACTGGAAACATAGATGGGAGGAAAACTTTGAAGAGCTTTAGATGTCAACCTGAGAAGTTTGGGTTTTATCCCAGGGACAATAGGGGACCATTGAAGGGTTTTGAGCAGTGGGATAGAATGGTCAGATGTATGTTTTAGAATTGTCAGTTTGGCAGCTGTGTTGAAGATGATCTGAGAGCAGAGAATGGGAGCTGAGAGGCCAATTACAGTAATGGTCCAGGTGAGAGGTGATGAGGGTCTGAATGAGGGGAAAATCTTTGTGAGTATAGAGGAGATAGATTCAAGAAATATTGTGGAGGTAGAATCAGCAAGACTTGAAAACCAAGTGACTGTGGGAAGTAATGGAGAGGTAAGAGCAAAGGATGACCTCAAGGCTGCAGACCTCAGTGACTAGAAGGATGGTGAAACACTCAGCAGAAATGGAGAAGTTTAAAGGAGAGATGGCTTTTGGAATATAAATGAATTCCTTTTTGGACAGGTTGCTTTTAAGGTGCCTGCAGGACATCTAAATCCTGCTTTTCTTCTTTTTTAAATTAAATTTTCTTTTTTTTATTCAACAAAATTCCTTTCTCTTTCTCTTTTCTCACTCCTGAGAATGAACAAAACAAAATGAAACCTCTGTTACAAACATATATAGTCAATCAAAAAGTGTCTATATTACCCATGTCTAAAAGAAAAAGTTGGGGGACAGAGTCAAGATGGCAGAGTAAAAGTAGGGACTTGCTTGAGATCTCTCCCAAACTCCTCCAAATGTAAAAATGACTTTAAAAAATTCTAGAGCAACAGAACCCATAAAATGACAGATTGCAACAAATTTCCAGCCCAAGACAACTGGAAGGTTGACAGGAAAGGTCTGTTGCACCAGGCTGAGAGAGGAGCGCTGGGCCACAGGAGACTAAATCACTGGCAGCTGTGGCAGTTTCCAGACTTCTCAACCCACAAATGCCAAAAACAACTTAGAAGGTCAGGAAGAAAGATCTGTTGGATTTAGGTGAGAAAGAAGTGCTGTCCAACCCCAGCCCCTTTGAAACTCCGGAGTGATGGAAGTGGCAGGGGTTGCTTGTGGAGCTCTCTGCCAACAAATGGTGGGGGGAATCCAGTGACTGATCTGACGGGGCTTGCAGGGATCTCTTTGCTGGCACTGAGGCAGGATTCTGTTGCGGTGTCCATGCTTGGATCTGTGTTGCAGTCTTTGGGTGGTGGTTCTGGGAGGAACAGGAGAACTAGTGTAATGGAGCTTGTGGCAGTGGCAGAGAGGGAATCCTTCTCAGAGTTCCAATATAGAAAAGAGTGCTTGTGGTCACTCATAGACCAGAGCACAGGCCAGGAGAGGAGTAAACACCTCTCCTTGGATCACCTCTCCTTAGATCATACCACCTTGGAAGAATTGAAAATTTACAGATCCCTAGAAGTATCTCTGAAAACTGCATGAAACGCCTGAAGCTTGCTAAAGGTGACCCCCCCCCCCCAAAATAGTGAAGAAAATATGCCTTAAAAATAGACTAGAGCAAATGGCAAAAAAGGTCCAAATAGCCAATGAGGAGAAGAATGCCTTAACAAGCAGAAATGACCAATATAGAAAAGGAGGGCCAAAAGCTCACTGAAAAAAATAATTCCTTAAAAATTAGAATGGAGCAAATGGAAGCTAATGACTTTAAGAGAAATCAAGAAACTATAAAACAAAACCAAAAGAATGAAAAAAAAATAGAAGACAGAATGAAACTTCTCACTAGAAAAACAACTGACCTGGAAGATAGATCCAGGAGAGATCATTTACAAATTATTGGACTCTGTGAAAGCCATGATAAAAAAAGAGCCTAGATATAATATCTCAAAAACTTATTAAAGAAAACTACCCTGATATTCTAGAACCACAGGGTAAAATAGAAATTGAAAGAATCCACTGATCATCTCCTGAAAGAGATTCCCAAATGAAAACTACCAGAAATATTATAACCAAATTCTAGAGTTCCTAGGTCAAGGAAAAAATATTGTAAATTGTCAGACAGAAACAATCAAGTACTGTGGAAACACAATCAGCATAACACAAGATTTAGCAGCTTCTACATTAAGGTATCAGAGGGCTGAGGATATGATATTTCAGAGGTCAAAAGAGCTAGGATTACAATAAAGAATCACCTACCCTGTAAAACTGAGTATAATCCTTTAGGGAAAATAATTGGACATTCCATGAAAAAGAGGACTTTCAAACATTCTTACTGAAAAGACCAGGGCCAAATAGAAAATTTGAATTTCAAATACACAAATCAAGAGCAGCATGAAAAGTTAAACAGGAAAGAGAAATCATAAGCCACTTATTAAAGTTGAGCTGTTTATAGTCCTACATAGAAAGATGATATTTGTAACTGATGAGACCTTTCTCAGTATTAGGGTAGTTGTCTATATATAGACAGAGAGCACTGGGTGAGTTGAATATGAAGGGATGATATCTAAAACAATTAAGGGGTGAGAGAGGAATGTGCTGGGAGAAGGAGAAAGGGAGAGGTAGAATGGGGGTAAATTATCTCACATGAAAGAGGCAAGAAAAAGCTTTTACAATGGAGGAGAAGAGGGTGGAGGTGAGAGGGAATGAGTGGACCTTACTCTCATTAGATTTGACTTACAGAGGGAATAATATACATATTCAATTAAGTATGGAAATCTATCTGACCTCACAGGAAAGTAGGGTGTAAGGGGATAAGAGTGGTTGTGGCGATAGAAGGGAGGGTAGATTGGGGAGGGTGTAATCAGAAGCAAACAGAAGGGACAGTGTGAAAGGGGAGAGTAGAATAAACAGGGGGTGTGATAGGATGGAGGGAAATATAATTAGTCCTTCACAACATGACTATTATGGAAGTGTTTTACATGGCTGAATATATGTAACCTATATCAAATTGTTTACTTTCTCAATGAGGGTGGGTGAGGAGAGAGGAAGGGAGAGAATTTGGAACTCAAAGTTTTAAAAAGGAATGTCAAAAATAGTTTTTAGTTGCAACTGGGAAATAAGATATGTAGTCAATGGGGTATAGAAATCTATCTTGCCTGAAAGGAAAGTAGAAGGGGAAGGAGCTAAAAGAAGGGGGTATGTGTGATAGAATGGAGGGCAGATTGAGGGAAGGGGTAATCAGAATGCATGTTGTCTTGGGTTGGGGAGAGAGGAGGGCAGAGATGGGGAGAAAATTTGGAACTCAAAATCTTGTGGAAGTGAATGTTGAAAACTAAAAAGATTAATTAATTAATTAAAATATTGGAGATTAAGGGGATGCCCATCTGTTGGGGAATAGCTGAACTAGCTGTTGTACACAAATGTAATGGAATACTATTGTTCCATAAGAAATGATGAACAGGCAGATTTCAGAACAACCTAGAAAGAATTGTGTGAACTGATGCAAAGTGAAAGGAGCAGAACCAGGAAAACATTGTACACAGTATCAGCAACATTGTGTGATGATCAACTATGAATAACTCAGTTCTTCTCAGCAAGACAATGATTTTAGACAAATACAAAGGACTCATGAAGGAAAATGCTGTCCATATCTAGATAAAGAACTGATGGACTCTGAATGCGGATTAAAGCATATTTTTTCACTTAGTTTATTATTTCTTGAGTTTTTTTTTCTTGAGATCTGTTTAGTCTTTCACAATTGTGACTAATACGGAAAATTTTTGACATGATAACGTATTTAACTATATCAAATTGCCCACCATTCAGGGGAAGAGGGGGAAGGGAAGGAGGGAGGGAGAAAAATTTGGAACTCAAAATCTTGTAAAAATGAATGCTAAATTTTTTCTTGACATATAACTAAGGCTAAGAATACTATTAAATTTTTTAAAAAAGAAAAGAAAAAGTTTTTTTTTAAAAAGAAAAGGTCGCCTGTAGGATTACTATGTTTTACTAGGTACATTATTCTTGCCTTTTATGATATCATATTCCAAACTCTTCTTCTTTATAGTAGTGGCTGCTAAATCATATATGATTCTGACTGTGGCTCCTCAGTACTTCAATTCTTTCTTTCTTTCTCCTTGTAGTATTTTTTCTTTGAACTGGCAGCTCTGGATTTTGGCTATAATGTTCCTGGGAATTTTGATTTTGAGGTTTCTTCCAGGAGGTGGCTGACAGATTATTTCTATTTCTACTTTTCCCTTTGGGTCTATGCAATCTGCCTTCTTCTGAAGGCAGTTTTCTTTTAAGAATTCTTGAAAAGTGATATCTAGGCTCTTTCTTGGTCATGGCTTTCAGATAGCCCAATGATTGTTAATATTTTTTCTCCTTGATCATTTTCTAGATCAGCTGTTTTTGCTTTAAAGACACTTCTCATTTTCTCCAATTTTTCCATCTTTTAAAAAAAAATTTCTTATATTCTCATAGAGTTGTTTGCATTCATTTGGTCCAGTATAATTTTCAAGGAGTTTATTGCTTGGGCAAGGTTTTCTACCTCTTGTGTTAAGCTGTTAATTTTTTTTTTTGACTAATTCTGTTTTTGATAGCTCTAATTCCTTTTCCATTTTTTATCAAGTACCCTAATTTTATTTAAAAGCTCTTTTTTAAAATGTATGCTTCATTTCTTTTAGAAGTTCAAGTTGAATTCTGTCCAGGCTGTGTTTTTTATTGAGGTTTTACTTGTAGATATTTTATCTTTTTCTGGCTTTGTATTTTGAATGATCTTGTCACCATAATAATTTTTTGGATGGGATATTTTGTTTGTTTGCTTATTCTTCTAATCTACTCTCTGATTTTAGATTTTATGTTATATAGGTACAGGATGTATACATTTCTGGATGGAATATCTGGACTGTTCCTGTTGCTGCTTTCTTGGGTATTATATTTTGTCATCCTAGGTCCTCAAGGATAGCTCAGGCTGGGTCCCTGTGAGTTTTCAACATTCCTGAAGTGCTCTGATCTAGGGCAAAGTCTGATTACCACCACACTGGTCTGAGCTCTCTAAAGTTCTGACCTGAGTTTGGGTTTAAACAACAGTAGACTGTTAATGGACTCAGCCCTTATTAACTATTTGAGATAGTTAATAACTCTGATGGTTATGAGTGACAGAATTGTAGGCTCCTCTTTGGTCTGGTTTTGCTGCCCTGATTATTCCTCTGTAGGCTTCAAATTGAATTAGAAGGTAGAGTTTACACTCCCCTCTCTTCCTGAGCTCTGATTCACACTGTTACTATTTGCTTCTAATATCTTCCTTGATCAGTACCTAGGTTAAGGCTCAATATGACCCTTCAGTCTGAAATGCCACCTCTGAACATAGGCCCCCTCTCAGTTAGAATGAGATCTGTGACCCAGAAGTGAATTGTGGGCAACAAAGCTGCCACTTGGAACCTGCTCCCTGCACACAATTGTTGTGCCTATGGGACCTTGTTTTGCCCTGGAATAAAGTCTCTCCCTGCACTGGAGTGCTCAGCTCATGGCACTCTCTTGGCCAGACCTTGTGCCTGGTGTCCACAAGTTAGGCTGGAAAATGAGTCACCATGACCTTTTTCTTGGATTTCCCCATTAGGATTTGGTCTGGTGAATTTTCTCAATCTGTTTGGGGGAGGGTTTTCTTCTGGGCAGTGGGGAGCTCACTGTTCTCTGATACTCTGTCCTTCTAAACTCTGCTTTTAACCTGAGCTCAACTTGTGAGAAATGCTTCTAATTTCTGTCCTCCAAGGAGCCTTTAAAGGTCCTGTGATTCATTCTTTCTTTGCTCGTAGTTGTTTCTCTCACTGTCTTTCTCAATGGCTATGAATGATTTGAAGTCCTACCCTTGCCCCTGGCCCTCTGGATGAGAAAGAGCCTTCCTTTCATATGTACTGATCTGGTAGTCATCTCCTTTACCGTAAGGGAGATCTTAATTGCACTGAGCCCTGGATGTGCTAGCTCAGCTTTCACCCATTTTTCTCTGTCCTACTCAATTTTCCTGAAGCAAATTTACTAGCCTCTTAGAATCAAAGTGGGGGTGAATGGGGATAGAGGAAACTGAAGCAGGAGGACGAGACATCTAAAGTTAGAACAGGAACAGGAGTGTAGACAAATAATGATCTTCCCATATATTAATGTCTTACCTGAATGAAAGAATGAATGAATGCAGCATTTAAGTGCTTACTTTGTGTACAGCATTGTGCTATATAAGACAGATGCCACTCTCAGAGAGTAAACATTTTAATGGAAGAAACAACACACATGGAAGGATTTAGTCCTGTCCCTCTCCCTCAGCTGAAACAAGTAATTTACTCTACATTTTTATATTCCTCTGTGTACATGCTATTTTCCTCTCAAATGTGAGCTCCTTGTGGTCAGGGCCTCTTTTGTTTATGTCTTCTTATCCTCAAAGACTTGCCCCCCATTTTCTCTTCTACTCTAAAAGCTCTTCCTTGTGTGCCTCTTCTATGTGAGAAAAATTTCCCCATTCTATCTCTGCCTTCCCCCTTTTCCTAATGCATTATCCTTATTTCTTACCCACCCCCCCCTTTTTGAGATCATTCAAATGTAATGGACTCACACTCATGCCCTCTATTTATGTAGACTCCTTCTAACTGCCCTAATAATGATAAAGTTCTTAGGAGTTATATGTATTCTCTTCCCATATAGGAATATAAATAGTTAAACTTTATTTAATCCCTTATGATTACTCTTCTAATTTCTGTTTTTCAGAACAAATTTACCTGTAACCTAGAAGTATATAGTTAATAGATTTGCCAGTCAGTGCCAGCCACAGCCAGTGCCAGCAAAGGACTCCCTATAATCTATTTCTGACCAGTTGTCTAACCCTCTTACCATCTCTGGACTGAGATCTCCCCAAGCTTCTGCTGCTGCTGCTGTCACAGCCACTCTAAGGCTCACTGCTGGTCTTGCTGTTGTGCTCCAGGTTGGCTCCCTCCACAGTGTCACAGACCTCTCTTGGCAATCTCCCAAGCTGTCTTAGACTGGAAAAAAATATCTCACTCTAATCTTTTGTTGTCTCTGCTGTTCTAAAATTTGGTTTGAGTTGTTATTTTCAGGTTGTTTGGAGGGGATGTTGGGAGAGTTCAGGTGGGTTGCTACCTGTATTTCACCATCTTGGCTCTGCCCCCTATTTTGTTCTTTCTCTTGTTGCAAAAGATCTAAAACAAATTTTTAAAAACCTTTAAAAGATGTTTGTCCTTAGCATTTGTCACAAGCTACCAGCTTATCCTAAGTTTTAGTATTCTTGACATTGTTCTTAAGGGACAAGGCCCTCCTTTTGTATTCATCCTCAGCTGTTTGCTCTTGCTTCCATTTTTTCTACATATCTTTTAAAAAATTAAATTGATTGACAAGTTCCTTGTGTATCCATATATGTATCTTTTTTTGGAGGGGGAAAGGCAAGGCAATGGAGTTAAGTGACTTGCCCAAGGTCACACAGCTAGCAAGTGTGTCAAATGTCTGAGCCTGGATTTGAACTCATGTCCTCCTGACTCCAGGATTGGTGCTCTATTCACTGTGCCACCTAGCTGCTCCTATATTTGTATCTTTAGATATATTAGGAAGAATGGTGATAAACTGGAGTGGATCCAGAGAAGGATAGTGAAAGGTTTAGAGATTAGGCTATAGGATTGGGCAAAGGAATTAGGCATGACTAGCCTGGAGATGAGAAGATTTAAATGGTACATGATAGCTATCAAGTAATCAAAGGGATTTTATGTAGAAAAAAGATGAGAATTGTTCTCCTTGGCCCCAGAGTCTATGACTTGTGTCTATGGTATTCATCCTAGTACTAGGCAAGAACTTCTCCTTCTCATGCTATCCATTGAAACATTCCCCAGCAAATTCTAATCTCCTTCTTGTTTAAAGATACCCAACCCTAGTTGAATCTTCCACAAAATTCCCATTTCTGGAGCATCTGGCTTAAAGCTTATATTAGTAGAAGTGGAATAAAAGACCTCCTTCACTGGGATCAATGAGCATTTCTCATTTTACCTAGCCTATCTCTCAAGTCTGCTCAATGCTCTTAGCCCTCAAATTAACAATACTCAACCCTTACCAAGGGAATGGTTTTCTAGAATTCAGGTTCATAGTAGGAAAAAATATACATTCTATATACAGTAATAAATAATAGGCAATTAGTTCCCTTCTCTTACTCTAGTGAGAGAAAGGTTATAGCTTCAGATTAGCCCTGGCCTCTTTCCATTATCTGTAGGAAGTTTTTACTTGGATATCCTTCCATAAAACCCAAATATATAATAAAACAATAATTATAGTTGATAGAGAGAGAAAGCTTAAAGGTTCACAAGTTATTTTTACATATATGATTTAATCCTTACAGCAGTCCTATGAATTAGGTGGTGCAAATGTTCTTATCTCCGTATTATAGATGAGGACACTGAAGTTCAGATAGTGTAAGGGGTCTCTGATTACAGAGGTATCAAGAAGCAGAACCCAGATTGTCTCTCTTCCAAATGAATATTCTTTCTACTCTATCAGCCTGACTATAAACTGGTTATTATTTTTTTTTGAAAAATAATTTTTATTGCTCATTTTTTAACATCACCAAAATTTTTCCCAGTATCCTTCCCTTTTCCTCTATCAGAGAACTACTCCATATAACAAATACTATTTTTAAAGACAAAAAAGAAAAAGTAGAGAAAAAAATTTCAAAACTGATCAATGTATGGCAAAAGTCTGAAAATATATACAGTGCCTTACACTCGCGGACCTCTCCCCTCTGCAAAGGGTTGGGTGCTGGCATCTTCTCATATCTCTTCTTTGAAACTATGCTTGTTCTTTGTAATTTTGCAGTGTTCGTTTTTAATCACTTCTTGTGGTTGTCATTTTTGATTATGTTTTTGTAATCATTGTATATATTGTTTCTGTGACTCTGTTGAAGTCATAATTTTCTAAAATCAAAAATCTAAATTTTTTTTAGAAAAAAATTTCTAAAAATCAAATTCCCCTTTCTGAATTTCCTGTTCCTGACAATGGCATCATCTTTCTTCCAGTTTCCAGAGTTTAAGACCTCAGAATGATCTTTAATTCATTCTTCTCCCTTTATTCCCACATTTATCCCATAACCAGTTCTTTCTTTGGAAGTATCTGATTGTACATATTTGTTTCCTTGTTATCTCCCCCATTAGAGTGTGAGCTTCTTGAGGACAGGGATTATGTTTTGCTTGTTTTTTTTTTTTTTTTATCCCTATTGCTTAGCATTAGGCAGTTAGGGATCCCTATTGCCATTATGGGCACTTAAATGCTTATTAACTGATTGACCTATAAAGGCTCTCTTGCCTCCAAATATCTCCCCAATGATACCTGAAATTCTTCACTTAGTCACATTGCCTTAAATCTTACATCAAGTTACACTCTTTGAAGTGATTAGAAGGTAATTTGGGTTAACCAGTTCCTCTAAAAACATGAGAGTCCTCAGAGTACTATGGATCCCTATTAATAATTGATATAATTTATGGAAATTTGTTCAGTCCAATTGACTTTCTAGCAACTAGTTCAATTTGACTACTACTCTAGAGGAATATGGATTTTCTTTCAATGAGGGTATTAGAAACAAGTAGGGGACAGAGAGAGAGAGAGAGAGAGAGAAGAGGGAGAGAGAGAGAGAGAGAGCACTAATTTTGGATGATGGTTATACTATTGCAAAACAAACATTGGGACAAGTATTTAAATGGAAAGTGTCATTAAAAATTAACTTTATTTTCTGTATGTTGAGCCTATCCCAGAAAATTCAGAACACATGGACACCATAATCACAGACCACTTTAGTGGGGGAAAAACTGATTTCTATGGGTACAGAAAGCAGTGAGGGACTTTGAGCATCTAGAAGGCAGCAGAAGGGGACAAAGGGAATGGAAAGAAGAGAAAATGGTAAAACTAGTCCACCAGTTCAAAATATTGCTTACAGGTGGGCCTCCTCCTTTACCTTTCCTCACAGATTACTTGGGAAGGCCTTCCCTACTTTGAAAAATGGAGCCTAAGGACAAGGGAGACCTCATACTTTTAGGCCCTTAATCTATATGGACTGTCTTAGAGAGAGTTTAGAGAATAGGAGGAGGAGGCCAGATGAGGCCGAGTGTGTCCATTTCTTGGTTGAGAAAGCAAACCTTCTCCCCTCACATCCCTAACTCTGCATGTCTTCACTTTTTACCCTTTCCCTTTTCTCCATCTGTCTCTGGGAATTGATTCTGTGGTAAAACAGCTGAGGACAGAGGTGGGGCAAGGCAGGGACTATTGCCTGAGTTAGCTGTGTGGACTTTTATTTTAACTGAGCACAGCACCCACACACCTTCACAAAGCTTATAGGAAATATAGTTTATATTTCCTTAAGCTGGCTCAGGTGCTTTGTTTCTCAGACGTACATTTCTGGATAAATGGAGGTAGGGCGTTTCCTATGCAAGATCCCCCCCTCCTGCTACCCTCTTCCAAAGTTCCTTACCTATTGATCTGTGAGATATCTGAGAACCCTCCCCTCCACCATTTTTCAATCTTTTTATCTAAATGCAATGAAAAATTATAGGTGCAGTTATTGAATTTTATTATCCTTGTTACCAAGGGAGCACTTTCAAAAGAAATCTAATAAATGAATAAATACAACCAAGTATGATACAATTGCCCTTTCTTTTCTATTTTTTTAAGGATGAAAGTGATCAATATCAGCAAAGAAATAAATGACAGCACCAGAAAGCTTAATTATTCACTAATTTGGTTAATCTACTGGGAAGAATCTTGAACTACATTGGTAGAAGGCTAAGTGAAAGCATCCCAGGAAGAACTATCCTTGTCACTTGTCAGCACATTTTAATGAAATGCCAGTCTTTTCATACCAGATCCTGAAGAAAAACCTCTGGGTACTGATTGATGAAATGATTTCCCTCCCAAATGGGGCCTAAACTTAAAATAAAGCATCTCCCATTTTGCAAAGCACAGCAGTCTGCAAGTTCAAGAGGTAAGACACACTTTCAGTATGTATAAACTGCAGAGTACATTTGAAAATAAAATTTTTAATTATGTTTGACATCTCGGGGCCCAGTGCTGTCATGCTGTAGGAGAGGAACGTCTGTTTTGACATCTCTGGTGCTAGAGATTTTAAATCAGTTTTCATATTGCTTACCTGCTAGCTAATCAGAATTGGGGGACAGATTCTTATCACCTTTCAAAGATTCATTCACAGGGGAGATGCAGGTGGTACAGAATGCAAAGGAGGGGTTGGTCTTAAAGATGATGTGATGAGGATAAATTCAATTATCCATCTGTATTCTCAGCCAACTATCCAACAAACATTAGGCAAGTGCTTATAATAAGGCACTGCATTAAATGAAGAACTCACTTGAACTTCTATTAAAATAGAAACTTCCCATTTTAACACAGCAGGTTGATGCGTCAGGTAGAAAGGACACTGGGTAGAGTCTGATGCTTCCTGGCCACATGACCTTGGGAATGTCACATGGTCCCTGCGGGCTTCAGATTCCCCCTCTATAAAATGAGGGACTTAGCCTAGTTGATCTATAAGGTCTTTTCCAGCTCTAAATCTTATGACTAAAGGATGGGAAGATTGAAAAGGTCATTTAACGCACAAGAATGCGAAGGTTTGTTTCTCAGATGTTTATTTGCTGATTTCACTTAAGATGAAAAATGGCACATGAAAGGGAAGAGTTGAGAAGCACATTTAACACTCAATGAGGCCTGCTTGACCTCACTATCCAGGGCCAATCAGAGAGAAGAGATATGACTTGTTATTTTTCAACAAACACTGTAAGAAATGACTCAAATACACTCCTTGCATATTAAATACCGAGGGTATTGCATGTTCCTGGTACGCTGCTATGCTGACCTGTTGATGACCATTATACTTTGGATGTCTTTTAAACCCCATCTTTCATTTTTAGATGTAAAACCATATATATGAAAATCAGCTCTGAATTAAATATGATGACTTCTTTAACCTTCTCCCTTGGATCGCACTTTTCTTAAAACATAGTATCAAATAGCTTTTGAAAAACCAAAGAAATGTCAGCTGGATAATTCTGACAGAAAGGGGCTGAATAGCATAGGGGTGGAAAGCTGTCCCGACAATTCCCCGTGGTCAGGAAAACCTGGGTTCCAATCCCATTTATGTCACATAGTGACTGTGTGACTCTTAGGGCCCTCAGACAAGTCTTTAAGAATATAAACTGTAGAAGAGCTGCCAACCGGCATTCTTGAAAGAAGTTCTTCATCAGGTGTGCCTTATACCTGTGAACTCACAGGTCCATTGGAGAAAAAGTGTCAGGCAAAAGAGATTCCTCTTTTCTTCTCTTTAGCTAAATATTTCAAGTTGAAGTCTTTCTTGGTCTAAAATACAATTATCTTATTCTTCACTCTTTCCCTCACCTTATGAAGAAAGATTGTGTTTTTCTGCCTGTCCGAAGTTAATTGACCAGTCAAGTCAGTAAAAAAAAAAAAAACATGAAAGAAAAAAAGAAATCTTGTCAAGCTAGCCCAAAGGGTTAAAGCAGTTTATATTTGTATGTATGTGAGGTTAATCTTGGGGGAAGCTGGGTTTGCCCAAAAATGAATGACATTGGTAAATATGGGGAGACACAGGGGTTTCATGAAACTTCCTGGGGACCCATGTAGTCTTCAAAAATATTATATATTACTCTGTACATTTGCCCATCTTTTCCACCCCCTGGCAAGTGATTCTCTTTTCCTATTTCCAGGAGACATGATTTAATGTGCCATCATTGAATACTCAATGTTTAATGTGTAGTGGGCAGAGCCTTGGGTCTGGTATCAAAGGACTTTGCTTGCCAACTCTTACATACATTACTTCACCTCTCTGAGTCTTAGTGTTATCATCTGTAAAATGGAATGAGTCAATGATCTCCAACTTCCCTTCCAGCTCTAAAACAGTGATCCAAATATAATAAAACTATTAGGATATAGCAGTGTTGCACCCCTGTGATGTATAGAAGATATAAATTAAGCACTGATGCTCTCTGTGTCATATCTGTCCCTCAACAATCAGTAAATCTTGCCCTGAGAGCAGAAGAATAATCATGAGAATAATATATTACTTTGTTAGGTTTGAGCACATTCTTATATACAAACATAAATATTTTGAACTTCAACCTAATGCTTATTTAATTGATGACTCTCACCCAAAATAGGAATGCTAAGGAGCATATTTAATATAGACTATAAAAAATCTAGTCATTTCCATTGGAGATAAAGGAGTAATCACTATGATTTATTATTTTCTTGGCTCTAGCACCATATCCTTCCCCCTTATATGCAAACATGAAAATCCCATTTTCCCTCTAATCTTCTTTCCACATCTCTTTGCTTAGTATGTACACTGTGGCCTTTATCACTTGTAATTTCCAATTTTAGCTAATCTGCAGTCTGTGTGTATGTGTGTGTATCTTATATTTTTTAGTGCTATATTTATTAATATAATTAATTTATTCTGTATATTTATACTATGTGTAAAATCTAATGCAAGTAAAGTCAAAAGGGCTTTAAATTGGAAAGAAAGGAAAGGGGAGGGAGAAAACTGTCCACAATCTACATACCATAGAGAATGGCTGCGATGTAGCATGAAAATAAAAGGAAAAATCTCCAATAACTCACAGAAGACACAATTCAAAGAAGCAGACAGCAGTAAAATCCATGACCAAGATGTCTATATATAAATTCACAAACTGGATAATAGATAAGATGAACTGTGCAGTTTGGTTGTATCTACAGAGTCAGTCTGTCATCTAGCATTCATTAAGCTCCTACAGTTTGCCAGGCACATACTAAGCCCAGGGAGTACAAAAAGGATAAAAGGCAAAGAAAAAAAATCAATCCCTTCTCTCAAGGAACTCACAGTCTATCGTCCAAAATGAAATGAACATTTAGTAATGATTTGACTAACTTGATTAATAGAGAGTCAAGATATATAATTCAGATCCTCAAGTATATTCTGGGCCTTGAATTATCTGGTTTAGATGTTTACACTGATCAGAACAACCAGATAATTGGAAAATCACTTCATATCAGTATGTGTAACATGTAAATTTCCAAAGTTAAGTATATTGAAAAATCATTCTAAAATTTAGTTCTTCTCTGCTCTGAGCTTTTTCTTCTTCCTTTTACAAAAACCCTATACTTTCTTAGTTCATATTTACCTCTTCTCAAGATTGCTTTTCACTTTCGTATTTTCAAACAACTTTTCACTGCAGGTGAGTATGAAATCAAGGAACACTTGCGACAGCCATACCTTCCCATTGCTGCCCTGAAAAATGATTCCTGGGGCTCTCATGAAGCTTGATCAGTGATGAACCGAAGTGCTAGGAGCCTCAGATAAAGAAATCCCAACAATGTAAGTTATTTACTTGCTTCTTGTTTATTCCAAGAATACTGAATCACAATGCTCTTTAACGTTTTATCTGGAAAAAAAGGAGAAATATCATAAAAACTGTTTTAATGACTATGGTATGTGGACAAGGACATGGAGTGGAATTGTTATAAATAAAGGGAGAACAGATGATTTTACACAATGCAGTATTATGCAGCAACACAGAATACAGGAAGTATAGGAGCATGTATGGGAAACCTGCCTTGGAGACAATCTATATTTGAAAAGCATATGTCAAAAAGATCACTTTTCTGTGGAACTGCATGTAGGTGGATAGATGACACCTGTCATGATTGAAATTAGTACTAGGAAATCTCTGTAGTAGGAATGAACAATTACCAAACATGAATTATGATTTTGTTTTCACTGCCTATATGAAGCCTGATTATATATTTAATTAAGGCTATTCATGGTCATTAGTTAATGAAAATGTGTATAAATTTCCACAACGGTTTCAACTCCAAGAATCTAGACTTGACCAGTATTTACAGTTGATTAAGCAAGAAGAAACAGTTATTTCTTGAATGACTACTATGTGTTTATCACTGTCCTAGGTAATGTGAAAGCTATAAGTAGACTCATTTAATTCTTTTAATAACAAGTATTTATACTTCTTCTCTCCTATCTTCCTCCTCTCTTTGGAGAAAAAAAAAGGGGAAAATAAAACCTTTGCAACTAATATGAGCAATCAAGAAAAACAAATGTCCACTATGGCCGATGTCCAAAAAAAATCTATGTCTCATTCTGTACATGGAGTCCATGCCTTCTTTGTCATAAGGTAAGTAGCCTGCATCATCACTGGTCCCTTCGAATTGATTGAATTGAGGTTGGAAGGCCAGCAGCCATTCTTGAGGAATCCTAAGTGAAGGAATCATAATTATTTCAAAATAGGTCCTGTGGGCTTCATTCATTTAACCAAAAATTGCGCAGAGCCCTACTTTGATGCCTCATTGTAGTACAGAGGTGTCCCTGGGCTCTTGAAGGTCACGGCATTGGAAGACAAATTTTGGCAGGTTCAGCTGTACTTTTTGTTGGTCCTTTATTTTCAAAGAAAAGAATTGATTTGCATGTGAATAGGATTTAAGTGAGGCAAAGTTGCACAGTCATCCTCACTCTCTTCCATTGAAGTCCAGGGGCAAGACAAAAGTCAAGACAACTGGTCATGGCCCAGGATGTAGTAAATGACCTTGGTGTCTTCAGTGTCTGACCAACCTTTAAGCACTTCAAATCACCTGCTACAGTCATCTTCTTGGCCCTTAGAACAAATTTTTCTCACCAGTCCACTCCACCAGGGGAAATCTTCATATGCTTTGTGTAGATACCCCTGTAACTATAACTGATGGGTTTGAGGCACATCAGTTGCCGTCAACCTGGTTGTGCCCATCTACTGTACCGGTGTACTAGAGTGTGACTGCTCCACATGCTACAGCTTTTTGGAGCCATAGGTGAGTGTTGAGTACCAGGAAGATACCAAAGGTGGAAGAGCAGCCTTGGAAAAGGCTAGGTAAGCCCTAATCCCAAAGATATTAGTCCTTCTTGAACACTCCATACATCCCACATTACTGTATTAGAAAGATTTTTAATATGGTCTCAATAAGAGACTATCTCTGTTTTTTAAGGACCAGTCCACCTAAATACAGAGATGCCCATCAACAGCAAACTAGACTCCAGACTCTTCATATTCTTTGGCTATGGAAACACATGAAACAAAGAAAAATACAAAATGGTCCTCAATCTTCAGTGAGAGAAGCAAAATGGTGAAAGGGGAAGAGGATAAGGAAGCACAGGGTTCTAGGTCTGTAAAGATTTACCCAACAGTCACTACTCTGCATGTGAAATCTTTGTCTACTGATCAATTAGGCATACTACTGAAAAATGAATTGTAACATTAAGACATTCTCACTTTAAATAAAATTAGGCACTCTTTTCTCTTTTCCCCCTCTAAAAAAAAGTTGTAACTGATAAAAAGAATGTTTTACAGGTCCTCCCTAGAGAGCAAATTAAGGAGTTTTTTATTTTATCATGTATTCAAAAGCAATAGGAAATAGTATTTCATGAGATACTTGGTCATCTTGTATTGCGATTCTCATGATAAACATTTACACAATGTTTACCATGTACATAATTAAAGTTAATGCATGGGTGAAGAGAATGCAGAAGGTTAATAGAGAAAAAATTCTATACAGATATATAAAAGTATAAATTAACATATATTCTTTAATATTTGGTGGCTTCAATATAAAAGGTAGTCAGAAAGGATGATGTTGGAAAATATGTTATCTTATTTGATCCTCACAACAACTAAGGAGATAAATTCTATTATCATTCTGATTTTACAGTTGAGGGAACTGAGACTAAGAAAGGTTAAGTAACTTGTTCATGGACACAGGACTTACTAAGTATCTGAGGCAGGATTTGAATTTAGGTTTTCCTGAGTCTAAAGTGCGGTCAAGTATCCATTTTATCACCTACTTGCCTATACAGATACCTCATGACTGTTTATCATCAATATTTTTCTCAACAAGAGAGTTGGGAAACATTGAACATGGTGAGTTCCAAATAAAATCACCACAAAAATGATCATATTTTAACAGAGAGGTTATAACTATTTAATGATGAGAGGGTCATTTCTGAATCAGCTATCTATGAATAATCAGGTCATTAACTTGTTAGAAGAAAGATCAAAATCAATGCCAATAGAATAGGAGGTAAACAAATGAGGAAAATCCAATTTGACCCCTTTAAAGAAGCTGTTGATAAAAAGATGGGGGGAGGGGGAGATTGATTAAAGGTCAGACAATTAAATCAGTTATCACTATTTCCTGAGGAAACTTAACTAATGTAAATCAGTCACCATGAGGAGGAGGCTAGAAGAACCTACAAACTGCCTTAACTTGCTATATAGAAAGATATGACAGTCAAGGGAAAGGATCAGTTTAGAATACAAAGTAATTTTTAAAAATCTCAGGTAGATGATGGTAGAGGTTTATGAACAGTATCACTTCATGAATCAGTGAGAAGTCATGGAACAAAAGATAGGTGTATAGAACATTTGATAAGAGACTCAACTGAGTCTGATTATGCAGAGGGAATTTAAAGATGAAACTGGAATGACAAATAATTGAGGATTGTCAGGGAGAAAAAACCTGAAACTTCTATAACATGAAGTTATACCCCCTTACCTTGCCAATGCCCTTTCCTCAATGACACTGAAACTACTACACTTGGATGCTAGCATCAAGCTTCTCAATATACTGCTTGAGCAGTATTTATTTTTAAAAAGATGGGTAGAGCACTAGGTTTAAACAAAGTTTGTACAGAGGAGTTCTATGTTGGAGACATCAATATTGTGAGGCCATTGAATGATTTAATATCTTTAAGAGGGGAGAATATCAGACATCAGGGAGAAAAATCACAGACCTAATTATTACCTCAAAAGTGCAACCAAGAAAATGCTTATAATTACTCATCCATTTACTTATTTTCCCATCAAAACATACTTCAAAGGTATCCTTTGTAAATGTCTGAGAAAAGTGTTTTTGCAAATCATGTTTTATGGCAAACCATCTCCTTACTATAACAACTGACTAAAGAGTTCACAGTATTCAAGATCCCACTGAACTTATTGTTTGCTGACTACAAGAAAGCTTTTGGTTCATTAGAGGAAACACTGTCTTTAAGGCTGTCTTCCAATGAGGTATTTCCCATGCATATGCCAAAATTATATGTGATTCTCTGAAAGATAAAGAGAGAGGTCTTTCACAAGTAAGACATGAAACAGGAGATATTTTTTTCTCCAAAAGGTGTTTCTCACTGTTATGGGGGATATCCAGGATAAATTCCTGATAGAAGAGGGTTGA
Source organism: Pseudochirops corinnae (assembly GCA_028646515.1). Lineage (NCBI taxonomy): Eukaryota > Metazoa > Chordata > Mammalia > Diprotodontia > Pseudocheiridae > Pseudochirops > Pseudochirops corinnae. The sequence continues at coordinate 446,909,725 of CM053585.1, read as the reverse complement.
ATGTTCTTCTTTGCACATGACATTGTCATACCTATATCAAGCCCAATGACGTTGCTGAACCTCTTAGAGAAGATAGTAACAAAAGATTCAGTCAGTCAGCTCGCATGCCCACTATGTAGCAGACACTGTGCTAAGTTTAGAGGCTGCAAATAAAATAGTCCTTTCTCCCAAGGAACTCACAGTCTAATGAGAGACACAACATGCAAACAATTATGTACAAACCAGACATACAGCATAAATTGGGAGTAGACTCAGAAGAAAGGTACTAATAGTAAGAAGTTCTTACAGAAGTGAAACTTTAGCTGAGATTTGAAGGAATCCAGGGAAGCTATGAGGTGGAGATGAGGAGGAGGTCTCTTCCAGGCATGAGGGACAGCCAGTGAAGACATTCAGTGTCAGGAGCTGGTATCTAGTATGAAAAACAGCAAGGGAGGCTAGTGTCACTGGATTGAAAATTAAATATAGGGTAGTAAGGTATAAAAAGACTGGAAAGGTAGGAAGAAGAAAACTTACTAACTAGAAGGGAAAAAAAATCAACAACCAATTAGACAAGGAAAGATCATTAACCCAGTTGTTGTTGTTTGTCTTTCATTCTTTTTTTTTTTTTGGAGGGGGGGAGGCAGGGCAGTTGGGGTTAAACGACTTGCCCAAAGTCACATGGCTAATAAGTGTTAAATGTCCGGGGATGGATTTGAACTCAGGTCCACCTGACTCTAGGGCCAGTGCTCTACTCACTGCACCACTTAGCTGCCCGTGTCCTTCATTCTTGAAGGGGACCATGACATCAGGGAGGTGGTGCCATGACATACAAGTGAATTGGATTTAAGTGAGGGAAGGCTGTACAGAATCACCAAACTCACTTTCTCCTCCAGAGCCATCTAGGTCCATTGACAAGATATAGATCAGGATGACTGGAGATGGCCCCCTCATTACCCAGACTGTACAATCGTATGGACAAACTGCAGAGATTTTTTTATTGGTATATATAGATAGCATTGGTGGGTGGTGTTGTGGCAGATGGAGTTGGCCAGCCAATACTTAGTCCTTTATGCTCCCTTGTCTCTTCTGGAGAAGGGCAGAGCTGGATCCTTGTTGGGATTTTCCTGTCTTCTTCCTGGGGATGACTGAGGGTGATGTTTTAGAGGGATGTTGTCTGTGTTCATTGCCCTCTTCTCCCTTCCCCCTTTCTCTCTGGAGACTTAATCAGCCATATTCTGTTATGACAATTAGCTTGCTTTTTAGCCTAGAGGCAATATAGTGGCCTTTAGGGCCACTTAGTCCCTTTCTCTATTTAACAGATTTTATATATCAGAAGAAAAACTATTAATACCATCACACTAGCTCAGAGATACCAGTTAGGAAAATTCCCAACATTCACAAAAAAATTTGTCCGTCTGACCTAATTTAAATTTTTGTTTATCTTTTGTTAACCTCTGGGCTTTTTATAGAGGGCAGCTAGGTGGCACGTTAGATAGGGATCCTGGCCTGGAATCAGGAAGATTCATCTTCCTGAGTTCAGATCTGGGGTCAGCCACATACTAGCTGTGTGACTCTAGGCAAATCACCTAACTCAGTTTCCTCATCTGTTAAATGAACTGGGGAAGGAAATGGCAAACCACTTTAGTATCTTTACCAAGAAAATCCCAAAGGGGGCCACAAGTCATTCGTGACTAAAATGACCTAATAACAACAACAAAGGATTCTTTATGTTCCCATAAAAAATCAGGATACAAGACATCTTTAAGTCAAAGAAGTGAGCTCTAAAACTCAGCCCTGCTTCCATTTTTTCTTGTCAGTCTTTTCTCAGTTTCTCCTTTCTTCTGGTGCCCCTTTATTTATTCTCTTCAACTCAGCTAGTTAAGTCCTGGTGGAATATGTGGATGCTGTCTCCTGATGACTTGCTTCTTTGCCCTTATAGTTCCCACTTCTTCCTCTCAGTTCCTGAGTTATAGGCAGTGTGTTTAGCTCCCAGCTATGGAGTCAAGACAAATTGAATTGGTGGAAAAAGTCCAGGTAACTGAAGCTGGTATCTTGCTCAGAATATGGTAGTCCTCAGACCTGAATCTCCTGCTGGTCCTAGACTGTAATTTCTGTTTTTTCTGAAAGAGCATAGTAGCACTCTAGGCCAAGACTTCAACTGAGCCTCTAGTTGGAGACTGTGGAAACCATGAAGAAACAACGGAACTATGTGTCTTTCTCAAGAGCATGCCCAAGAAGTACAGTGTAACAACTCATCCAACAGAGAGACATTGTATCCTGGGAGAAGCAGTATAAGAATACTAGAGGAAGTCTTTGGGTAGCCCAAAGGTCTAAGAGGTGCAAGTTGCTTTGACTCCATGCGGTCCTATATATGTATCATACATACAGTCTCTTATATCTATGTACATAGTATATCTCCATATGTATATAGACATGTCTATATATTATATGGAAATATATGAATACATATATTTGTTTCTATGTATATAGATACGTATATACATAATAGAGAAAGAGAGACAGAGAGACAAAGTGGAAAGATTTTACTTAGATTTATGATTGTAGAATAATTATAGCTTTCTGTTTCCCTATTCCACACCTATAACTTGTATTTTTCTGTCCTGGGATGTATTGATAACTTGCTCCTCTGTTCTTGGGTAGGGTGGTATAGCCTTTGTTAAATGTATTCACTTAACGTATGTATGTTTACTATATGTCATCCACCCAGGCATCTACAATAGGAGACATAACAATGATGTATCACTGAGCATGATCTATAAACAAACACTTAAATGCACTGGAGTAAAACTTTTTCTAAAGTTAAGAGTCTTTTTGTGAAATGAATATTTTTATAGGTATTTCTTTGGTAAATTTCTAGTTACCTATCTCATGTTTTCTTAAAGGTAAATGCATTGCATTGCATTATATTGTATTTGTTGTTATAAGTGTATATTTAATATAATTATATAAGTTCACAGTTTCCTTTTCAGAAATTTCTTTTCACGGAGCACAGTTACAAGAATTAATTCCAAGGGATTAATTAGTTTTAACAACAACTCCCAAATGTGAAAACTCCCAGGGTTATAAAAATGGAGGTGTGCTGAACATCCACTAAGGCACTCCACTTGCCATAGCTGGATTGAAATGCCAGTGAGAATCATTTCTGAGCAGTCACATTAATCACAACACAAGAAAGCACCACCAGCCACCTTTCGCTCTGTAATGTGCTTGCCTGTGCATTACTTTTGCAGGTTGATCTGTAGTTCCGGGGGAGGCTAGTTGCTGCTGGTCACCAAAATACATTGTCCTTTCTGATTTTCAAATCCCTTGCCGCTCAACCTCAATGAATTCCGACAAGCGGAAATGGAACCACATTCCAGCCTCTAAAATGCTCCCTTTCACTGCACACAACTGCTACTTAGACATTGTCTTGGTTTCCAAGTTCTTATCATTGATGGAGAATAATAAAAAAAAAATAAACACACACACACAATGCATCCTTGATTTAGAAGTTCTTACAGTTTGCTTATGTTATTGACTGGAATATTTCTTTGCTCTGTAACTCTCAGGTTTCTCTGATTGTTCTTTTGATGTATATGCACGTGTGTGTGTGTGTGTGTGTGTGTGTGTGTGTGTGTGTGTATGGGTGTTATCTCCAAGAAAGCTTTCATTCTTATGCATATTAAAAATGCTACATAAGGAACAAATTATGCTAAGCACTGAGGGTACAAAAAGAGACAAAAGACAGTCTCTCTCTTCAAGGAGCTTACTATTTAGAGGGGGAGTTAACATGCAAAGAAATAAAAAAACAGGGCAAGCTATGTATAAGATAAATAGGAAATAATTAGCAGAGAAAAGTCACTAAAGTTAAGAAGGGTTGGGGAAGGCTTCTATAAAAAATCAAAAGGATTTTAGTCGAGGCTTAAAGGAAGCCAGGTCTCAATTACTTTCTCTAACCATGAAATAGAGCTAGAAGCAAAGAGAGATGAAACCTCTCTACTCTTATTCTGTCAGGAAGCTGAATTTACTGGAAGGATGATAATTTATTTAATGTAAGTCTTGAACGAGGTTATAGTAATCCCTTTCTTTTGTATGGTGTCTTACACATTAGTAATTTTTCATAGATTTAGATTTTACACTTGGAATCAACAACTTGGTTAGCACATTATTGTTAGCAGCAGATGTGAGGGCTGAAGGATGTAGTTGGAGCATGTACAACAGAGAAGAGCTTCAGAGATATTATTTGTACTGGGTTTAAAGGGGGGGGAACCTGGTATTTAAGACCATTTGTACTCCCCCTAATTACTGGTATACAATTCTTAGAGCAGCCCATGTGCTGTGAGTTTAACAGGCAGTGTGTTAGAGAGTGGGAAAGTGAGTGGCCAAATATTGCTCTGAGAAGCTTGAGTCAATTCCATTGTGGTGGTTTGGGTTTTCCCTTCCATCTCGTTTGGTGTTGTTGAATGTGGCCCTTGCTGCTCTAATTCTGGTGAGGAAAGACATTCAGGAGCTAACGTGGCATGCCTGTGTTCCCTTGGGTTTCTAATGTGCAGATTCTGCAAGAAGAGCCACCTTGAGAGAATACGCCATTCAAAATCCATTAGAAAGAAGCCCTGGAATTGTCATAGCAGTTCACATCACCCAGAATGAGGTGACCTTGATTATTCATATGACAGTAAAACCCTGAGACTGCATCATATTTGTAGGGCCAATGCCTCAGGATGCTGCATTGTTTGCAAGAGCACTCATGAGTACAAGATGGAAGTTGACTCTGGTTGTGCAGTGTCAATAGTAAGTAAAGATAACCTAATCATAACAATAACTGACATCTATATGGAACTTTAAAGTTTATAAAGAACTTTGCAGACATTATATCATTTTAGTTATACAAAGACTGATGTGTATGCCATACAGATATTATTCCCATTTTATGTTATTTTTCATGCTTTGCATGTTGTTTTTTTCCTGAGTCCTATTGCCAAAAATGTTGATGACATTGTTTGCTTAGAGATGGAACTGGGAATGGAGCTTGGAGATGATGGAACTGAGAGATAGAGGTAGGTGCTACCCCCTTGCCACTCAGAGGGCAAAACTACTTTGCAACTTTCACATTGTGGGAGCACTGGGTGATGGGAAGGTTTGAAATAATAACCGACCCTTATATAGGACTTTAAGACTTTCAAACTGCTTTACATAAATTTTGTTATTTGATTCTCATGACACCTGGGTAGGAAAGGGAGCTCAGTGCTATGGATAGAAAGCAGGCCTTAGAAAAAGGAAGATCTAGATTCAGATCCTACCTATGACATGTGCTATGAGCCTGGCCAAGACATTTAACCACTCAATGTCCCAGGTAACTCTTTAAGCTGAAAAATTGTTGATCAATTGCCAATCTGCATTGGTAGAAGTATTTTTTGAACTGGGTGCTCCTGATACTAATGAAATCATAGGTTAGTTTAAAAAAAACCCCACAAATACCTAAAAACAACCATCTGAGGTAAGTGTTACAGGTATTATTATTTCTATTTTAAGGATGAGGTAACTAAAGCTCAGACAGGTCAAGTGATTTGCCTATGATCATATACCTAGGAAGCTATGTGGCACAGAGGAGAGAGTGCCTGGCCTGAAATCAGACCTAAGTTCAAATGTGGCCTCAGACCATTACTAACTGTGTGACCCTGGGCAAGTCACCTGACCTCTCTTTGCCTCAGTTTTCCCATCTGTAAAATGAAGATGATAATTATAGCATCTCCCTCCTAGGGTTGTTGTGAAATTCAAATGAGATAATAATTGTCAAGTGCTTAGAAAGAACAGTACCTGGCACATAGTAAATGCTATATAAATGTTAGTTATAATTATTACTCTCAGCTTCCCTTTCCCCTCTCTTTCCATACCTCTCAGAGAAGGGGAGGAAACAGTGATAAGGTTATGAAGGTAGATCCAAGGTAGCCTTGCCTATATGCATTATTTCACCTGAGCTTGTTTTTAGTTCTTTGTCCCTAGGGAAGCCTGCTTAGGGGCACTGAGTGTCATAACATCATCAAAATTACAATGATCTTGTGAGGAATTGGTTTATGAATGTGACATGTCTTTTTTATGGAGAAACGTCTGAAATGGGTTGTTTTTCAGTCATGTCCAACTCTTTGTGATGCCGTTTTGGAGTTTTCTTGACAAAGATGCTGGAGTGGTTTGCCATTTCCTCCTCCAGCTCCTTTTACAGATAACGAAATGGAGGCCAATATGGTTAAGAAATAGGGTCACACAGCTAGAAAGTGTCTGAGGCTGGATTTGAACTCAGAAAGATGAGTCTTCTTGATTCCAGGCCCTGTGCTCTATCCATTTTGCCACCTGGAGGCCCCGTACTCTACTTGTCATTGAAAGGATATAGTGCAAAAGCCTCTTGGGAGATATGGTTCACACCACTAAGAATTTGTGTCCAAATACTAGAAGTGGCTAATATATGTGAAACAGGGAGTTTGCAAGGGATAGATCTAGCTATTGCACTATTAGTCTCAAAAACTAGGAATTTGCTTTTTCTTCTAAGGGGGTAAGATGGTTTTGAACATCAACTCAAACAATGTATCATTAAACCAGTTACATAAGCTTTATGGGCTTTGCCATAACCAACAGTGCCAACATTGTTGTCATTGCCATTGTCCCTGTCATCGTCATCATCATCATCATCATCCTCATCATCAATGTTATATAGCATTTCAAGGTTTGCAAAGCACCTAACAAATGTTATTCCAATTTATTCCTATAACAGTATTGGTAGGTCAGTGCTAGTATTATTCTTGTTTAGAACTCAATGGTAAGCTGAGTCTCTGGGGGTACAATGAATAGGCAACTTAACATATCTAGGACCTATAGACAAGCAACTGTTTGGGACTCTTCATATGTGTGTATGTGGTATGGGGGAAGGGGAGGTGTGGTAGATAAACACTTTCAAGTTGTTATAGTTCTCTAGTTTATCAATACAGAGATATTATTTTGAGCATCCCATCAGTCATTCAGTTAAGTTCCTTTATTTAATATTTCATTTGCTTCTGAAATTTTCCCAATGCTTCATAGATGCCTTGCATTTTAGAATTTCAAGTGGGGTGCCATATTCTAATAGTGTTCTAGTTAACAGGGAGTTAGTTATATGCCATTTTGATAATATGTATCCTACTGAAAAAGAAATAAATGTAAAATTGGAATTTCCAGTGCCACCTTCCTGGGCTACTTTCAGTTCTATTGGTATTACCATTGTCCAAGAAAAGATACATGAAATCTATAATATACCTCCTCCAAACCCACAGCAAGAGACAAAGCCTTTTGGGGGCTATCATTTCCTGTGATGTTGTTCTTATCCAGTCCTAATTTAGACTGGTATAATAGCTCAGGTTTTATATAGGAACAAAACGAGAAACTTTTAAATCATCTAGTCCCTTAACAAAAGGAAATTTATTTAGCCATAACATGAAAAGGTTAATACATTGAAAAAACATTCAAGGAACATTATAGTCTTAAGTAACTGTGCTCCTCCCCCCACAATCCCATCTCTATACTGACATGTGTCTGGTCAGTAGGGCATGGTGCCCTGTACAGAAGTGGGATGATTGCTAAGATTGAGGGGCATTGACTCCTCACAGATTAGTCTCTTTTTTTTTTCCTTTTAAATGACTTGTTTATTTACTTTTAATTTACAAGATTCAGTTCCACATTCACTTG
>CM053585.1:446875600-446901533 GCA_028646515.1 Pseudochirops corinnae | reverse complement strand
GTGTGTGTGTGTGTGTGTGTGTGTGTGTGTGTGTGTTGGATTTAGCCTTTGAAAGAATCTTTTTTTTTTGCTTGTCATAGTCAAGAATTTTGCTTGACTATGCATGTTTCTCACAGGAATGATGGAGACAGGGGTTGCTATATGTATGAAATACTGCATGCATTTTCAGATTGTCACTCTAGCATTAATTTTACTTAACTATTTTTCTTTGTTACAAGAGACCTGTCATGAAGTAAAAGAAATCTGTAAATATTTGTATGTTAAAAAAACACATCAATAAAACTTCAAAATAATTAAAATTTTAAAAAGAAAAAGAACCCATTAGTTTCTAAAGTAGAGCATTTCACTTTTGCGTTGCTCTAATTATTAGGAAGATTTTTCTTACATCAAGCCTAAGTTTGACACAGTTCTCCTCATTCTACCCTCCCTTTACCTCTGAACAAAGTAAGTCTAATATCTCTTCCACTGTCCTTGTCGCAATGCTCTATCTAAAATTGTATTACCTAGCTAGGACTGATAGAATGCATAGTGGAACGATAACCTTCCAGTTTGGGAAACCATATTGCAATGAATGTAACATAGATCATTTCAGATGGTTTGTTTTGGCTGCCACATCACACAGCTTATTTATATTGAGCACACATACCATTAAACTTTCAGGCATTTTAAACTCAAAATGCTCTTAGTCTAGTCTCTCCCCTTCTGTTCTTAAGCAGTTGATTTTTTAAAAAAACACACATATCCTTATTAATTTTTTTCTTTATTAGACTTGGCTTATTCTTATTAGCCATTATTAGCCTTTTGGATTTTAGTTCAAGTATTCATCATATTGCTTAGTCTTCCTAGTTTTGTACATTTGTAAATTTGATAAGTATTCATGTATGTATCCATACAAATCATCAATAAAATGTTGAACAAACATTATTCTTATTCTTATTAGCCATTATTAGCCTTTTGGATTTTAGTTCAAGTATTCATCATATTGCTTAGTCTTCCTAGTTTTGTACATTTGTAAATTTGATAAGTATTCATGTATGTATCCATACAAATCATCGATAAAATGTTGAACAAACAGGGCCAAGGATAAAATCCTGTACCATGCTGTTAGAAATGTCATTTCAGTTTAACCTAAATCCATTACTTAAACATTCTTGGGTCTATGCCTTCAACCAGTTCTAAATCTACCCAACTATATAGTCATCTAGCTTTCATTTATCCATTTTTGTCCAAAAGACTATTGTGAAAGGCTTAGCCAAATGTTATAATGAAATCCAGATATAACATTTCTATGAAATTTCCCTAATCTACAGGCTGACACTTATTTCATGGCTCTGTGATTAGGTTGTGTGGATAGTCCATTCATTGATACAGATCATAACTCCTCTTTTCCTTAGTACATAGGCTTTATAAGTTGACACAGGGAAAACAATCCTTAATTCTGATAAATACCTCCAAACTTAGCTAAACTGGGTGCTTAAATGTTTACACACATACATACATATATATATATATATATATATGTATATGTGTATGCATATGTATGTATGTATGCATATGTATAAACACTTATACCTAAATACACATATATAAATATATACACATATGTATGCATGTATATTGTGCGTGTTTATATATATATATATATAGATAACAGATATAGATAGATAGATAGATAGATAGATAGATAGGTAGATAGATAGATAGAAATAGATATATGTGTGTGATCCAGTGTCTATCCCATATGATTTTATTTAAGATGGGAGGGAACTTAGTTATCAGCTAAACCAAACTCATTCAATTTACAGATAAGGATAAGAGACCTATACAGGTTAAATGACTTGCCCAGGTTCACAGAGAAAATAGATAGCCCAGGTAAGATTTGAACTGAGGTCCTTTAATTCTATATCAAATGATTTTTTTTCCCCACTACATAATGCTTTCTTCTGCTGGTTTACTGAATCACCTATTTATGAAACCATTTTAGAATTTAGCCTGAGTTCCATGTTAAATGAAATTAATTCACCAAACATCTGCTATATACAAGACATTATGCTAAGGTTTAGGACACAAAGACAAGAACAAAACAATCCCCAAAGAGCTCACATTCTACTACTAATACTATTTCTATCTCTTCTTATTACTTAGTGCTTAGTACTATTTGATTCCATTAGTATCTATTAGTAATAATCCTGCTGTATTCTACTAACACCACATGTACAAGTATAAGTAAATACATCACTCAATTAACAAGCATTTATTTAGTATTTACTCTGTGCTAGATAATGCACTAAACACCATGGATACAAAGAAGCAGCAAAAATAGTCCCTGCCCTTGAGAAGCTTACACTCTAATTGGAGAGACAACAAAGACATGTATAGTTACATACACAGTAACAATACATACAAGATAGATACAGCCCTAGATGGGAAAACAGTATCAACTAGGGGAACTAAGAAAGGCCTTTGCAGAAGGCAGAGTTAGGCTGACTCTCTAAGGAACTTAGGGATTCTAAGAGGCAGAAGTAAGATGGGGAAGCTTTCCAGACATGGGCAGCTGTCAGTGCAGAGGAGATGGAAGAAGGCCTACCATATGTGAGGCCTATCAGGTAGGTCAGAATGGCTAAACTATAGAGTTTGTGGAGGAGAATAATGTGTAAGAAGAGAGGAAGGAAGGAAACAAGGATTTATTAAGCACTTCCGTGTCAGGCACAGTTGAGGAAACCAAGGCAGACAGAGGTTGTGCGAGGTCAGTAAAGGGGTAACTTTCTGAGACCAGATTTGAACTTAGGTCTTCTTGATTACAGATTGAGATCTATCCAATGCACCACCTAGTTGCCTCTAAATTAAAAGAATCCATATTCTGAAAAATTGTAAATGACAAGTAGGAGAGTTTTTATTTGATCCTAAAGGTAATAGAGAGACTATGTTGAATAGTACTGTGACACGATTGACATGCTCTTTGGAAAAATTACTTTGGCCATTGTGTGGAGGATGTAATGGAATCGTGAAAGAGTTGAGGCAGGGAGAACAATTAGGAGACTATTTCAGTAATTCAAGTAAGATGTGATAATAGCCTGAATTAATCAGGTTACGTGCAGTGACATGCTAGTTAATGTTTAACTCTCCGAAAAAAATAAATATGCATGAAAGTTTTTAATTTATATCATTAATGTTTTCTCCTCCTTAGGTATAGACAAACAATAAAACAAAAAATCAAGCCCTGATTTGTAGCACATGTGGACCTTGAAAATTTAACAATTGGTTCTCAAAAGCTTGTCTCGGCTAGCTCCAACATATCCCTGGCCATGTTCATTGGTGTCAAACTCAAACAGAAATGAATCCCTGCTGCCACATATTAACTTAGAGAAAACCACAAATTCACATTATCTATGTTACCTTGTATTTTAATCATTTTATTAAGCATTTCCTAATTATATTTTAATCTGGTTTGGCCACACTGGGGAGTTTAACTGGCCATAAATTTGACACTACTAATATATGGAGAAAAATGGACATATCTGAGATATGCTGTAAAGAAAGAAAAGACAAGACCTGCCAAATGATGAAGAGTCAAGATGGATAAGGATGGAAAAACAGTAGATTTCACAGTAAAGTGATCATTTTGGAGTAAGCAGTTATCAGTTGAATGACAAGATCAGAAGGCTTATTGTGGAGGGCAATAATACATAATCATTTTAATATGGAATAAATACTAAAAACAGAGAAATGGAAAGAAAGAGGAGGGAGGAATGAGGGAAACATTCATGAAGGATGTAACAGCTGAACAGAATCTAGAAGTAAGCCAGAGATTCTGTAACACAGAGGTGAGGAAGGAGTACATTCTAGGTGTTAGGAAACAGAACGTGTGAATCCATGGAGATAAAGTGATGGCATCTCAAGTGCAGGAAATGCTAGTAGATCAGTTTGAGTAGAATATAAAGTGTGTGGCGTATGGCATGATATAAATTTGAAAAGTAGATTGAAATCACATATTTGAGGACCAAGAAGTTTCTGTTTGATCCTGCAAGCAAAAAGAAGCCACTGAAATAAAGAAACTGAGGCCTAGAGAGGTTCAGTGATTTGCGTGAGCTCACAGGGATCATCTTATTCCTGGTAGTCAACCACGATTCTTGACGAGCAGTGAAGGGAACTTTGTCAGGCTGCTCTCCTGGGTGTTCTCTGCTGAAGGCATCTTGAGTGAAGTTACATTGCCTGCTTATAATCACATCCAGTACTTATCTAAAATCATCTTGTACATTTCGTGTTCATTGAACGCCAAAACACAGATGCTAACTGTACACATCATGGCCATAGATGGCTCCGAATCCATATCCCAAATGATAATTAAAAGCACAAAAATACCCATGTTAGGAAACAAGGAAAATGATAAACTATAACTAATCTCTTGGTCCATTTTTCTCCCTTCCTTCTCAGTCTCTTTATTTTTTGCCATTTCCCTGAAGAGACAATTCCATTGGGTAGAATAAAAATGTGTAACTTTTAAGCTTTTCAAAGAGAAAAAACTAATATTTTTAAAATAGTAATAATTTTAAATAGACTTTATGGTAAACACACAAACAAGAAGATTGGTTCTTATTCATCTCAGCTAGCAGGAGAAGAGAATTCATCTTAAATCTTGCACAATCACAAATTTCTATTCTTCTCTACTTTCAGGTTATATAACTCATCATTCCTACCCTGTCCCTTCAGATGTTTCTCTTTCTCAGCTATAATTGGTTTTTTTTTTTAATTTAGCCCACCTGCTTTGAAAATAATAAAAATAAAGGAATTTAAATTGTTCATAATTCTCAGGTTGCTTTCCCATTAAGTTAAGTCTTTATTTAGGAGCACAGAATAATGTGGTATTGACTCTCTCAAAACAACCTAGAGATTGTTAGACTATCTAGTTAATAAGGAGTTGCAAAGCCTCTTTCATTTCCTAAAGCTACAGATGGTCTCCATGAAGAAACAGAGCCATGGTGACCATCTTGTTCCCTGACATATTTGAGGTTCACTCTTCACTAGTATCATCCAAAGGGATATAAAGGAGAGTGATTTCAAATAGGCTTCAGCAGTAGAGATCCATTGTCTCAGGCAAGAAGCTGAGGGAGATGAAAGGTCTGGGATGGAGCAGGCAACACAAAGGTGGTTTTTTTTTCTTTTTGAACTTTGGAACCATTTGGATGGAAAAAATAACTAACCTTACTGTGTAGAAAGAAGAAAGTAGTCCCTAGTAGATCTAGACTTGAAAATTCAAACGTATAAAAAAAAAAGCACCCAAAATCGCAGCCTCACATACCACCAATACATTTAATTCCTACATATGCTAGATAGTGTAATTTGTTTACTTGTAGGTTCACACTCAAATAATTGGTATACCTAATTTAATTTTGATTTACCTCAATTTTCAAATTATGTGCAATATTTATCATCTGTGTCTAAAAAGAGCATTCCTTTAAAAAAAAACTTTTGCTATGTAGTCTGATTTATAATATATTTCAATGTGTACAATGATGTCACCAAAGGATGACTTTACTCATCTTTTAGTAGCAGGGAAATATTGGCAATGCTTTTTGAAAAAAGCAACAGGCTTCTTTCTTAGCCTCACTGTTGTTATTATTAGTGAGAGAAATAAAAATACTAATTAACAAATTGCATTTCCATAGCACCTTCCTTTTGGAGAGTTTATCATTTGTGCATGTTGTATTCATGATTACACTTTTTGTCTGCTTCTTATGTACTGATACCCACAGTACTTCTTTGAAGTACATGTCCTTTGAAGTATATGACAAGTACAGAAAAAGGGGAACTTAAAATCTGAAAAGGGCCTTAGAGATCACCTAGTCTAACACTGCCACTGTTGGTGTTGTTCAGTCATTTCAGTCATATCCCATCCTTTATGACCCTATTTGGGGTTTTCTTGGCAGAGATGCTGGAGTGATTTGCCAATTCCCTCTTCAGATCATTTGCAGATGCAGAAACTGAGGCAAACGGGGTTAAGTGACTTGCCCAGGGTCACACAACTAGTAAGTATCTGAGTCCATATTTGACCTTGGGATGATGTCTTCCTGATTTTCAAGTATAGCACTCTTTCCACTGTGCCACCTAGATGTCATCCATTTACAGATAAGAAAACTGGAGAGAGTGGTTAAGTGACTTTCACACAGATACTTAAATGTCAGCATCAGGACTCAGGTTTTCTTACTTTCAACCCAATAAACCATACTACTTCTGTTTCTTCATTTATAAAACAAAGACATTAGATGAGAAGAACTCTAAGGTCCCTTCCATTTCTAAATCTATGATCATCTGGTCCAACAAGAGAATGGTGGATCTGGAAGAGTCCTTAAGAAATCATCTTGCATGCTGGGTACAGTGACAAATCCATGTAATCCCTGTTGCCAGAGAAGCTAGAGGTTCATTTGAGCTCAGTAATTCTAAGCTATAATAGGAATAAAGCCAATTGCTAATGCACTAAGTCTAGCATGAATATAGTGAGTACCTGGCATCTGGGGCTAACATATTTGCTAAGGAAGAATGAACCCACTCAGGGAAGAAACAAAGAGGATTGAAGTTTCCATACTGATTAGTGGTAAGGTCAGACCTGTGAGGGGTCACTGCTCTTCCAGCCTAGAAATGATAGAGAAACCCAGTCTCAAAAAAAGAAAAAAGGAAAAAAGGTGATATTCCCCAAACTTTATCAAAAATGTCTGAGACAAATGATTGCCAATCTCACTTTTTCCCAGTTTCTTTGTTTTGTTTTAAGAACATGATGCTAATCAAGCCAACATTCTAATTTTGATCCCCAAATGGATTGACTAGTTTTATTCTCTTCCTTGACACACTTTTCTCTCATAGGCTGACTTGCAATTTTTTCCACTGGTCAAAAGGCAGGTCAGTCACACAAGAAAGTCTGCTTTGCTGAGGTCAAACTGTTAATGCTTTTGGAAAAAAAAAAAACAATCTAAAGCCCTACTAATGGCATGTTGATGCCATAATTTTCCTATGCAAAAGAAAGAATGATAAAGATCATAAGTACCCAAGATCAGAGAGCCTCCTGGGAGCCCTCAGAGTGCTATATAAATCTAAGCTAATTATTACTATAATTACTGTCGAGAAATCAAAAAGTTATTTTTATTATGATGCCCCCACAATGCCTGAACTACCAGATGAAGAGCATAAATTAAGTGTTTTCTTCACAAACAAGCTTGGTTAGCTTCTCCCACTGAATTATTGAATTGACAAGTTGTTTGCAAGTCAAAAACACACACCATATCTCCAGCTCCCTCACCACCAGGTAGGTCTGGTTTTCTGTACTTGATAGAAATAAAGCTAGTCAGTATCTAAGTAGTTACAGGCTGTAAGTCATAAGTCACCCATAAGAAAAGTTTCAGAACTCCCTCTATAGACGTTTAGCTTGGTCCAAAATTCAGTGTTTTATAGAAAACTGTCCTTACAATAATTTTTGAAATATTTATGTAGGAAGGGAAGTGACTTTGTTTCTGGAAGCAGCATTAACAATAGGTCACCAAATTCCTTCCTGTATTGATTGATGAGGCAATCTGTATCAACCCAATTAGCATGATGAGAGTGGCCAGCAGGTGAAAGGAATTTTCCCACTTAAGCAAATATCAGACTTGATTTTACAGAGTAACAACTAAGGCAGAATCAAATGAATTCAAAAGATAGATAATATGCCTAAACAATACTTAAACAGACTATTTCTATTTCTAAATTACACACACACACACGCACACACACATATGCACACACACACTCACACATGCACGAACACATGCACACACACTGACACATCCTTTAGAGCTATGTTGTAAAAAAAAAAAACTAATAGAACCCTTCTACCATGGAGCAGAGGGTACATCGTAGCTAAAGACCAGTACAGTAAAGATGAATACAGAGAAAAACCCAGCCAGCAAGGATCAAACATGGTGGTGCAGCAAAGCATCCTACAACTCCATGACATCACCAAACCAGTAAATAGTAACTACAATTATATAGAAGAAGCAGCAAGTAATCAAATCAGAGACAAAGCAAGTTTCCAGCTAGGATACAGCCCTAGGACCATGATTTGTCTCAGATATATATATATATACAGATATGAAAATGTGCTTATAATGTAGTGATAAAAAATATATAAGTATATGTTATATACATACATGTAATAATATAAATATGTCACATAATGTCTGTACTTATATACATGTATATATGTATACATATATTAAATGAATTTATTAAATTTGATATTATTATGTTATACACATATTTACATTTGTGTCTTCTCTCATACATTCTCTGGAAACATGTATTCCTCAAACTTGTCCCTTCTCTCCTCAGCAGTGTGGTAATCTTGTAGGAGGGCATTGTTGTCATTCATCATGCAGTCATGTCTGTGTCTCTTCATGACCCCATGGACCATACTGTCCATGAGCTTTTCTTGGCAAAGGTACTAGAGTAGTTTGCTTTTTCCTTCTCCAGTGAATTAAGGCAAATAGAATTTAAGTAAATTCCCCAAAGTCACACAACTAGTAAGTTTTTGAGGCTAGATTTGAACTCACATCTTCCTGACTCCAGGACTATCCCCTGAGCCATCTAGCTGTCTATGGGAGAATATACTCCTATATAAGTGGGTAGGAGAATTTTTCATATCATTTTTTTCACATTGTTGTATTAAGTGTTTTTTGCTTTTAGTAAATATGACTCCTGATTGAGTTATTAAAATAAATACTAGTGGGGGCTCATAAATTATGCTTTGAATAAATTTGGTCTAAAGCATGAAAACACCTGAGATAACTTTTCAGGGGATTGATGTGGGAGGGAAAGCCCCAGGCTATACTGAAAAGATGTTATTTAATCACGACCAGCCTTCTCTGCTGTAAAATAAACAAGGTCAACTTCTATTATGTGAATAAAATAATAATCTGTATCAGAGGGGTAAAATACAGTCACAATCCTAAGTTTGGTGAGAACCAGATTAAAATGTAAATTGGAAAATATTTAACAAAATAAATAAAAATATAATAGGATATAGAAAGTTACTATGTGTTTTTCTAAGTTATTATGTCTTCACAGGGATCCTCATGTAAGGGTTAGCGGCTCCTGTTTTTATTTGATTTTGACACCACTGCTCTATATGGCCTCAAGGATAACATTATGCATCATGAGGTAGAAATTGAGAATATGTGATTTGCCCATGGTCCTATAACCAATAAGTATGAGAATTTGGAAACCAGATTTAAGGCTCTTCTCTTTACATGACTCTGCCTTTCAAAATGTGTAGCAACTTAAATTCCTGAAAAGCTGAGATTCTTAACCTGGGGCACGATAACTTCTTTAAAAATATATTTTGACAATTATATTTCATTATAAATTATTTCCTTCATAATCTTGCGTATTTTGTTTTATACATTTAAAGACATAACTCTAGAAAGGTTCCATCTATAAGCTTCACCAAATGGTCAAAAGGGACCATGAAATCAAAAAGGTGAAGAGCCCCTCCTGAACATTTCAACAGAAATTGAAACTTAATGTAAAAATAATGTTAATAGAATAGCTATGAGTTAAAATAATACTGATGACAATTATTGATTTGAATGAACTTCAGAGACTTTTTAATAGGATAGGTTTTGACAGGAAAGAGGATAAGGGTATTCAGGGTCTAAGGGGACATGACTCAGGTGACGAAGGAAAACAGAGGCAAAGACAAAGCTGAACCACTTCACAATTGCCCAGGCATGGTCTTATGCAGGCCTACAATTGCTGAGTGTAGAATTACTTTAAGGCATACAAAGATTCCTATTCCTACCAGAATCTATCATGTTATAATTTTTTGTTTCCTCTGTGTGTGTGTGTGTGTGTGAGGTTTTATTTTATTAACACTGATGAATTATACTCAACTAATAAAAGTCTAAGAGATTCCCCCATCATATTGATACCCTGCCTTTCATTCCCTACTCGAATGTGTCTTTGCCATTCATTTTATATCCCTGGAAATCTTACCTTGCACTTAAACCTGCTGAATTCAATCCTGTTTCAAGACATTATTCCTAAATATTTTACATACCATTTAATTGTTCAAAGTATTAATAATTGGAGTCATCAGAGCTCATGTTCAATATAGCCTATCAAGTTTTACAAAATACTTGTTTCATAACAAAGCTCTGCGGTAACGAGTTTACATTTTTTTATTGCCATCTTATAGCTGCGCAAATTGAGATTCAAAAAGTTCCAGTGACTTGTCCAGGACCACAAGCTAATAAGAGGCACAGCCAGGATTATAAACTCAGAGATCCTCAATCCAAGTCTGAGGCTCTTTCCACTATACCACATTGCCTTCTCTACAAAGAAATAATCTCAATTCCAACACCAGAAGATTTAAAACTGGCCGCCACTAAGTCAGTTGAATAGAATTTGGTACTAAGCACATGGAGATTTTAATTTTGCTTCCCAAACAGACCAGTTAGTTTTATTCTCTTCCTTAGTTAACATGCCCCCTCTTTACAATCAGAAAGTTCTTCTTGTGCCTAAACTAAATATAGCTTGCTATGATTTAAGGCTATTTCCTTCAGGCTCCTGTGGAGATGAAGAACTGATCAAGGCCTCTTTATGATAACCATTCATATACTTAAAGCAATTTTAAAAATTGTTCCCCAGCCTCATCTTCTTTAAGGCTGAGTTGTTTCATTTCCTTTCATCTTGGCTCAAATTATCTATTTTCCATCTCTTTCATAATTCTGCAGAACTCCTCTAGATTCTCTTTAATTTCTATATAGTGTCCTTAAAAGTGGAGAGATCAAAACTGGGCACAGCACTCAAATAAGGGTCTGCCTGATACCAAGCATGCTGTAGGAATCACTTCCCACATCCTTCATGCTGTTGCTTTTAATATACTCTAGAATCAGGTTAACTTTCTAAAACTAGCCTTGTAGCCACCCACATCCAGTCATTTTCCAAGTCCTGTCAATTCTGCCTCTGAAATATCTCTGGAATCTGTCCCCCTTCCCCCAATCCTGTCCTTTCCCACTGTCATCACTCTTAACAATTCTACAACACTTATTAAGGACCTGCAGATCATACTACACTGTTATTGGGGCTAGGGAAGATACAAGGTTTAGATAAAACCCAGCCAAATTGAATTAAATTGAAACCCTGCCCTCCAGAGGTTCAGAGTCTAGTAGGACAAGACACAGAGGTAATTACAATATTTATAATACATGTTATGTGCAAATATATAGTATACAATATGTGCAAAACCATGAAATGTGGTTATGTTTGGAACAGCTATTATTCTTAATACTAAAGAACACTTGCAAATGCCAAATTCCCTTAGAAACTGGCAAATAAGCATAGAAAAAAATATTATTTTCCACAAATCCATGAATTATTTATACATGTTATAGGTCACATAAAGGAAAGGAACTCAAAAAAGGTTTGGGGGAGATTAGTGCATTTTAGTTGTGCTCTAGAGAAGTTTTCTCTAAATTTTTGTGATTGCACCCTCCCATCAGCAAAGAATTTTGAATATACATTCCCGATAGATAGATAGATAGATAGATAGATAGATAGATAGATAGATAGACATAGATTTAAATATGTATAAATTGTATATGTGCTGTGTACAAAAGATAGACATTATAAAGGAAAAGTAAAGGTGAAATGATATTTCTTCCTAACATCACTATGGAGGCCACTGGAGCTTACTAAGTAGGAGAGAGACATGGTCAGCCCTGTAATTTAGAAATATCACTTTGGCAACTGTATGGGGGTTGGATCAGAGAGGCAAGAGCCTTGAAACAGGGAGACCAACTAGGAAGCTATTGCAATAGTTCAGGTAAGAAGTGATAAGGACCCGAATTGAAGTAGTGGCTGTGTAAGCAGAGAAAAGGGAATAGATATAATAGATAGTATGAAGGCAAAAAGGACAAAACTAGCCAACTGATCAGACATATTGGCTGAAGGAGAGTTAAGAATTAAAGATCACACCAAGGATGTGAACTTGGGAGACCAAAAGAATAGTGAATGAATGAATGAAAAAATACTTAAGTGCTTTAACAGCATGCAATGCACTCTTCAAAGAGATGAGGATGCAAAGAGAAAAATAAGAAAGGCCCTGTGCTCAAGGACATCTTCTAATAGGGGAAGACAACACAGAAAGAAGGTTTTGGCTACATAGCTAATGGAAAGGTCCAGTGGTCTTCAGTGTATAAAGACAAAGCAGATGAGAACACATTGGCTTTAGTGTGGTTTCCAGGGATAAAACTATGCATTTTCCTAATGCTGAACCATTTCATACTTGCAAGAACTTTGGAGATGAATATTTTCTTTTCTAGCCTTTTCACTAGCTGTGGCTGCTGAGGAGCCAGGGGGTATAGCATCTACAGCATCTATTCCCAAAAGTTGGTTCCCAGATCAGTGGCCAGAGGGTGGGAGGCTCTGGCTGGAAGCAGATCTGGTTGTACCCTTGACAGTAATAGAGAAATTTGGAAGAGGGGATGGGTTTGAGGGGGAAGATAATGTACTCAGAATGGCAATAAAGATTACAACCCCCTCAAGCCTACTCTGTCTGTGCAACCCACTCTGTCCCACCCAAAATGAAAAGAAAAAGCAGAGCTCTTGATCAGCAGTTATAGCCCCAGAATACAGATATCACCCTCTTGGAATGCCTGCCTAAATCACAAAATCACAAGATGATCTGGCAGGCAAGAAACGGATATGCTGGCAGGCGGGTGGATGTTATTTTCCCCAAACCATTTGCTGCTATGAGTACCAACATAACAGTTGGGTGCAACTGCCCTAGTGGGTCAACCTTCCCTGCTCTCCCAAGTTGGGGGGGGGGGGGTGGATGGTAGGACAGAATAGGGGAGGTCAGGTGTGGGACAAGTCCTACCAATGGCTACTGGAAGGGAGGGGGTAAGGATGTGATTCTTCTTTCCACCCTCTTATTAGTTTGTCACACACTTCCCTGAAATCAGGCCAGGATCTTCATTTTAGAGGCTGCTGCTTTAGAGGAAAGGTTAAAAATCAAGGGTGAGGAGGAAAGAGAAGACATGCCAGGTATCAAGGATAATATGAGCAATATGAGGTCCAAATATAGTGAAACTTAGAGTAAACCTTTGTTTCAGGCCTTCATAATCTCTTTGTCAAACTCTCCCTATTCTATTCTCTCCTTTAGATCTCCTTTAGACTACTGACTGTAATCTTTCTTAAAATATCATCCTGATAATCACAAGCTCAGTAGCCTTGGATGACTTGTTCTCCATACCTAATAAAGTACAACTTTATTGGCATGCTATTCAACACTCTCTACAACTGGGCATCAACCTATGTTTCTAGCCTTAGTTTATCATACTCCTCCTGCCACACTCTATATTCTAGGCAAAATGGATAGTTCATGTATGAAAGAGGGGATTTGGCTCTTGAATTAGAGGACCAGGGTTTAAATTTCACCTTTGATGTTCTGAGGCCTAGACCTCAATTTCCTATCTATAAAATGAGAGGATTGGATGAGATGTCCTCTCTGGATTTGTTTTTTATTTTGTTGTTGTTGTTTTCAGTTCTAGATCTATGATCTTTCCCTCTCTCTTGACTATGCTTTTGTTCATTGCATTCCCCATATCTGGAATAGACTCAATCTCATCTTTGCTTGTGGATATACTATCCTTCCTTTAAGACCTAACACCTCCTCTATGAAGCCTTCTCTTATTCAACCCAACTAGAAGTGATTTTCCCACCCTCAAATTTTTCCTTCTATTATGTATTTTAATAACAATGATGATGATGATGATAAGCATTTTAAGGCTTTCAAATCATATCATACTTATTATCCTATTTTATTTTCACAAAACCCTGTGAGAGGGTATTATCATCCCTATTTTACAGCTAAACACAAACTCATAAAAATTAAATAAATAATCCAGGGAAGCACAGCTAAAAAGTGTTTGAAGTAGGACACAGGTTGTCCTGACTCCCAGTTCAGCATTTTATCTCTTATGTCATTTATTGTTGAATTTATATTATGGTCATTTGTGAGCTTATTTCATCTACTCTACTAGATTTTAAGTTCCTTAAGGGGAGGCCCTATATCTGATCTGATTCACTTATTTCCATGGCTGCCGTAACACTCTGCACATTACCGGTGAGTTATCAATGCATATGGAATCAAAAGCTGTTATGTCTATTTAGCTATTATGTCTATTTCAAGAATTATGTCTATTCCACTTGCCAGGCTTTGGATCTGTAGGACAACTACCCTTTTTCTAGTGAAGGTAGGAATTGTCTATAATGTGCAAAATTAGCTACATCAATTTAATTGAGTATTTAGATTCTAAGTGTGACTTACCTCAACAGTATAGAGTCCTTAACAAGAAATTCCTTCAAATTGCAAAAAAGATAATGTACACACTCAAGTGGTATACTAAAAAGGTATTGTATTGGAATCCAAAAGATGGCTTTGAGTCACAAGAACTCTGCTACTTACTACCTGAATGATGTGAGGCAGGGTACTTCCTGGGACTCAGTTCCTTCCTCTGTCAAGTGGGGGAATTCAGCTACATTATCAGAATATCATTACGTTATCCCTTCCAGCTCTAAATCTTAACAGCCCATGAGTGGTCTACAACAAACACTGGTAGGTACGCCCCAAAAGAGAAACAAAACTAACATATAATAAGTTTGGAAGAGAATCTTGCCTCAGTCCAGGCAAACTCAGTTTACAGAAATCTGTGAAGATGATTTTTTTTTTCTTTTCTAAAAACTCAGCCTTCAGAAGAAGCAGAAATTATCTGCTGATCATTCCCACATGGATGCCTTATAGGCATCTTTTCCTCAACACGTCCAAAATAAATGAAAGTCATAATTTTCCTAAAACACATGCCTCTGCAAAACTGTCCTAATTTTGCCTAATCCTTTCAATCACTCTCAGTTGCACCTTCTGAGTCATCCTTGATTTTTCTATCTCCCTCAACACCCCCAACCCATACACTTAATTGTCAAGTCTTTTCCATTATGCCTCCAAGATGTCTATTCACACAATCTCTACCTTAGGTCAGGCATTCATCTTCTCTCACCTGAGATTTTTTTGTCTTTTTTGGGGGGGAATGTAGGGCATTTGGGGTTAAGTGACTTGCCCAAGGTCACACAGCTAATAAGCGTTAAGTGTTTGAGGCCAGATTTGAACTCAGGTCCTCCTGACTCCAGGGTCAGTGTTCTATTCACTATGCCACCTAGTTGCCCCACTCTCACCTGAGATTTTACAATATCTTTCTAATTATTATCCCTTCTCCAAGAGAATTCCAAACCATCCAATATTGTTAAAACATGGTTCTTGAACTGATCACTGCCCTACTAAAAATCTCTTCAGCAGCTCCCTATTGCCTCTAAAATAAAATATAAATTCTTCAGATTATTTGAATAATCTCCTACAATATGATTCCCACTTACCTTTCCAATTTTATTCCCCTTAAGTCCCTTTAACATACCATCTCCATTTCAGGTAAACTGGTTTACTAGCTGTTGCCTACATATTGCATACTGTCTTCTGTCTTCATGTCTTTGAAGAGTTAACCCCAAGTCTAGATGGCTCTCCTTCCTTACCTCCATCATGTAGTATACCTGTATATATAGTGTTTTTGTTTGTCCTTCATTTCTGAGGAGGACCAATGACATCATGGGGTGATATCTTGATTTGCGCATGAATTGGATTTAAGTGAGGCAGAGCTGCACAGTCATCAACTTCACTCTCTCTTCCAGAGTCATTAAAGTCCAGTGACAAGAAAAGAGTCAAGACAACTGGCAATAGCCTGGGATGTAGTGGATGAACTTGGTGTCTTTGGTATCTGACCAAGCTCTAAGCACACCACAGGATTTGCTTTAACTTCCTTCATGACCACTGGAACAAAATGTTCCATCTACTCATTCTGCCAGAGGAAGTCTTCACATGCTTGAAGTTGACATCCCTCTAACTCACCAATAGGTCTGAGGTCTGTCATTTATCTTCAACCTGGAGTAGCCCGTTTGCCAAGAGGGCTTTACCAGGATGTGGCTGCTTCATACAGTACAACTTCTTGGCCACAGGTGAGAATTGGATAACTGACTAGACACTAAAAATGGATGAACAGCTCTGAAAAGGACTGAGTAAGCCCTCACAGCAGAGGTGCTAGTCTTTCCTTAAAACCATATACCCCATCTGTGTGGACACACACACACACACACACACACACACACACACACACACTCCTTCAAAGGACAGTTCAGGTGCTATATCCCATACCATCAGTATCAAACACAGGCCAGCGGAACACACAAAAAGAACACAACAGAACCAGATTAAAATGTAATTGAGAAATATTTAACAAAATAAATCAAAATACATGAGGCAGGTAGGTGGCACAGTGAAAAGAGCACAAGTCCTGGAGTCAGGAGGACCTGGGTTCAAATACAGCCTCATACACTTAACACTTACTAGTTGTGTGACCTTGGGCAAGTCACTTAACCCCAATTGCCCTGCTTTCTCCCTTCCAAAAAGCTTAAAAAAAATTAAGATACAATAGAACATAGATAATGTTAATATGTGTTTTTTTTATCATGCAACCCATAGGGATTCTCAAATTCTGATTAGTGGTCCCATTTCTATCTGAATTTGACAACACTGTCCTTTCAGAACTCTTGGTATTTTCTTATCTGTGGACATATTGTCTCCGCTCAGTAGAATGTACACTCCTTGAGGGTAGGGAACTTTTCATTTTTGTTTTAATATCCTTTGCCCCTAGCACAATATAAGATTTTGAGGGCAGGAAGACATTTCCTTTTTGTTTTAGTATCTTTTGCGCCTAGCACAATGCCATAAATGTCTAACAGAAATGATGCAATAGCTCAGAAAAATAGGCTGACATGACAAAAGTTCCACATGGTACAAGTTGTGGTCATTGAATTGGAATGTGGGGCAGGCATTTTTGGTTCGTCCCTCTTCTAAGAATGAGAACTTAAAGCTATAGGGAACATAATAAAGTTAAGAATATGTAATAACTGATTCATTTTGTTCTTATGTGGATAATGTATTCTGTTCTCATGTTTCTGCCTGTTTCTCATAAACTGGAAAAAATACTGAGAGATGATATTTCTTTTGGCTCCATTTATAACAAATGGAACACAGTGGAGCTTTTACAAATGAATATATTAATTTCAGAAAGATAAAATCACAAATATACATACTACCACCAACATTGGGGAGGCATAATTTCCCCTTCTTTCATGTACCTCCTCAGTCTCTGGGGAGGGGAAGGGGATTATATTCATAATTTAGCTCAGTTCCCATAAAGCACAGTCCCAGTTCCAAATCTAAAAACCCACCTTGAGCTCAAATCCCAGACCCCCTGACCTGTCAGGGGAATCCATGCTGGGCTGCCTGTACTACACCATCTACAATACTGGCTCCAAAGTTACTTTGGATCAGTGAGGATCACCTCCTGCCTCCCATATGAAATTGAGGGAAAACAATGCATCTTAGAAACATCCTCATGGTCATTTCTCTGAGTCAGGGGTAAAAGATATGTAAACAGGAAGAGGAAATTTTTTACCTCTCACTAATTCCATTCATGGCTGGGCAGGGCAGCTAGGAGTAGCCCAAAAGAGCAGAATTGAAAAGATGGCAGAAAGAGAGACTGAAAAGAAAAACAATGCTTAAGTCTTACCATTTTTATTTATTTTAATTTTATTTCCTCAATTACATGGAAAAAATTTTAATGGTTATTTTTAAAAATTTTGAGTTCCAAATTCTCTACTTACCTTCCTCTCCTTTCCCCACCTTAAGAAGGTAAGCAGTTTGATATAGATTATACATGTGAAGTCATGAAAAACATATTTCCATATTAGTCATGTTGTGAAAGAAAACAGACCAAAAAAAAAAAAATCCAACAACAATCCAAAACTAAGAAAAATTAAAAAAAAAAATTTTTTTTTAAAAGAGAGTATATGCTTCAGTCTGCATTCAGACTCCATCAGTTTTTTGGTCTGAAGGGGGATAACTTTTTTTTTTTTATCATTAGTTCTTTGAAGTTGTCATGGGTCATTATATTGCTGAAAATAGCTACATCATTCACAGTTAATCATTGTTACAATATTACTATTACTGTGCACAATATTCTCCTGATTCTACTCACTTCACTTTGTATCAGTTCACTTGAGTCTTTTCCAGGTTTTTCTGAGAGCATCCTACTTATCACTTCTTACAGCACAATAGTATTCCATCACAATCAATTACTACAACTTGTCCAGCCATTCTCCAGTAAATAGATTTCCCCCAATTTCCAATTCTTTGCCACCAAAAAATGTCTTGCCATTTTTAAACATGCAAGCAGCTAATCAAAGAGGCTGCTCCCACTCATATGGTAGGAGATTCAATTGGTTCCATGTTAGACAAACTAGGATTACTCAAAGAAGCCAGGTTACACAAAATTAAAATTAAACTAGTGCATTTGTAATTACTATGTGAATAAATTATGCTTTAAAATATACATATAAATATGTATGTATATATACATATATATAACTTGATTTGCTCATAAGATTATCTCATTTAACAAATTAAATTTAATGTTCCTAAACTAATAAAGTGACTTAGATTTGGAAAAGACTAAAAAATAATTATTGTGCATAGTTTAGTTAAGTTCAACAAACATTCTTGAGGCCCTTATTATGTGCAACACATTGTATAAAGTGTTGATGAGCAGATGGCTGATTTAAAATTAGGTTCCTTCCTTCAAGAAACTTACAATTTAGTGGGGTGTGAATACAAATGACTAAAATGTGAAATCAGATCTGATAAATGCATGGGACTGGAATATAACTCCAAAGACAGGAGTTTGCTTCCATCTTAGAGGTCCAGAGGGCAATCAATGAAGGCTTTATGCAGAAGGTAACAAGTGAATTAGACCTTCAAGAAGAGGTAAAATTTCATCAGATAATAGGGTCAGGAGTTCATTCCAGGGAGAGAGAGGGAAGAAAGTGAGCAAATTCAAAGCAGACTAAGACGAAAGGCTTTCTGATGAGTATGTGAAAGTGAGTAGTGTAAGAAGAGGTAGAAAGGTAGAATGGAATCAGATTGTGGTGGGCTTGAATACAAACCTAATGAATTTCAACTTTTTGGAATAAAGACTTGGACTTAAAGTCAAAAGAATCTGAGTTCAGAATTTGCCTCAGACTTTTCACTAGCTGTGTCTCTGGGCAAGTCATTTATCTCCTTGTGCCTCAATTTCCTCATCTATAAAATGGGAATAATAATATCACCTTCCTCCCAGGGTTGTTGTGAAGATCAAATGAGTTAACAAATGAAGTGCTTTGCATTAACTTTAAAAGTGCTAGATAAATTGCAGCTAGTATTATTAAGCAAGAGAAATCCACAATCAAATGGGAGTTATTAATTAAGCAAGTGAGTCTCATTAATTATAGTCCATCTTAAAGGTTATTTTGATGTCTGTATGTAAGGTAGATTGAACCTAGGAAAGACTGAAGGTACTCAGATTAGTCAGAAGGCAACTACAATAATCCAAGTGAGATTCCATAAGGGCCTAAAATAGGACAGTGTCAGTCAGTGAGAAGAACAAACATATTTATGTAATAATTTCCTCACTACATCCCTACAGGGGAGATAGACATCACAACTGAAGGAGACATTGGAAATATTATCATTCCTATTTTATAATTAAAGAAACAGAAGCTCAGAGTTTAAGTAAATCTCTCAAAGCCATAGTGTAACAACTAAATCTAGGACTCAAATCAAAATTTTCTGACTCTTTACCTTACCATTTTGTTGAAAAGTAGGTAGGGCAAAGGGACAAATAAATGGGATGGGTTTGTTATGATGGTTGTCGTTCTTTTTAAGTTCTATCATTGTGTTTCATTTTTACATTATAAGTATTTGCAGATTACTCCCACTTGGTGGGAAGTCTCTTATAAAAAAGTAAAACCCATAAGTAAAATTAAAAATATAGTGAACTCATCTGAAAGTGCATGCAACATTTCACGTCTATACTATAGCACCCTGTCAACCATTCTTCAAGATTAAGAGAAATATATTTTCTTTTCTTCAGATCACTCCCCCATCTACCCTATCTCACTGAAGGAAAAAGAAAAATAAATTCATTGTAAGAAATATGTATAATCAAAATAAATTTCTTCAATAACCACATATAAAAATATGTCTCATCATGCACCCTAAATCCATCAGCTCTTTGTAGGATAGCATGTTTCACCATCAGGACTCTGAAGTCATGAATGCTCATTGTTTTGATCACAGTTCTTAATTAATGGGATGTTACAGAAATAAAAATCAATAAGACTTGACAAACAATCAGACATACGAAGCCAAACATGACTGAAATTTTGAGTATTTTCCCCCCAAAATTCTGATATATGACCCAGAAAATCCTCACAGAAATTTCTCTTTTTCATTGGATTTTAAACCATTTTTGGTCCCCCCACTCTCTAACTTGTCTAGCCTTTCTGCTTTCTCTAGGGCCATTCAGTCCCTCATATTTCCTCCCCTACAGATCTGCAAAACCAAGGAATAGTCTTAGGAGAAGAAATAGAGGAATGACCAGAGAAGAAAGCTGATCCTATCTCAGTGAGATGGTGAGTCATTTTAGCCCTGAAGAAGTTCATTCAAAGAGTGTGATTTTGAAAATGAAAGAACCAAGGCACCAGGTGACCTAAGCACCACTGAACATACAGTACAAACATATAGGCTGGGCCGCTGGCCTGCAGGGCCTCGAAAACTGAATAAGACAGAAGGGAAAACAAACAGGCCTCTAGATGCCTTTGCAAAGGCTTTAATTCTATAGTTTTTTGTTATTTTCCCTAAGTTTTCCTGTATAATTTATTCCTAGCTATGGAGTGGAAGAGGGAGGAAAAAGAAGAATGATGAGAAGTTTTGTAGAGGCAAGAGAGTCAGGGTAAAGCTGATAACTAAGAACAGATTGGGGTGTGTATAGTTTTTTATATATACATACATACAAAGATGTGTATATTTATATATATATATATATATACATATAATTATATATGTATATATATTTGATTTTTTTGTCGTTTTTCAGTCATTTCTGACTCTTTGTGACCCCTTTTTGGGTTTTCTTGGCAAAGATAATGGAGTGGTTCCTTTTCTAGCTCATTTTACAGATGAGGAAACTGAGGTAAGAAGGGTTAAGTGACTTGTACAGGGTCACACAGTGAGTAAGTGCCTGAGGCCAGATGTGAAATCAGGCAGATAAGTCTTTCTGATTCCAGGCTCAGTATTCTATCCACTACACCACCTATCTGCCCCATATACATACATACATGCATGCATACGTATTTATAGATACATATACACATATATATTTATACTTATGTATAGCTACATATACAGACATATATGTGCTTGTATGTATGAATTTTAGACATGTATGTGTGTATATAGATATAAATGTAGATATAGACATAGTGTGTGTGTGTGTGTGTGTGTGTGTGTGTTTCTAAGTAGGCAGGTGTTGTGAAGGAACTTGACTCTGAAGGCCAGGTTTTAACCTGCTCCTTTCAATATGCATTTCCAAAACTTCTATTCACACTAATAGTCTCACACTTCTTTGCTTTCTCCCATAAACTCCCTAATCCCCTTTCCCCTCAAAAGAGGAGGTGTGTGTGGGGGGGGGGGGGGGGGAATACAGTTCACAGATGAAAGAAATCAGAAAAAGGGAGGAGTAGGAGAAGAACAAGAGACAAGCTTCATAGTCTTCATTATTTTACATATATCTCCTTTTCATAGAAGTTGAGAATAGATCATTGTCATTCAAACAGCCTTTATAAAGTGCCTACTATGTGCCTGGTCCTATGAGAAAAGGAAGAGGAGACATCATACAATTTCTATTTCCACTTTTAGTTGTTCAAGTGTAGAAATGAAGGACTTATTATAATAATAATAATAGAACTTTAAGGTTTCCAAAATGATCTCAATCCATCCTTACAACTTTGGGAAAGAGGTGCTATTATAACCTCCATTTTACAGATGAGGAAACTGAGGCTGAGAGATACTTGTCCAGGGTCCCACAGCTATAGGACCTAATATCAATTACCTAAAGCAAAAAAAAACAAAGAGGAAGACTACCCCAGGAATCATTTCCTAGCCTCTCCTCTCCCAGAATCGTATGACCATAGTATAGGACCTTAGAAATCATCTGATTCAAAATCTTTATTTTTCAAATGAGTAGAATTGAGCCCTAGAGAGGAGAAGCAGCTTTTTCAAGGCTGCTGTGTTATATGTAATGAAGCATGGATGCAAATGTTGGCCTTCAGACTCCCAACCCAGTGCTTCTTCTACTGCTACACCCATGCTTCTTCTCTACCCTGACCCACAATTTGCTTTTACAAGTGTCATAGGCACAAATGTCAAGTTACCACCAATTATGCTGGGGCTTTTTCAAACATGTTCAAGAAATCCTTTGCCTTAATTCCTGAACAGGTTCTTCCTTGACTGTTGAAGATGTCAATCCCCTGGACAAGAAATGCAAACCTGGAAGCTTCTCTCCTGACTGGCAGATCTGTTTCCAAGGTAAGGCTGAAACTCTCAGGCCAGTTATTTGCCTCTGCCTGCTCTATTATTAATGGACTTTACAAGAGGGCCTGTCAACCAATGAAGAGCAATTACAGGGATAAGGTTGCATCCAGAGTCCCAGAATTTATTCCTCAGAAATAATAACTAGAACAAGGAACTACCTCTAGCCTAAAGAACATACTTGTATGTTGTCAACAAAATGTGGCATTGGTCATTGTGTCTGTCCACCCCAACAAAGGCAACAGCATTAGAGATGACAGTTGCTCTAAATTCACAGGTGGAAGTAGAATGGAATGGTAGGATAGTTATTGTGACATTTCAGTTGCTTAGACAGGACACAGACTGCAGGTCTAGTATTACTGTGGAGGTTTTTTTATTTCTTCCTAGGCATACCTACAACTCAGGTAGCTGCCTCTAGGTAATCAATAGTATATGATTATGATCACAAAGGCACAATAGCTTACTTCAGGCATAGAAAAGTAACAGGAACTGGGATATACTACTCAATATGCCAAAATCCATCCAAATTTAGCCTTTTAGAGCTCCCCAAAAGTATTTATTTAGTCAACAGCACAAAAATTGGTTATTTCTACTTTCTGCATGAAAATTGTGGAATATTCACAGGTAGAACAAGGGCGAAGAAAGAAACAAATACTCCTAAGTACCAAATAAATATATAATCAACTGTTGCAATTGATACTTCTTTAAATATGTGCTTTATACTTAAAATATATATTTTATACTTTTTATGTATGAAGTATATATTTTATATTTTAAATATGTCCGTTATATTTTTCCTTTCTGTGTACTATTTCAGACATTTTTAAAAAATGTTTTTGAGTCTATTTATTCCAGCCAGTGTTGTTGCTGAGTCATTTCAGTCATATCCAATTCTTTTTGACCCCTTTTGGGATTTTCTTGGCAAAGACAATGGAGAGGTTTGCCATTTCCTACTCCAGCTCATTTTACAGATGAAGAACTAAGGCAAACAGGGTTAAGTGACTTGTCCAGAGTCACACAGCTAGTGAATGTCTGAGGCTGGATTTGAACTCATGAAAATGAGTCTTCTTGATTCCAAGATCAATGATCGATCCATACACTGTACCACTTAGCTGCCCATTCCAGTCAATACAGAGATGTCATATATAATATAGGCATTAATCATTTCCTTAACATCTCTCCATTACTCTGGAAACTAAATACTGCCTCCTTTGCTGATCTTAATTATCTCACCTACTATCCAAGCCTCTTTCTTCTCTTCAAGTATCCTTTTTCAAAGAAAGTTCTAACATTATTGGATATTTCCCAGCTATTCCCAAATCATTCATTCAGGGACCCTCACTACACTTGAATGATTCTTCCATTTTACTATCTTCATCCTTAAAGGAATCAGACTTTTAATCTCTGACATGTCTAGCCTTCAAGTGAAATGTAGGTTTAAAAAAAAAAATCAAACCAGTTTCTTCAAAGAACACATTTAGTAAATAGCAAGTCCAAAACAGTCAAAGCCAAATTAGAAGTTGAATGGTTCATTGTCTCTATGTGATGACACAATTTAAATTTATGATTATGTTTATTATAAAGTTTCTATACTGTACACAAAGAACAATACGTTGTAAACATATATGTGTGTATATGTATGACATAACTTAATTCAGACATTTAATCCTTAAGGCGTTTCCTTTAAGGAATTTATATTCTATCTGAAGAGGTAACATGCCTATGTGTGTTTGTGTGTGTGTGTGTGTGTGTGTGTGTGCATATAAAAAAAATAAACACAAAGTAATTTTGACTTTGTTCTATCTCATGAACCATAGATCTGGAACTGGAAGAATCCTCAGAGGCCATTGAGTCTAATCCCTTCCTTTCGTAGATGAAGAATCTGAGTCCCAGGGGGTTAAAGCCACTTATCCAAGATCATCCAGGTAATAACTACCAGAGGTCACATTTGAACCCAAGTCCTTAATTCCAGAGTCACTATTCCTTCCCATATATCATTCATTCTACTTGAAGGCAACCCTTGCTTTGCAAAGGCTAGATCAACAAAGCATAAGGTGGAAAAGTTTAAAATTTACCAAACTGAAAGTCTTCAAATTCAGGTCCAGCAACAGATTGCATGTCTGTCAAGTGAGCATCATCCCTAGCTCAGTTTAGAGAGACTCATCACCAGAAAATTGAGTGCCAAATGATGTGGGGTTGTTTTGGTGGGGGAGGGGGCACTCCAACTCACAAAGGACATCTACCAAATTGTGGATAGGTGGCAATCTGTACCTATGAAGGAAATACCCATCCCAAAATTAGAGAAAACCACTCCAAAATCCCTGGCTTGTTGAAGTACTGGAATACAGGCGACTCTTTGAATTAGTGAAATGTTTTATAATATACTTTTACTCTATCTTTTTTTCTTTTACATCCTTTCCCCCCTGTTCCCGGTATAATAGAGAGAACATTGGTTCAAATCAAAGGACCTGGGTTTGATGCCTACCTCTGATATTTATAATCTTTTCCTTTTCTCTAATTTTTTTTTTTTTATGTCTTGTCTCTCCAGCTAAATTATAAGCAAGAACTCTCTCTTGAACTTCTAAATATTGTACCCAATGGATCTGGCTACATAATCAACACAATTTAAAACTGAAGTTCATAGATGTAGGCCATGTAGTCTAATCTCCGCCTTTTTACATTTGATGAAACTGAGGCTCTAGGGGGTTAAGTGTCATCCCAGGGTCACACAGTACTGGGGACAGGATCTGAACCTAGGATTTCTGATTCTAGTTGTCCTGAGTTCAAATTCATTATTTTGTTTCATTTTGCTTTGTTTCTCCCCCTCCATTATGGTCATATCACAGTTCTTTGACCTAATTTCCTGGGCTCTCCATCTTTTTCTACATATGCTCATGATCTGGAAAAGACCTCAATGATTGGCTAGTCATAGGATCATAGACGGTGCTAATTTGGGCTTAGAGAAATACTTTCCTCACTGTAGAACTTCCTAAGGAAATAAAAACACATTTTCAAGTTGAAACAAACAAACAAACAAAAAATCCTTCAGTGGCCACACCTAAGAGGTGCTAAATAGCTCATGGAGTTTATTCTATTAATATGTTTACATAATTCCCATATCATTATTTGTTTTCACTGAGAGCCACCCTTAGATAGAATTCTCCACTCCCTTACCACCGTTTTGCTTTGAATGGGCCAGAATCTCTGCTAAGGACTCCTGCTGAGGACTGCCTGGGGCAGGAACTGCCAGGGGCCTGAGCTGCTGGGAGCGAGCTGCCTGGACGCTGAGCAGTTGTGTGCGTGAGGAGAGGAGGATCTTTGCCTGAGGTA
>CM053585.1:446752963-446865794 GCA_028646515.1 Pseudochirops corinnae | reverse complement strand
TTACATTTTCTTCTATTTTTTCATTCTTTAGATTTTGTTTGATTCTTGATGCCTCATAGAGTCATTAGCTTCAAATTGTCTAATTCTAATTTTTAATGAATTGTTTTCCTCAATTAGTTTTTGTACCTCCTTTTCCATTTGTCCAATTTTTACTTTTAAGGAGTTATTTTCTCCAGTTAGGTTTTATACTTCCTTTTCCATTTGGCTAATTGTACTTTTTAAGGAGTTGTTTTCTTTAGTGAATTTTTTTTCCATTTTGCCAACTGAATTTTTAAAATTATTGGTCAATTTATCTCCTACCTCTCTAATTTCATTTTTTAAATCCTTCTTGAGCTCTTCCAAGAATGTTTTTTTTTGGCTTGAGAGCAGTTCATATTCCCTTTTGAGGTTTCAGATGTGGGTGTAGGGTCAATGCTGTCCTCTTCTGAATTCGGTATTTCCTGCTCACCATAAGAGGATTCTACAGCCTTTGTTTTTCCAATTTGTTTTTTGCCCATTGTGATTGCCTATTTCCTGGCTTTTAAAGTGGATCTCTGCTTCTGGAACACAGAGGGCTCTGACCCACACTGCTTAATGCTAGGAGCTAGGGGCCTGGTTACTGGCTTTGTGTGCTATGGCCTCTGGTTCTGTCTGTTAAAGGCTATATAATGCTGCAGCTCACCTGGTGCTGAGCTGGAGCTGGCTGGTAAGTGCTGAGACCAAGCCTGAGACAAGGACTTTCTGCATTTCTCTGGGGTTACACTGAAACTCACAGCATGAGGTGTGGGGGGATGGGTGTCTGGCTGCTTCAGGTTTCCACCTCCCCGCCCCTGGGCTATAGCTCAAGCAGACTCAGTTACTGTTGACTGGCACAGCACTGGTATCTGCTGATTCCCCTTGCTGTACAAAGGCACACCTGGGGTTCCAGTGTTGGTGCTTGCTGGCTCCACCCACCTGGGGCTCAGGATCTCTTGCGAGGACACCTCTACAGCCACAGCACACAGCCACAGCCATTCCCTTCCTGTAGATCTCCCAAGCCTCCCATTGGTTCCACTATTTCAGGATTTTACCCTTGGGCAATATTCTCTGAGGTTTTTAAGGTCAACATGGAGGGGGTGAGAGTACTTGCAGTTTTCTCCACCATCTTGGCTCCCAGAAGTTCAGGTAGGTGATTTTTAAATACCTAAACTATGGACAATACCCAGGAGATACCCAGGAGTATCTGCTGCCCCTGCCACAGGTCCTATTCTTCTGTTCCTGTTTCTTACCCAGCTCTAATAGACTCTGATCCTGTGGTGAGAGGTTTGGGAATCACCCCTGTGGTGGGTGAATCTGTTTACCTGGGCTCTCTCTGGCTCTGCTATGGTTGGGTCTGTGCTGTGCAGCCCACAGCCTCCACGCACAGTGCTCTGCACTCCCCCCACATGGCACAATAAATCCTGCCAATCAATTTTCTGTGTTTTTCTGGGCAGGAAATCTACCACACTCTGTCTCCTAATGGATTCTGGAACTCTAAAATTTGTTCAGATTCTCTTTTTAGAGGTAACTGAAGGAATTTTTGGGCAAGCTCAGGTGAGTCCCTGTTTTCACTTTGCCATCTTGGCTCCACCCCTCTAAAAGGCCTCATTTCTAAAATATGTAGAGAACTGAGTCAAATTTATAAGAATACAAGTCATTTCCCAATTGATAAATGGTCAAAGGATATGAACAGGCAGTTTTCAGAGGAAGAAAGTAAAGATATCTATAATCATATGAAAAAATGCTCTAAATCACTATTGATTAGAGAAATTACAAATCAAAACAACTCTTAGGTACCACATCACACCTGTCAGATTGGCTAATATGACAAAACAGGAAAAAGATAAATACTGGAGAAGATGTGGGAAAATTGGAACACTAATGAGTTGTTGGTGGAGTTGTAAACTGATCCAATCATTTTGGAGAGCAATTTGGAACTACACCCAAATGACTATAAAAATGTGCATATCCTTTGACCAAGCAATACCACTTCTAAGTCAGTACACCAAATAGAGCATACAAATGGGAAAAGAAACCACATGTACGGGGTTGCTAGGTGGTGTAGTGAATAGAGTACTGACCCTGGGAGGACCTGAATTCAAAGCTGGCCTCAGACATTTAACACTTTCTAGCTGTGTGACCTTGGGCAAGTTGCTTAACTCCAATTGCCCTCCAAAAAGAAAAAAAAGAAAAAAAAAGAAACCACATGTACAAAAATATTTATAACAGCTCTTTTTGTGGTGGCAAAGGAATGGAAACTGAGAGGAAGCCTATCAACTGGGGAATGGTTGAACAAGTTGTGGTATATAAATGTAATGGAATACTACTGTGCTATAAGGAATGATAAGTAGGCAGACTTCAGAAAAGCCTAAAAAGACTTATATGACCTGATGTTGAGTGAAGGACATAGAACCAGGAGAACCTTGTACACAGTTACAGCCACATCTTTGCTCCTCTCAGCAATGCAAGGTTCTAATACAGCTCCAAAAGGCTCATGATGGAAAATGCTATCCACTTCCAGAGAAAGAATTATGGAGTCTGAATGCAGATAGAAGAATATTATTTGCTCTCTCTCCTTTTTGTTTTGTTTTGTTTTGTTTCTTCTTTCTCATGATTCATTCCATTGATTATAATTCTTCTTTACAACATGACCAATGTGATCATATGTTTAATATGTAGAGCCTACATCAGATTGTATGCCATCTTGGGGAGGGGAAAGGGAGGGAAAGGGATAAAATTTAAAACCCAAAAGCTGTAGAGCTGAATGTTCTAAACTAAAAATAAAATAATTAAATAATTTTTT
This sequence comes from Pseudochirops corinnae, assembly GCA_028646515.1. NCBI lineage: Eukaryota > Metazoa > Chordata > Mammalia > Diprotodontia > Pseudocheiridae > Pseudochirops > Pseudochirops corinnae. Next base: position 446,862,994 of record CM053585.1, on the reverse strand, counting down.
TAAAAATTAAGAGAGTACAACTTTGATGGGCTCACCACCTTGTTAGAATGCCAAATACATGCGTGCCTAAAAGACTATTTTATAGAGAACTCGGCCCAGGAAAGAGCTCACATGGTGGTCAGAAGAAGCAATACAAGGACACTCTCAAGGTCTCTCTTAGGAACTTTGGAACTGATTATGTGACATGGAAGACACTGGCACAGGACTGCCCATCATGGTGTGCCTTCATCAGAGAAGGTGCTATGCAGTATGAGCAAAGTAGAATTGAAGTAGCACAAAGAAATGTACAAATTTAGAGAATCTTCCCCAAATGTTCACATGGACTATTTGTGACTGACCTGCAGTAGAGCATTCTGAGCTCATACACTAACAGGTGGAACAATCAGGAAAGGACTCATGGAAGAGGTGACACAAGCTGAATATTGAAGAAAGCTAGAGATTCTAAAAGGTACAGATGGGGCAATGAGTGCCAGAAATGGAGAACAGACTGTGCAGAGGCATGAAAATGATACTAAGGTAGTATGTATGAGAAACCGCAAGAAGGTCATTTTCTTTGGACCACAGGGCACTTGAGGAAGAATAATATAAAATAGGCTTGCAAAAGTAGGTTGAAGCCAAGTTTTAAAGGACTTTAAAAGCCAAAGGGAGGAATTGAAAACCACCTTAGACAGTACTTCCCCAGTCTTGGGCCCCTGGTGAGCCAAGAATTTATTTTAAGAGGTCCCCAGAATCTATTTACAAAAACATTAAAAAGCAAACAAAGTTAATAATAATTATCATTATTTATATTTTATTGTTACTATTTTTCAATGTTTAAGGGAAAGGCCTCTGTGATTCATAAAATAGAATTCATTTAAAAGCATTCCTGAATTTATAGCACCTATTTTTTTCCTTAATTGACAGATACTAACAGTACAACCATTATCATGTGGGAGTCCATGTCATTTTTTTAATATTATAAAGGAGTCCTTATCATATAAGAGGTTAGAAACTGTTGCTCTAAAATACTCTTACCCACCCAGAAACATAGTTATCACTGAAATAATTTTATCTCCAGTAACCTGCTAAAGTTATTCTATATCATGGCAGAAAACATTTTGTTTATATTCCATTAGAAACTCATTTTCATGTGACAGCCTGAAATCCAGATTGAGATTATCTTCCCATAAAATCCAAAGCTGGATCAAGTATTTTGATTTGTCAATATGTTGCTACATTATAAGCCTCCAGTGCCCTAAATACAATGCTGAAAACCAAATTTTCATCACTTCAGTCTGTATTTAATAACCCCTGAGTAAATATTTCACTAAGTATATTAATAGTAAAATAATAACAACTTGGATTCCATAAACAACAGTTACATAGTTGAAAATAAGGAAAAATCCATCTTTTGTGTCTCAATTTAAAAATAACATTGAAAAACTGCATTTCTTAAATTTGAAAACAAAATTTTGGAGGAAGGATAACTTGTGTTTAGAATAGTAAACTTCAGGATTTCAAATATTTGTTTGTTTTTTTAAGTCAGCCATTATTATTTATAGCTTCACACCAGCCCAGCATTTGGAACAAGTTAAACAAGCGCTAAAATAAGTGCTAGCATTTATAAATGGCTACCATGTGAATAGCACAGTGCTTTGTGGTACAGAGAACACAAGAAGATATAGTCCCTGCTTTCAAGGGACTTACTGTCTAGCTGAAGGTGTAAAATATCTAAATAACAATAAGAAACAGTTCATGACAACGAATTAAAGCAAGTGTTACAGATGATGAACACCATGGAAATTCAAAGAACAAAGAGAGACTGTGGACAGTAATGCTCCTGGAGAAGTTGCAATGAGCTAGTCCTTAAAGAATGAATATGATTTACCCACATCCTTGGTGCTAGAGACAATGATGGAATGGACACTTTCCATACAGAAGACAGAGAAGAATAAAATTAAACTATGGAAGTAAGAATGAAGGTGCCATGTGTCCTTGAGGTGACCATTCTCTCTAGAACAGAAAATCTGTGTTGGAGAGTAGTGAGAAATAATGGTGGAATGGGAGGCTTGTGGTAGTTGAAAGAGGGGAAGGATGTTTGGAGGAGGGGGAAGGGAACATGAATGTCAAGTTAAGGAATTTGGACTCTATTATGCAAACAGTGGAGTAATGTGAACACTGAAAGAAACTGCCAAGAATTTTGAAAAACAGGACCTGATGCTAATAGAATGTTAGTGATGAAGGAGGAAAAAATAAGATGATTCCAAGTTTCAAAGTCTAGGTAACTAGAACACTGATGCCACTGAGAGCAAAGAGGGAATTAGAGAGGGAGGGTATAAGATGGGCAGACATGGCTGAGAAGGAAGAAAGAAGCACTGAGGTATCCTGGATTTGGAGTTTAAGATTTAAATCTTGGCTTAGGTCTAGACAATCAACAAAACAACAAATCAAAGCCTGATCTGTGGCTTTTGCAAATTTCTAAGGTGTAAATGCTTACACTCAAAAATTTAATAATAGGCTCTTGGTAGACACTTTGAGCTGGGTCCAACACGTTCCTGAAAAAAGTCTAATCCATTACAGTATATCAACATTTTACTCCAAATGTTCAAATTACAAGATATTCATCTCCCAACACTGATTTTAAAACACATGCCTTTCTATGAGTCCTATTTGTCTAATCTGAAAAACTTAAAAGAGCTATATGAAATATGCTTTTGTCTTTAAAATGAGTTTTATGGTAAGCAAAGCTAAATGATCTAACATTTTAATGAAAAATGAAAAGGAATGAAACTTTCTAAGCCACTAGATTTAAGAAAAGCTCAGCTCTGGCTAGATATATAATTTACTCTGCTGTGATATTTGCATTTTCTACCTAGGATGTTTTTAATATAAATTTCACACTTTCCGTCTCTGCAGTCACTAGGTTTTAATCATAATGAACACCTGTTCTGTATGTCTTTTAAAGGAGAATTAATATCCCCCAAGAACTTCAGATGCTAAACTGATAATAGCGTCCCTAGGGTTTTCAAGTGGTTAGTTTAAATTCTAGGTCCTTAAGCAGAGTTTTCAGAAAAAGTCTCTTTATTCTTCCTTAATCTTTATGAGAGAGACTTTACTTGTGGTAGAATCTCAAATACATATGTGCTGTTTTGACAGCAGTTACTGGGTTTGGGTACCTTGATACCTCGGCCTTGGATGATTTCATGAGAATTGAAACAAAAAGAATCACAATTTATGCTCTTTCTCATGAAAATTTCAAAGTGTCCTTAGTAAGTCTATTCCTAAGCCTCGGTAAAAAAAAAAGTTCTTTTAAGATAGAAAATCTTTTGTCATATCCAGCATGAGTAAGAATGAATGTTATAATCAATTGATAAATCAAGCTAGTACTATCATGATGATAATAGTACCTTAATGCTATCATGGGGAAGCTTGGTGGTGAGTAGATATAGCACTGAGCAAGGAATCAGGAAGATCTGAGTTCAAATTTGGCCTCAGACATTTATTAGAATGTGACCCTGGACAAGTCACTTAATCCTTATTTGCCTCTGTTCCTCATCTGTAAAATGGGGACACTTTGGAGAACCACTCAAGTAACTTTGCCAAGAAAACTCCATGGATAAAGTCCATCAGGTCATGTAGAGTCAGACACAACAATTGAACAATCACCTCCCAAGAAGGCTTGTAAGGATCAAATGAGATAATAATTATAAAGCGCTTACCACAATGCCTGGCACATAATAAGTGCTATATGTTACCTATTATCATTTTCATTAAGCCAAATGCAAAGGTCTGACCATGATACTCCCCTAATCAAAAACCTTCAATGGCTCCCTATTTCCTTTAGAAATAAAAACTCTTAAGGCTGATACCTAAGGCTTTCAGCAATCTGACTATAACCAATGTTTCCAGCCTTATTTTATACTATTCTCCTTCACAAGCAGATTCAGTCAATCTGCATTCTGCTTCGTCTACACATTTGTGCAGATGGTTCCTCATGACGTGTTCTCCACATCTCTGACTACTGAAATTCTTCTTTTCCTAAAAAGTTCATCTTAAGGGCCACCTACTTCCTGATCCCCTTAACTAAAAGTGACTTCTTCCTCCACAAACCTCTTTATTCTATCACATTCTATTCTGCATGAGTTATTTTGTACTATTCTGCATGAGAATTATTTTATACATGTTCTATCTCATCTCCTCCAATTAGACTGTGAACTCAATGAAAGAAATGACTATAGAGTTTTTTCATCTTTGTATCCTCAGTGCCTAATATAAGAGCTTGTGTACTACAGGTGTCTGATAAATGTTTATTGCATTTAATTCATTCATCCCATTTGTATATAAACATACACCCATATGTAGATACAATTTGTATCTATATGTGTATATATATATATACATATGCATACATATATACATACAGAGAGGGCGTGTGCTCTCCATTTCTATCAAACATTCATTTATTGATTGGCTACTCTGTTCAGGGCACTATGTTAGGTATTAAAATAATCCTTGGCCTCAAAGAACTTATCTTCAAGATGAACAAAACAATCTACTAAGTGCTATCAAGAACTCAACTGTAAGAGATTAAATATATTAAAATATTATGGCATCATAACATTATAATTAAATATCACAGGTATACCAGCTGATTTTTATGTTATAGAGCATGAGATTTCTCACTATGATCTTAATCTGCTTCATCTAATCCAATCTCCTTTATTGCCTTACACTAGCAATGAAACTGGTAGGGCAAAGTTTGTCTTTTTTTTTTTTGGTCCATGTTTTTATTGAGAAAAAAAAACAAACAGCTGTAGATAAGAGATCTTGTCCCATGAAATGGGGGCAGAGGCAGGTTCCTTCATGTGGTCCATTTTATGGAAGCAGGGGGTGGGAGGAGTTGCCCAGGGGCTCTCTTCAAAGATAAAAAAAAATGGGAAGGGGCTCTAGTCCTCATTACAGGGCTGCAGGTAGCTGATGACAGACTCAGTGAAGTCATTCGTGGTGCTGTGGCCACCCATGTCTTTGGTCCGAACTTTGCCAACCTTTATCACCTTCTTCACCGCCTCAGCAATCATTTTGGAGTGATATTCCAGGTTGAGATGCTTCAACATATTGCTGGAAGACAGCAACATGGCAGTGGGATTGGCAATGTTCCTGCCCACAGCCTGGGCAAACGGGTGCCTTGCACCTGTTTCAAAAACAGAGTATTCATCACTGTAGCTCTCACCAGGAACCACACCTGCACCCCCCACCAGACCTGCTGCAAGATTGTCAATGATGTTTCCATAGAGATTGGGCATCACGAGCACGTCAAACTGGTATGGATTCTGCACGAGCTGCATACAACAGTTGTCTATGATCATGGTCTCAAACTTGATCTTGGGGTACAACTCGGCCATCTCCTCACAACACCGCAGGAAGAGCCCATCGCCCAGCTTCATGATGTTGGCCTTGTGCACAGCTGTGACCTTCCCTCGACCCTTAATGGTGGCATAGTCAAAAGCAAACTTGGCAATTCTCTCCGACTTGGCACGAGTGATGATCCTCAAACATTCAATCACACCCCTGACACTCTCGTGCTCCAGAGAACTATATTCTCCCTCAGTCTGCTCACGGATGATCACCAAGTCCAAGTTGTTGTGCCGGGTCTTAAATCCCGGGAGGCTCTGGACGTGAACAACGTTGGCAAAGAGGTCCAACTTACGCCTGAGCTGCATGCTATACGAGGTCAGGTCTCCCGGGTACTCTGCGCCCAGTGGGGGGTGGATTTTCCCACTGATAGCAACCTTGTTTTTCTTTATGGAGTTCAGTACCTGCTCCAGTTTCTCTTCTGAGGCCATGTTCTGCACCTCACTCAGATGATACTCCTGAAATTTCACGGGCACCTTGGCTGCCTTAAAGACTTCTTTGACAGCCAGCATGAGCTCAGGCCCCACACCATCACCCGGCACCATAGTGACAGGGTATGTGCCCTCCACCTTCACAACATCCATGGCGAGTCTCGGGGCAGGGCGGCTGGCGGCTGTGGTGATCAAGTTCCTCCAGGACCCAAGTCTCAGGGCCACCACCAGCGCCCTGCTCAGCGCAGGGACTCGGCTCAAGGTTTCCATCTTCTCCGGTGCCTTGGAGGGGAGGAGACTTGGAGAAAGTCGGAACACTGGAAGTGACGTCAAAAGGAGCCTCGTTTGTCTTAAGATTGCCGCGTAACTCGCAACTGGGTCTCTGGTTGCCAGGAAGATGGACCTATCCAAAAATTTGTTATTCTACCGACAAGGGAGCATAGAATCACAGACCTCGAGCTGAAAGAGTCCTCAGACAGTTTAAGCTCAACATGTCTAAAACTGAAGTCATTATCTTTGCGCCCCAATCCTCCAATTTCTGTATTTACTGTTACGGAGATCACTGCCCTCCCAGGCACCCAGACACCGGGCTATCATCCGTGGCTTCTCACTCTTTCTTCCCTACGATATCTAATCTGTTGCAGTGTCCTGTCAATTAGACCTCCATCATACCCCATTATCTCCACTCAAACAACCCAGGTCTTCATGTCACTCCTGCATTATTACAATAGCTTTTTGGTCGATCTCCCAGCCTCACGCCTCTCCTCATTCCAGTCCATCATCCATTCTGTTATCTTTCTAAAGTACACATCTAACCATGTTACACACATACACACACACACACACACACACATCATTCAATAAAGCAACCTTATTACCTCCAGGATCAAATATAAAGTGCATTATTCTGCTTTTAAAGACTCTCATAACCAATCCAACGCCTTCCGACCATTCCAGTCTTCTTACACTTTACTCCCCTCCCCATACTCTAAGATCTAGTGCCCCTGGCCTTCTTGTTAATTCTTCAAATCAGACACTCCCATCTCCTGACTGAATTTTTACTGGCTGTCTCCTGTGCCTGGAATGCTCTCCCTCCTTGTCTCTGGCTCCTGGCTTCCCTGGCTTTTCATGTCTTACCTAAAATCCCACTTGATATAAGAAGCCTTTCCTGATACCCCCTAATGCCAGCGCTTTTCCTCTTAGATTACCTCCAGTTAACCCTGTTTGTATCTTGTTTTTTTTCCATGCTGTGTCCCATTAGAAATTGAAGGCAGAACTTTTTTTACTTCTTTTTTATCTCCAGCACTTAACACAGTGCCAGGCTATAATGGGTGCTTAATAAATGCTTGTTGATTTAACTGACCTCAGAGGCCAAGTAATTCAACCCCTCATTTTACCTGAAGGCTTAATGAAAAGGTGCAAACAGAGCTTCATTTCTTTAGGTAAAATCTTTTCCTGTTTAAATGTAAATGTCCTTGACTTGGAGTGGTCCAGATTAGCAGAGATAGTAAGAGCAATGAATAACTAATGCTGGTGTATTCTCTCCAATAAGCTTCCAGGGACTGAGACAGCTCCTATGAGAAACCTTGGGCATGGTGGAATAGCTAATACCATAAGAAGTCTAAGAATACCAAGAGAGAAGAGACTCTCAAAGGAAACTAGGTGTTCACTACCAACACATGGGGCCCTGGCAACCAGAGCAGAGAAAAGCTAGTGGTCTTGGATGCCTAAGCGACAGAGGTAAGCTTTTCTCTTCCTCTCTTCCATTGGAGGATAGGTTTTTCCCCTGAAGCTTCCTATTCTCTATACACAGATCTTTCATGATGCAATGATTTTATTGTGGTGGTGGTGGTGGTTATTAAGCCTGATTCATTTAGATAAAAGAGTTCATTCTCCATTGTTAACAATACAATTGTAAAAAGAAGGATGAAGGAGGAATAAAAAGAAGCTCCAGACCTCAAACTATTTTATAAAGCAGCAGTCATCAAAACCATCTGATATTGGTTCAAGAACAGAGAAATCAATGGGACGAGGGAGATTAGACAAGGGAGAATCAGAAAAAAAATAGAAATCAATAATCCAGTGCCTATAAAGTAAAAAACACAAGTTACATAGGGAAAAACTCCCTGTTTAATAAAAACTGCTGGGAAAACAGGAAAGTAGATTGGAAGAAATTAGGCTTAGACCAATACTTCCCACCACTTTCCATGATATGGATACATGGCTTTCATAATTAAAGAACATACTAGAAAAAAATTAGAAGAGAAACAGATCATATACCTCTCACAATTATGGGTAGATGTATTTTTAAACAACCAAGAGATTAAAGTCAATTACAAAAGAAAATAGATAACTTTGCTTGAACCTGAAAAGCTTTTGCAGATACAATAATTAATACATCTAGGATAAGAAAAGAAGTGATTGAATGGGAAAAAAATCATTGTATCAATTTTTTCTGATGAGGTTTTGGTATCAAGATATTTAAATGATTAATAAATAAATCTATATATATATGACTAATAGCCATTCCCCAACAGATAAATGGTCAAAGGATATGAACAAATAATTTTCAAAAGAACTGTAGTGCATTTACAATCACATGAAAAAATGTTCCAAATCACCAATGAGAAATGCAAATCAAAACAACCCTGAGGTTTCACCTCACACACTGCAAATTAGCAAAAATGAAAAAAAAAAAATGGCAGCAGTCTGTGTTGGAATGGTTGTGGAAAGATAGGCACACTATTACATTGTTGGTGGAGCTATGAAATGGTATAACCATTTTGGAAAGCAATTTGGAATTATCCAAGTAAAGTGACTAAAATTTCCATACCCCTTGAACCAGAGATTCCATTTCTGGGCTTATATCCCAAGAACATCATCTAAATATGTTGTGGTACTTAAATGTAATGGAATATTATTGTGCTGTAGGAAATGATGTATGTATGAACACAAAGAAGCATGGAAAGATCTATATGAACTGATGCAGAGTGAAGTATGCAGAACCAACACTATGCATAGTAACTACAACAATGTAAATGGAAAGAACAACAAACCAAAAAGTCAGAGAAGGGAGGCCCACATGTTTTCAGACTTGTTCAACATATCAATCAGTTGTACTGACTTTTTTTCCTTTCTGAAAAATGCTATTTGTCATATGAAATGACTCTGGAAAAGGTAGGGTTGAAAAATACATGGGATACTATGGTGAGGTAAGAAACAGAAAACATCAATAAAAATTTGCTTTTAAAAAACAGTACAACTGTAAACATTACCCAAGAATGCCAAGGAGGGAGAAATACATAGAACAGGGAAACAAAAAGTCTGAAGACGAATTTTTTCTGCTGCATAATTTTGTAAAATTCTCAGAAAAGAGAAAACGTTTAGCCACTCACTTAGGAAACATTGCTAGTTCCCCTGAGCACTAGAAGAACAACTCAATCTAAAATAAATAAATAAATAAGTGAATACGAGAATGAATAAATGAATGAGCAAATAAATAAATAAGTGTGTGTGTGTATCTTATTTAGTGTCCTAATGTATCCTCACACATTTGGCCAGACATGAAAACTTGCCTAGCTGGTTTTAAGGAGAGTATGTGTCCCTGATTCAGACTTATCTAAGTAGTCCATTAATAAAATTTTTAATGATAATTTTAACTAGAACATATTGGTTTTGGAAAATTCATCATGTCCATTATATTTCCAGGGATCCTATTCAGCCTATTGAATAAAATGTTATATATAGGGCCTTTCTAGTCACAGAAATAACTAATATAAGGGGAAGCAGCTTTGTCCCAAGGTGTCAATGAAATCAAACTTATGGTGATTTTTTAGCTGTTTAGTAAAGAATTCACAATAAAACAGACAAGCACTACTGATAGGTATAAACATAATTTAGTCAAGATAATTAGATGAGTACCATTCTAGCATCTGATTATCAGATCTACATAATCAAGTTCTTTACATACTTAAATGCTTGAACCATACATGCTTATCACAAATTCAAGACAGAGCCATTCATGTCAAGACTGTTTCTATGATAGCACCCCATTTCTGGGCCCACTTTCTTCCACTGTACACTTGGGGATAAAGGCCAGACCATTTCTTCTCTTCTTGCAATTGTACCCTCAGCTGAGCACTGCCTTGCTACCTTACATTTCCCCCACTCAGTTGTTTTTTGCAGCAGGGGAAAAAAAATTGTGACCTAGAAATAGAAAGTTGGAGAGGTTTTTTTGTTTGTTTGTTTTAATAAATAAGGTCTTTATAGACAGGATCATTAAGAAGTCACTGCATCCAGGACTAAATGTCTCATTCCTTATGCCTGCAGTTCCTGTCTTCCAGAATATAAAGATTATTTCCACCAATATCAGAGGGGGAGAGGTCCCTTTATTTGGCACTATGAATGCTATCCTCTGTGTTCTTAACTAGTACATATTACTAAAGTTTGATGATAGATAAGAAAGCCAGGTGTCCAGAATATTCCCAAGACATAACTTACAGTTGATACAAAAGAATCTCTGCCATAATTCTTCCATACAGTTATATAAATAGTTTATACAGGAAATCTTCAGATTCCTCAGACATCACTTCTGCAGAAGCTGAACAGTTCTGCAAAGTACACCCCATCCTGTAAGCTTAATGGTTAGTCCTAAAGCAATGATTCCAGTGATAAAGATTCTGTTATTACTGGGAAATACTTATTAGTTCCTGGTTGCTTTATTTTTATTTTTATTTTTTGCTTTTTGGAGAGAGGAAGGCAGGACAATTGGGGTTAAGTGACTTGCCCAAGGACACGACTAGTAAGTGTTAAGTGTCTGAGGTCACATTTTAACTCAGGTCCTCCTGACTCCAGGACAGGTACTCTATTCACTGCCCCACCCAGCTGCCCCCCAGGTTGCTTTCTTTAAATTATAAAAGCTTACTATAAGCTGTCTGTTCCTCACTTGGTCTGACTCAGTTGCTAATAGTGAAATCTGAATGTTCTGGATTCCTTGACTGCTACTACATGGCTCTAATGCATGTCTATTCTGCCTTCTTAAGCAGATTCAGAAGTGATCACATTCAGGAAGCTTAGCCATAGCTCACTCAAATGGAAAATTTCCAACCATTTTAAATTGATGTGCCCACACATGCCTCTTTCCACTGTGAAATTTTTTTTCAAAGGGCTATCATATATGGGACAATTAACACCCCAATCACTTTGGAAACACTAAGACAATGAGAGTATTTCATCTCCTGGTACAGCTTTGCACCCATAATTTTTCATTTCCATAGAAGGCCAGTCTAGATTCAAATCTTATTCAATTAAGATCAAACTTTCAAGTTCAATCATTTTCTATGTTGAATGCCAAAGATACAACTATTAAGGAAGTGATGCAAGAATATAGGGAGCATTGAAATTAATTGTAAAGCAGCTCTTGCTTTAGAAAAACAGTAAGCCAGGTCATGACTACAGAATGTTTAATAGTGACTGGTGCTGAGTTCCAGCAGGGGCCTTACTATCTGGCATCATTTTAGAGATAACTTGTTATTTAGGAAATAAGGCTCCCCAAATGTAAGAGAAGTTATTATCACTGGCCTATGATTTAGCAGTAGCACCTGAGTTTTAGCCAGAGCTAGGATATAATAGTCCACTGTACTGAACTGTAAGACCTATCATCAATCAAATATCAAAAGTAGGTTATCTCAGATTGGAAAAGATTGTCAAACACAGAATATTCCAGCAATTAATCCCATCACTCAATACAGGTGTCCATTGAGCAAGTAAGACCACTTCTAACATATAGTTTAGTGTCATAAACTGATTATCATCTTTCTCTCCCTCTCTGTCTTCATCTCTCCCTCTGTCTCTGTATCTCTGCCTGTTTTTATGTATGCATAGATATAATTATACAGACATATATAAACACGTGTGTGTGTGTGTGTGTGTGTATTTTGAGGCAGCTAAGTGGCCCAGTGGATAGAGCACTGGGCTTGGAATGAGGAAGACTCATCTTCATGAGTTCAAATTCAGCCTCAGAGACTTATTAAACTGTGTGATCCTGGATAAGTCACTTAACTATGTTCACCTCAGTTCCTGATCTATAAAATTAGCTGGAGAAGGAAATAGCAAACCACTGGAATATCTTTGCCAAGAAAACCCCAAAATGGGGTCACAGAGTCAGAAACAGCTGAACAATAACAAAAATATTTCTTTGTCTTGGCCTCTTTCCTAGCAGAAGATTAGGCAAACTTGAGCTCTCCTTTTTTTTTAATCTGTGGGTACACAGAAATTTTAGTTGAGTAAGGGTTGTTAAAGGAATCCCCCTTTGACTTTTCTATACAGCTGACTTAAAGGTAAGGAGATGGTTTGATAATCTTGGCATCATGCTTGACTATTTGTGGAATGCCTTCTCTCTGGGGTAGTACAAAAGCATTTCCTTCAGCTGTGTAGGCTATGCAATTAATTATTCCATGACAGTCTATCAACAACAAATACATGCTTCCAAACCCATGAGACTCAATTATTATAATTTCCCTTTTAGCAAAGCTTCTAATAGTGTCTTTTTCTTCTGTGTGGTTCATAGAGAATACACTGAACTGTTGCAAATAATCTGCTTATACTTTGATGGAGCCATGATTTCATTAGTGTCAGTGCTTTCTCCAGGCCTTCCATCCCATGTGATTCCTGTTGCTACCCTCCCATAAATCCTTCAGAAAGGATCTACCCAACACACTGTAGACCTTCCTGTAGTTCTCCTAATATCTTAAATGTACTTGTGTTGTTCATTCTTGCAATATAACTGACCCATCTCCCTTTCCAGTTATACATACTTTCAATGATACTTTTTGTAACACTTCCGCAATCAAGTCATAATAGACAACATATTTCTGTCTACTTATGTCTCTCATCCATCTTGGTTTATTGCCCATTAAGGAACATTCATTTATTATGAACATTCTACATTCACAGAATCATAAGATCATAGGGTCATAGATTTAGATCTAGATTCTTGGAGGAACCTCAGAGGTCATCTTTTCTAACCTTTTAATTTTACACATGAGGAAACTGAGGATCAAAGAGGCCAAGCGATTTATTCAAGCTCACCTGAGTAGTAAGTGGAATAGCAAACATTCACAATCAGGTGCCATTACTCTGAGTTCAGTGGAAAAGTTGAATTCTCTTTCCACCACACCATGTAACCAGAATAAGTCCAGAAAAACCAAAAGGATTCATGGCATGCAGCTCTAAATGGATTTATTACTGGCATTATAATATGGAGTGTCCTGAATCAAAAAAGAATTCAAATGGTAAAGGGAGTAAGAATCCCAAAATAACTTAGACTCTACCCTTAGAATCCAGGGTTCTACACACTTGCTGGCCATTTACAAATCATGGTGGCAGTATCCTCTCTGCTCCTTTCATTGTTCCCTTTTATATATTATCTTCCCTCATCAGAATGTAAGTTCCTTGAGGCCAGCAACTATCTTCCTGGTTTGTATGTGTATCCCCAGCTCTTAACACAGTGCCTGCCACATAGTAAATACTCAATAAATACTTTTTCATTCATTCACTCACTCATTCATTCATTCATCAGATGGTAGATATAAAAGTCCTGGATCAAGTAGGACATATGGTATAGAACTGGATCAAATGAAATCTTGAAAAGCACTAGCTAGGTATAAACAGGAGTTTGGTATTCCTTATGTTTCCACAACCTCGGGATCAGGACACTCAACCTACATTAGACTACTACCTAATCTTTCTTATCTTGTGCTTCATTCTGAGCATTTGTTTCTTCCTCTACTTGGATTTCAAGTAAAGTAGGAAACTGATGGGTTAGTGCTAATGTTGTGGGTTGGGCCTAACTAAAACTAGTTCCCTAATAATTTAGGTCCAATATTGGAATGAAATAAGACATTTATAGCTGATTCAACTCTAATAAAAGGAAATTTACTTAGCTATGGCAAAGGAAAGATTAAAAAAAGATATTCAATAAGGACATTATGTTGATTCAGCTTAGAATCTAGTTTCACAGTAAGGAAATTGGTTGTGCTCTAAGTCCACAGACAGAAGCCTCTGAAAAGGAGTAGATATACTCATGGCCTTTTGTACTCAAGAGACCAGGAAGCCACCTCAACAACCTAAGCTGGTCCTCTTAGTCAATCAGGTTTTACAGAGAATTTTAATACTTCTTTTTAAAAACATTTGATTTTACATGCACTAATAATCCACTCCTCCCACTGCCCCCAAAATGAATAAAAAACAACCAAATAAATAAAACCTTTATCATAAACATTTAGAGTCCCACAAAACAAATTCCTAAATTATCTATGCCTAAAAACGTATGTTTTTCTCTATATTTTAAGTCATCACCTCTCTGGCGGGTGAGTGACATATAGTTCAATACTTATTTTTAAAAAAGGAATTAGCCTAACCCATATAGAGTATAGGGCTCAGGAAAAGTCAGTTTAGTCTACACAGCATCATTATGGGAAATATTGGTCCTATAACGGCTAAGAACAAGAGCTGTCAATATGCATCTTTCCATTGCCTTTTGAGTCACTGGTTATTGTGATTTTTCAAAGATTATGGCACTATATTATTCAGACATATAGTATCATGGGAGAATATTAATATTAAAGAGAAGAATTTTGAAAGCAATGAAAATTTTGAGATTATGGAAAACTGAGATTTCCAAGTGAAATCTAGGTTCTTCTCCTTCTACTTCTTAATGCTGGACCTAGGTCATAGTCCATCTGCATCTCTATCCAAGATATGTATAAAGAGATATCAACTTGACAGAATGTCTATCCAACTGCATGTCACAGTGTATACTTTTCATCTACTTTATTTTTCCAGTGTAAATAATAAGACCAACTTCACATTGCTATGGATTTCAATGAGGCTTTGAAGTGTTCTGGGGTTCAATGAAATTAGCATAATGTCAATAATTTTTCTTTTGTTTGGACTCTGTATAGGACATCTTTCAAGATACTATTAAATACCTAAGAAGAATATATTTGTCCATGTTTTACCCCTTGCCTATGTTGAAACCAAACAGATCATTGAACGAAGTGATCTTCAGAGCCACATTTTTCATAGTTTTGCATAAGTTGAAAGTTTTCAGAGAAGATATGTGTGCAGATAAATTTCAAGGCTACATTTAGTTCTCTAAAATACTTTTGTAAAAAAATAAAAAATAGAAAAAGCAGGATCTTATATTCTCTATACCTCTCAGTTGTGTGATTGAATAGGTGATATGCTACAGAAATCAACTTCAAAAGTCTGCCTGTTTGCTGCTTTCTCATTTTTTTTATTAAGATATCCTTGAAGCATGCAACAGCCAGGCTATTCCTATAAAGATTTTATAGGGACGGGAAAGCAGGCATGAAGCTAGCAACCGCATGTGTCTTCCAATTTTCCTTTTCTAGATAAGAGCACTGTTCATGTTCCTTTCCATTCTCTTGGAACTTTTCCCTCTGCAGAATTTATATATATATATATATATATATATATATTTTTTTTTTTTTTTTTTTTTTTTTTTTAATGTATTTGCTCAAGTCCAGCAGCTCTCTCCGATTTCATCTTGGAATATAATGGTAGTAGGATGCAGCTATGGTGGTTCTATTATTGCTGCCATTGAGAACTATGACTATAAAACCACAAGCATATGCATTCCATTTCATATGTTTGTTGTCTTACTATTATCTACATATGCTCTTGGGGGAGCTCTGGCTTAGGCAGATTTCAAACCTCACCAAAATCTATATAGACTTTTCTTCTCAATTGCTTTTTACCGTTCCATAAGGTGATAACATTGATAATTTTCTGCAAACTTTCTCTATTTTTGCAAATAGCCTTGTACCATAAACAGTGTTTCCCTTGCTTTCTATGTTCTACTTTCGGCCAAAAAAAATATTTGCTAATAGAGGCAGTTTGGTGGCCTCTCGGTTAGCCTCCTTGTAGTGTTAATTGGTTTATGTCACTTAAACATCTCTAAGAAATGGTGATAAGGTGAATGTTTATAGTTTTGTTTTTCTTCCAATTGGGGAGGTTAATAACATGCTTAAACAAATTAGGCTAGAAATGCTACAAACACATAATATCTTCTCTTTATTTTATCTTGATGTTTGGTCTAAAAAGCCTATGATCTGATCTCACATCAAAATCTGATGCTAACTATGTCCCAAGAGCCATCACTCCTAAGACTCTGGAAGTCATGAGAAACAGTTCCAATTACAGGGGCTTGATCCCAAAATGTCAGTTTATTTCTTTAGCACATTTCCCCTCTACCTAGAGTTTACCAAGAAAATTTTTAAATACTTTCACAGTATAGTTTGTGTTTAGGATCCAGGGTAGGGAACCTGAAGCCTCAAGGTCACAGGTTCCCCATCCCTGACTAGGTTTTCCAAATGTAAGTAACAAATTTTCCAATTCCTCAATCAGGTAGTATACAATTAGGGGTATTGGATAAGAACATTAATAAGCCACAAGGACTCATGAGAGCCATGAATAAATGCAGAAACATAAAACCCTCAGCCTATCAGTTAAAAGGTAGACATTTTGTGGGCTATGGAACAAATACCTCCAATTCATCTTGAACCCACACTGGCTGAGTGACTCAAAGCAGCAGAGTTGGCAATGTCCAGCCCTCTTTCATCACCATGACTGACTTTTTGCCCTTCAGCTATAGGACAATCCTCTTCTTTGTCCAAAAAACACCCTGTCCATTCTCAGGAACTTTAATAGCTGACTTTTTCTCTTTGAAAGAAAGAGAAAAACAGAGATGACCAAGAACTGGACGTCCAGGAGCATCCCTGTCATGTTCATAATGAGCTTCTGTAATGGCAAGTAATTTACTAAGGGCTAAGTACTTCTGTGAAAGAAACAGAAGGTGTGAACTCTGTCTCCTGTTGCTGACATAACAGGAAAGGGCTGGCTGAGACAGCAAGCCAATATGTGTGTGTGCGTGTGCGTGTGCGTGTGCGTGTGCGTGTGCATGTGCGTGTGCGTGTGCATGTGCGTGTGTGTGTGTGTGTGTGTGTGTGTGTGTGTGTGTGTGTGTGTGTGTATTTAAGAAGAGCTCCAGAGGACAGAGTCAGAGTCAAGAATTTTTACTCCTGGTAGAGGAAGCAGAATTGTTCCAGTATCTGGGAGCTGGGCTGCTCCTGGACTGAGAACTGAGTTGGAGTTTTCTATGAGACCAGAATCTGGTGAAGGCCAAAGTGGCTGCTGCTGCCTGGAAGGCTGAGATTTCTTCTGGGTCCTAGGGCCAGCCAAACTCCTGAAGGACTGAAGAAGCATGACCAGGATAAGATTTTGTTTGTTTGTGGCTTGGTTGATACTTGAGTTCCCAGCAACAGAAGTTGTGAAGGTTTTGAGATGTGCTGGACCCTGTGAACTTCAGTATGTACCAGGAACTGCCTGGAAGACTGGACAAGGACCTGGGAGCTGTCTGCCTCTGAATCCAGGTGACTGTTTGGTGGATTCATTTAGGAGCTGGGACCATGGAAGGGAATCCAGGGAATCTGAGAGACCACCCTGAGTCAAGATGAAGGGAAGGCCTCTCCTTGGATATTGAATGCATGATTAAATTCAAGTTTACTAGACCCCAAAAGGTGAAGGGTTTGTGTAATTTTCTACTGATTCTATTTAGTGATTAACGATACTTAGTGACTAATTACTAGATAAGTGACTGAATAAGTTAATCTATAATTGCCCCACGAGTGGAAGATTGATTATTGTATTGTGAGACGACTGAATGACTGAGCGAGGAGGCAAACCTCCTTAGTGATATCAGATGATTATTTTGTTCTTTGTTCCTAATACTGTGGCCACTTTTGTGAAAACTATGTGGCCATTCTAATGTTAAGATGTTGTGAACACTATATTGTCATTTTCTGTGATAAGATGTAATGTTGTAAATACTATATTGTGATTTGTTGTGAATGTTTGCCTTGATTTGTTATGGAATAAATGTAGTGTTCACTATACTTAAAAGCTGTTCACAGTAGCATTCTTTTGGGAAGCTGCTCGTGCATGGCTTTGCAGCTTCTCCGTTTGTGCTCCTAGGAAAAAAGAAGACAGGTAAAGAAATAAATATTCTTCCTTTATCTTGCTACACTCCAGAAAAAGGCAAAGAGGAAATCTTGGAAAGCAAGAGACCTCATACACACCTAACAACTAAAGTGCTTCCTTTTAATGGGAGAATGGTGGCCCCTGAGTCTCATATCCAGCACTTCATAACCAATCAGAAGTATTCCATGTGTCCTTTTAACAAAGCACCTCCTATAATCTAATCTCATCTAGTGGATGTCATGTAGTTTATCCAGGGTTGCTTTGATAACCCTCCCTTTATATTAAAATGACAGCTAACTATATGACTAATTATTACCTATTTAATAAGATAAAGTCAATTTCCTTTTTTTTAAAATGATAGTCTTCTGAGTTTTAAGTTCAGAAATTCTATACCTCTTCTTGAAAAGAATATTCATAATGAAGTTTCTCAAGTTTTTGTCTTATTTCTTGACCCCAAACTATATTTTCCAACATTGTTTTCACCGTACTTCCATGTACCCATTTTCACAATGAAGTTATTGAATCATGTATATGATTTATTTCATCATAATTTTTTTTCCTACTTCACTATCTGTAACAGATTGTTTTTGTTTGGGACTAAGCTTTTGGCACCTTTAATGGCTAAGTTTAGATAGCTTCCTGGAAAGCACCACAGTGTGAACCTTGAGGTTCCCTAAACAATTATGCCTCTTGGTAATGGTAAACACCAAAGCTATTCAGTTAAAAGAGGTCTATTCCATCATAAAGAACTTTGGACTTAGGAAGGATTCTATGGATTATGACAAAGGTACCACAAATCACGGTATATCTCTAGAAAATTTAAGATACTGAGAAAGATGGAAGGAGGACAATGTGGCTGTTACACTGAGTATGCTGCCTGACATTATGGAATGTTCCTGAATCTTGAGGTTCCCTAAACATTTATACATCTTGGTAATGGTAAACACCAAAGCTATTCAGTTAAAAGAGGTCTATTCCATCATAAAGAACTTTGGACTTAGGAAGGATTCTATGGATTATGACAAGGGTACCACAAATCATGGTGTATCTCTAGAAAATTTAAGGTACTGAGAAAGATGGAAGGAGGACAATGTGGCTGTTACACTGAGTATGCTGCCTGACATTATGGAATGTTCCTAAATCCCCAGATAGATAGACAGTATTTGGGGACTGAATTTTTTTTCACCTTTGAGGAAGAAGTGGTATTCTTAGGCACTGGCCTAGGTTGTTTCCTGCAGCAATGAGAACATTGTTCTGGAATTAATGTTTTCCATAAAAAGTTGGACAATCTTCCGCTGATGAGAATTTGTCTGGACATTGATGACTGTTCCTTAATAAGCTCTGAAATTCCATTTAAGAGATTTATTCCTTGATATGTGTGAATTTCTTGCCTCTTCTTGAGTTACCTCATTGACAACATATTGCAAATAATTCATTGATTTTTATTCAGTTGATATACTTGAACTATACTTGACCTTGTTCTTTAAGAGACAGAGGGCAGTCAGAAAATGAGAGAAAAGGAGATTGGAAAAAGAGATAGTACCCTATGTAAGACCACAGCTTCTGTTCTACATAACAGTTTTGCAGTAGTTCTGAACCACAGTTTTTATTGGTATATTGAATGGTTGTTGTCCTTCGGTCTCATGCCAGTGTCTCCCATGTCACACAATCAATTCCAAAGTTCTTAAGAGAGACCTTGAGAGTGTTCCTGTATCACTTCTTCTGACCACCATGTGAATGCTTACCCTGTGTGAGTACTCCATAAAATAGTCTTCATGGCAAGAGTATGTTTTACATTCAAACCACATGGTCAGCCCATTGGAGTTGTGCTTTCTGAAGCGTTTAGCAGTTTAGTTCAAGTAAGGACCTCAGTGTGCAGTATCTTATCCTGCCAGGTGATCTTCAGAATCTTCCTAAGACAATTCAAATGGAAGCGATTCAGTGTCCTAGCCTAACACAGGTAGACTGTCCAGGTTTCATAGGCATACAACAATGAGATCAGAACAATGGTTCCATAAAACTTCAATTTGGTAGTCAGTCTAATACCCTCTTCTCTCCTACATTTTCCCGCAGAACCTCCCAAACACTGAGCTAACTCTGGCAATGTGTGCGTCAACCTCATTATCAATGTGTATATCCCTGGAAAGTACACTATCAAGGTAAGTGAACTTATCAACAGCCTTCAGAACTTCTCCATTTTCTGTAACTGATGGTTCCACATACGGATGGTATGGTGGTAGTTGATGATCATCTACCTGAGAGTCATTGTGGCTTCAGTCAGAGTTGAGGAACAGTCTATACTATGTGGTATTTGCTGTCTGACAGCTCCAGGAGAAATGCCAGGAACAGAACAGAGGTCTGTACACAGAGTGTGTAGATGTGACTAAGGCCTTTGATACTGCTAGTTGTGAAGGCTTGTGGAAAATTATGTCAAAATTTGGTTGCCCAGAGAAGTTCATCAGCACTGTACATCAATTTCATGACAGCATGCTTGCCTGGGTTCTAGATAATGAGTCATGCTGTTGTGCTTTCCCAGTCACCATCTGAGTGCAATAAAGCTGTGTGCTTGCTCCCATGCTTTTTAGCCTGATGTTTTCAGCCATGTTGTCAGATGCTTTCAGTGAGAATGAACATAGCATCAAGGTTAGCTACTGAACTGATGGTAAAATTCTTCAACTTGAAAAGGCTATAAGCCAAGACCAAAGTGGAGGGAGTGTTGGTGCATGATTTTCTATTTGCAGCTGATTGTGCACTCAATGCAGCTTCTGAAGTTGAGATGCCACAAAGTATGGATCCATTCTCTGCTGCTTGTACTAATTTTGGCCTAACAGTTAACACCAAGAAAACACAGGTGCATTTTATATAGTATTTTAAAGTTTATAGAGCTCTATACATGTTATTCCTTCATAATAGCCATGACAACCCTATGAGGTGGATGCTATTATTACTCCCATTTTACAGAGGAAGAAACTGAGGCTGAGAGAGATTAAATGACTGGTCTATAGTCACAAGGCAAGTATCTAACACAGGATTTGAACTCAAGTCTTTGTAATTCCAAGCCCTCCAAGCTTACCCACTGTATCCCTGGCAGCCTAAGATAAACAAGTCAATTCAACTCAACAATAAACACTTATTCAGAACCTACTTTCTACCAGGCCCAGTTCTAGATGCTAGAATCACTCACTGGGAACTGCGACTGGTTGGACCAGATGGCTTTTGTGATCCATTCAAGTTATTAGATTCTATGATTCGTTAATTCTTCTATTCAGCTGGAATTTCTTTGCATGTTCTGTTTACACTAAGACTGCAATGTCAGCATAAATACGATCCAGTTGTTCCAGTAATGTGTTAGCTTTGTTGACTTGACCAAGACTGCATTCTAAGAATAACAACAGTTAACTTATGTTTGATAGGTTGTCTAGTAATCGTATGATTTTTAGGACCGAATTCTTCCTTTTTCCTCCATGCTATGACGATCACTGCCTATCAGTCTTAAATTTGCTCATGGATGTAATGTTTTATGGATGAAAAAGGTTATAGGAGAAGAAAAAACAAAAACAACAAAGTCAAATTTTAGTTGAAAGATTCAAATTAACCATCAAGCTGAAACATCTTTACATTTGAACCCAAATACAAGATAGTTGTGTTTTGGGTCCATTTATATTCTGAATGATATAATACTGAATCAAAGATAGGTCTGTAGACCTCAATTCAGGTTCCAAATGCCACTTGTTAGGTATGTAATTAAGCAAATCATTTAATCTCTGAGCCCCAGTTTATCTCCAAAAGAGGGATTTTTGGACTACCTGGTTTACATTATAGTTGGGACAATCAAATAAGGCCATGTCTGTAAAAGTGCATTATAACAGGAAAGTCCCACATTAAAGTTAGCTAATATTCTCATGGCAGTGATGATGATCTCCAGACCAAATCTCTCCATCCAAATTCTAATTAAATATCTAAATAATTCCTTTCAAATGAGGATTTCTTTTTCATTCATTTGAATTTGTATCCCCAGTTCTTAACACAGTACTTGGCATAATAGTTAAGTGTTTAATAAATACTTGTTGGTAAAATTCTAGAACACCCCTACACCCCAGGGTACTTCACTAACACTTAAAATACATCATGGGAAAAACAAAATAAATCCAACCACAAACCAGCTCCTCTTCCTGACTTCCTTATTTCTGTTAAGCATTGAGAATAATCTCTGTAGAATCATCTCTAGGTTCTCCTCTTCTTTCCCATTGCCATTTCTACCTGCCCAACTTCTCTCACATCCATTCCCTTTTTATCTTTTCTCACTGCCATGACTTTCATTCACTCACATGGATGATTTTATACCCTCCTTCCTGATTTTATCTCCAGTCTCTCCTCCAGCAAATCCATTCTATTAACCGCAAAATGTCATGCCCCTGATGTGAAATCTCATGTGTTGTAAAGCCAAGCATGAGCAGCTTTCCAGAAGAATGTTGCTGTGAACAGCTTTCAAGATTCTGATTACATAGTATAACAAACTCTCTATTCAATAACAAATCAGAGCAAAAGATTCACAGAAAATCAAGGTATGGCATTCACAATGTTACAACTTATCACAGAAAATCAAAATATAGCATTCACAACAACTTATCACTAAAACGGCCACATAATTTTCACCAAAGTGGTCACATAGTTTTGAACAAAATACAATCATTTAGTCAATCAATCACTTAGTCACTTAATCATTCAATAATAAAGTACAAAAGATCAAAGTCCTCTACCCATGGGGTATACTAAGTTACAAATCAGTCACTATTCAATCATCAGTCACTACTCAGTGATCAGTCACTACTCAGTACCCTCTTAAGGGGCAATGGGAAATACACAAGCCATCCACCCCTACGGTCACTAGTAAATTACAATTTCAGTCACTACTCAATACCCACTTAAAAGTCTTTTCATCTTGACTCAGGGCAGGCTTTCAGCTTCCATGGCTCCTCTTCCATGGTCCCAGCTTCCACCCAAATCTAACCAACTGCCACCTGACTTCGAAGGCAGACAGCTCCCAGTTCCTTGTCCAGCTCTCCATGCAGTTCCTGCTCCAAAATGGAGCTCACAGTATCTAGTTCATCTCAAATCCTTCATAGTCTCTGTTCCTGGGAAGACAAGTCTTAACAAAGCCACAAGAACATTCATTTACATTAACACAGCCACAACAACATTTGTACAAAATACTGGCACCACAGTCATGCTTTCTCAGTCTTCTGCAGCTCCAACTGGCCCTCAGAAATCCTCAGCAGCTCCAGCTGGCCCTCAGAAGTCCTCAGCAGCTCCAGCTGGCCCTCGGAAGTCTTCAGTAGCTCCATTCTCAAAATGAAAATCACTTTCTCCATGGAAGTTCCAGTCCAGCAGCAGCAGCTCAGCCTTCAGATGCTTTCAAGGAGCTTCAGATGCTTGTCCCAAGAAGTTCTGACTGTCCAGCTTGTGCTTTTCCTTAAACACAGTATAGCTCCTCCCTGTTCAGCCCCTTCCTGTCACATCAGCAACAGGGGTTCACACCTCCTGTTTCTTTACAGACCCTTAATTTGAAACTAGGTGCTAAGTACTTGTCAGCTTTCCAATACAAAGGGATCTTCAAATTTCATTAACATTGCATGTGTCCATCCCCAAAGTCCTTTATAATATTGCACCTACCTTTTTTTTCAATCAAATTTCTCATTATTCTTCTGACCTCTTTGATCAAACCAAACTGGATTGTTCACTGTTCTCTAAATATAGTACAGCATTGGTTCGAAGCTAGAAGGGATCATAAGAGGTTATCCAATATAATCCTCCTCAAGAAAACTCAGGCCCAGAGGAGTTAAGTGACTTGGTAAGGTCACACATGCTATATTTGGTAAAGTTGGAATTCAAACCCAGGTCCTCTGACTTGAAATCCAAGTCTTTCCAACAACAATGTATCTTGCTGCCCCACACCTTCCCACTGTCCATTTGTGTCCACAGTTCCCTCTGTCTAGAATCCCATCACCCAATACCTGAATGTTAAAGTAGTACCCATCTACTAAGGTATAGCAAATCCTATCTCTGTCATGAAGTCTTCCCCAATCTACCTTCTCTCCAGTGGTATGGAATGTCTCTCCTCTAACATCTAGTAATACTTTATTTGTGCCTTTTTATAGCTCTTATCGCAACCTATCTTATAGTTAGTTTTCTATGTAATTAATATTCTTATCCTCCATACTAGATTGTAAATTAGGGACTGCCATGTCTTATTCATCTTTGTATCTCCCATAAGCCTAGCACAATACTTTCCATATAGTAGGTATTCAGTATCATTGAAAAGAATTCAATCTGTTGCCAAACATTAAAATAAGATCGCAGATTTTTGCTAAGAGGCAGAGTAGAGAAAAACTATGAAACATGCTCTCTCATATCTGGAAATTCAGGGATCTATGTAAGTTCATAAAGTAAATGACACTGCAGAAGAATATCCTGCTTAAAGAGAGTCTAACCATATTAATGCACTGAAACTGCTTAGGATTAAAGTAATCCCACATTGAGTATAAGGACAAGATTCTAGGATTCTTTTTTAGATGTACATCATTATATTGGTTGATTTCTTAATTTGGTAGTTTTCAAAATACAATATTTATACCAACCAAAAATTCTTCAAACACATAACTAGCCCATGAAGTGCAGTGTAAACACTCTTTGAAAGAGGACTTGTGGAAACACAGTTAAAGTTACCTTGGCTGATTTCCAATGGAATAAACCTAGAGAGAAAATAAAATCTTTCTACAAATTTTCACTAAAATAGAAAGCAGAAAGCCATGAAAAATGACAGGTATTTCAAAAATAGCAACTGATTTTTTTAATGGTTCCAAAACACAATGGGGAAACTGGAAAAGACTTGCTAAAGAAATCAGATATAGCAGTGGTTCTCAACCTGTGAGTCACGACCCCTTTCACAGGGGTCAGAGGGGTAGCCTAAGACCATTGGAAAACAGATATTTCCAATGGTCTTAGGAATCAAGACACCGCTCCTCTATCCATCTCCAGGAGGGTCCGCCCACATGCCGATATGCCCACATATGAGTATTAAAGGGTCACGGCATTAGGAAGGTTGAGAACCACTGAGATATGGAGATGCAACAGTGAGTGACTTGAACCTAGTAGGTTGCTTAGTAAATATTTGTAAAGTGAATGAAAAAAATATTCTGCAGCTGTGGGAAAAATATCCTTATCCTCCACCCCCCAAGTAAGTTAGACCAATTTTTCCTTAAAAGGTATTAAAATTGTCTTTGAGATTTGACTGGCTCAGGAGATTCCAGACTTGGGCTGCTGACATCTTTTCCTAGTCCCTGACGCTACACAACCACTCCAGCCTCTCTCTTAGTAACCGGTTAGATGGCAGACCACCATGGGTGATACAGGCAGGAGAAATTTTTTCAACTGCTTCAACTCACTACAGTTACCCCTTCCACATCACTGGGGCTAGGGTTGTGGCATCCCTGTGTTTTGGAAAATCCAAGTAAAATTTTTTAGTCCTCCCTTCATATCAGAGAAGTCTGAATTTTTTCCTCTTTCTTTTATGGGGTATTTGTAGTACATTATTGTAAAATTTGGATTAAGTATTTGGTCACAGACTCTGTGTCATCTACAGACCTTTGCATGTTGTCTCCAGCTTCCACAAAACAGCCAAAAAAATTCCCATTTAATGTCTAATGCCAACCCACGATATATCAAAGTTGCAATGGAGAAAGTTGTGATGTGGAAAGGGTAATTGCATATCCTCTCTGCACATCCTCGGCGAATCCTTCCTCTGCCATAACACAGTAAAACTCCTTTTGTTACCTGTCAAATGAGCTACAAGTATCTACTTTTCTTTCCACATTGAACCTAAACTACCAGGGTACTGGCCTGAGCCAGGTATTGCCTAGAACACTTGTGATGACATTAAGGCATTTAGTTCAATTATTTCAGGGCCTGCAGCATAACACTATTGTTTGATTTCATGATACCCTTCTTTCCCTCAATAAAAACTCTATAGCATTTATTTGTTCATGTAATCTTTCAGTTCCCTTGCCACTACTTGGTGAAGGTTGCCATAGAGATGTCAGATTCCTGAAATGGCTAAACAGACTGGTCCACAGTTTACCAATTTAGTGGGTTTTTTTTTTTTGGGGGGGGGGGTAAGAACTGAGATTTGTGGAAAAGAAAAGGGGAAGAGATTCCATCTTTCATATCACCCAATGGCCCAATGGAAGGGTGACAGAGAGGATTAAGCATGTGGATCTAATCTGCAGGGTGCCTGCTTCCTAAACACACTTCTTCCTGCTGTCATTACTGGATAGTAGTCATTAGAACAGATAGAAGAGAGATTAGTAAAAAGCTGACCAGCATGTTGTCAAGGTTTGAATTGCTGGGGCAGCCTGAGCACTGCTTCTTCTCAACATCCACTAAGGGTATTAGTTCAAAGCCTCCTAATTTTCAGTTGAACTGTAGAATATGCTTATCATCTTGTCCTTATGATATAACTCTCTTGCTTATGGAAAATCCAAATGAAATCCAAGCCTACCCTTCCTTCCTGCTCAATTAGGGAAGGGGTAGGCATGGATTCCATTTGGATTTCCCATAAGAAAGACAGATGTATCATAATCATATCTCTTTAATTATATAAATAAGAGAATCTATAAACATAAACCACAATTTATCTATACCCTTAGACCTAACATATGCGAAAGATGGATAATTAAGCATTGTAGGTAATCACTAGAATCAAGTATATAGATTACATTGAGATTTTTATTGTATGAGATATTAGTATTTAATATTAAGAGTTTATGAAAGTCTAACCTTCCTATTTCTCTGTATAGCCTAGACTCAATCTGCCTTACCCCAGAAGGGTGGGAGTGGGGGTTGGGGCTCAAGGAGGATGAATTGACCTTTTCATGAGATGTTCTGCTTGGTCATAAGCACCCTGGTAATAGGGAGTCACTGACATGGGCCTTTCAAATATAGGACTTCCCAAAGGATGTTGACTAACCCTGTATTTCCCCTTATCATGGACTTTGGAAACCCCTTTTTGCAAGTAAGTCAGCATAATAATGCCAAATGTAAGCCCACCTTACAACTTTATCAACTGTATAAAAACTGTTCTATCTACTCTATCACATTCTAAATTGCTGAGGAGTCTTGGATCTCTTTTTGTTGGCAACTGCTAGCCTTGCCAATAAACTAATCATGCTCAGATCTTTGTGCCTCAGATTAATTTGTTACACATATTTAAGCCCTTGAGGCACACCAGAAACCAGAAAGGATATGCCTTACATGAGGTGATAGTAAGGAATCTTGGCTTTACCTATTTACAATGAAGTTCACACCAATACTATCCCCCCAGTACCTCAATGAAATAAACCCGACTTACATGTAGGAGCCCCCACCTGAATGCTTTATTTACATGTGGGCTTATTTACATTCAGATCATGCTCACAAAATGTTTGCATGCATTATCTCTTCAGCATGGATATACAAAGAAATTTCTGGCAGCCTTGCTCCTCAACCTTAGCTCTCGGGCTTAAGGTAGGGAAGGCAGGTGATACACAAGCAAAAGAAAAATAGCAACTTTAGAGAATAAAAATCCTTTGAAGTTGTCTAGTTCAGGATGGTAATGATACTGAGAACACAGAGCTGAAGACAAGCTTAAAGATCAAAGGATCATAGATTCAGAGCTAGGAAGGATCTTGGTGGCCATCTAAATCTATCTCATCATTTTACAAAAGAACAAATAGACCAGAGAAATTAACTTGCCCAAGGGCCACATGGATATAAGTCACAGGATTGGGATTTGAACTCAGGTTATCTCACTCCAAATGCAATGCTCTTTCTGGACACTAATCCTATTTGGAGATTCTCAGACTCTAACTAGAAGTTCTACTACATTCCAAGATATGTTCATTTTTGTATTTGTTGTTCTGTCATTTTCAGTCATGTCTGACCTTCTTGACCCCATTTAGGATTTTCTTGGCAAAGACAGTGGAGGGCAGCTAGGTGACACAGTGGATAGAGCAGTGACACCAAAGACATAGGAACATGAATTCAAATCTGACCTCAGAAACTTATATAACTGTGTGACACCGGGCAAATCACTTAACCCTGTTTGCTTCAGTTTCCTCATTTGTAAAATTGACTGAAACAACTCAAAAACAACAATATTGGAGTCATTTACCATTTCCTTCTTTAACTCATTTTATAGAAGAAGACTGAGTAACTTGCCCAGATTTACACAATTAGCATGTCAGAGACTACTAAGTAATCATGTTTATATAGGTTATAACTATTTCTGCATCTTCATTAGTATGTAACTCCTGGATAACCCTGTTCTAGTCTAAACTCTCTCCTCATGCAGAAGACATCTCTGCAACATTCCTAAGCATCTAGTCTTTGCTCAACTACTCCAGTACCGAGGCAGTTTACTCCATTTATTGGACCACTGTCAAAAAAGTGTTCTTATATTGAACCAAAATATGCCACCCTGCAAACTTCCACCTACTGTCCCTAGCTCATTCCTTTGAAACCACACAGAATAAGACTAACATCTCTTCCACATGACAGCCCTTCAAATATTTTAAGGCAGCTATTATATCCCTCCACCCCAAGTCTATTTTCCAGTTTAAACATCCCCAGTTACTTCCAACAGATTTTCATATGAGATGGTTTCCAATTCCCTCATTTCAGTGTACTCCAGTTTAAGTCAATATGTACATTCTTCAAATATAGACCTCAGAAATGAGCACAATACTCCAGATGTGTTCTGTCTGGCTCAGTGTATAGTGGGACTATTACATCCCTTGTTCTGAACAATATATTTCTATTACTACAGTCTAAGATTGCATTCGCTTTTTTATTGGAGCCACATCATCCTGTTGACTCACACTGAGCTTATAGTCAACTAAAATTCAGCAAAGTCTCCCCCATCCTGAATATGTGTGCTTGATTTTTTAAATCATTTATACCAATTATTTTTAAAATAAATTGTATTTATATCTTTTATTTTTATTCATTATTTCTATAAGGCATCCTATTCCAACCCATCAGCATTAAATTCTCCCTTATAACAAAGAAAAATAGCAAAAATCAACAGCTGACAGTGTTTATAATACTTTGTACCCAAAGTCTTTCACCCCTCTTCCAAAGGGAGGCATATTATTTTTCTCTGTATTCTGAACCATTATTAGACTTGAGAGAAAATGAAAAGACATTCACTGTCACTGATGAACAAAAGTTGAAGTAGACAGAGAAGAAAGATGAGAATTTCATTTCTGAGGAAGCTGCTTTCAACTTTATCTTATGAAAAGAATTCTAGAGAAGTTACTTTCTAGCCTGCAAAACTCTGAATGGAGTAATGCTGAATTTCCAGACAAATGGAGTCATTTACTGATATTTTCAAAATTTGAGGTGATTTTGCCAGTGACATACATCAGAGTCAAAACATTGTAGTTTCTATATAAACATATGTATGTCTGAATAGTATGTGTACATGTACTATAATATATACTTCTCTGTACATTATGCTCTCATTTGTTGATATATTTAGCTATTATAATATTTATTTTAAAATAGATAAGTAAGGGTAATTGCTGAAAGGAAGCATACCAGCTGGGGCTCAGGAACCACAGTAGGAGGAATGTAGACACCCACAGGGACTACCCCTAGAGTCCAAAGACAAATTTCTAGCAGCTGCCCCTCTGAAGAATTGTTAATATGGGTATGAGTTTGGGAAGTGAGCCCAGAGAGGAAGAGCCTGGGAGGCAACGGGGAGACTGGCAGGTCACAGGTAACAACAGTGTATTCAGAACAGCAACAACAAACCAAAGTTCAATAGCAACAACGAATGGTGAAACACATAACAAAATATGTTGCAGGGACACATGAAGCACACATCTCCTGATTTTACTGGTGCATTATAAATATCTCTGGTCACTCTCTAATAGTCAAGAGTCAATAAACATTATTACAGATCTACAATGTGCTAGATAACTAGCTAAGCAAATGGGGATACAAATAGAAAGAAAGACAGTCCCTGCCCTCAAGGAACTTGAATCTAGTAGGGGAAGATAATAGACAAAAGGAAACTGAAAGGGAGGAGATTGGGCTGAAAGACGGGTACACAGCAGGGGCATAGTGATGGAGAAATCTAAAGCAGTATAGCTGGTGGGTAATAGTTTCAATACTTCTACCATGACCTCCCCAGTTTCTAGATAGCTAACTATAAATACCTATTGGTCTATTTCTGTTTTGTGGATGACTTGGACTGGCTATCACAGCCTCTTATGGGTTTACTCTGTTCTTTAGGACAATTTACAATTGGAGTATTAGGGTAAAACAAAGTTGTGGTGATTGTTGTTCAGTCAGACTCTTCCTGACTCCATTTGGGGTTTTCTTGGCAAAAATATTTGAATGGTTTACCGTTTCCTTCTTCTCCTTTTACAGATGAGGAAACTGAAGTAAACATGGTTAAGTGTCTCGCCCAAGGTCATACAGCTAGTATGTGTCTGAGGCCAGAGTTGGAACTCACGTCCTTCTGAGCCAACGTTCTATCTATCCACTGCACTGTCTGCTGCCCAAAACAAGGCTGCTTCCAGGTATAGTCCCTCGTCTAAACTAGGGATACACTTGGTCGAGTTTCCTGCTAGAAGGGGTATTAGCAACACATAGTTTCAATCCTCAGAATCTCTTATTTCTCCGAATTCTTCATACTGATCACTTCTTCCTATATAATATTCCATGATATTCATATACCAGTTTGTTCAGACATTCAATTGATACACCAATTAAAGTTAATCTCGTTAGTCAGTCCAGCCTGTCAAAAGTCTTTATGAAGTCTCTTTTATCCAACACATTAACTGCCCTTCATTGTTTTGTGTCATCTGAAATTCTGATATGCATGCCTTCTATGTCTTTATCCATGTTTTGGATAGAAAGCTAAACAGATTAAGATCTAGAACTGACTGATCATTGTGGCCTACCACTAGAAACCCTCTTCCAGGTTGACAACAATCCATTAATTAATACTCTTTGGGTAAGATTTTCCAGCCTAGCTATATTATCACCCAGTTCACATTTCCCTATCTGATCCACAAGTCTATCACATGAGACTGTCAAATGCCTGCAGATAGCCTATATCTAAAGCATTTCCTTGATCTGTCTAGTAAACTTGTGAAAACATGATGTCTGTATTAGGAACACTTAATTAGCCTGCAAAACCCCCATCAGCCCTGGTCTTCCACCTCATCACCACCCTCTGTCCCTCTGATTGAAGACTGGAGCCATGAATTCCACAACCTCCACTGAAGGAGAGAGATTAGCTCAGAACATTTCATTCCTCACCTGGCTGTACTATGCTACTTTGGGACTTTTTGGACTTTTCAACCATGCCTTTCTCCTAACCATGTGTGGCTTTTGGGGCTTTCTTTGTATCTCTGAGCTTCCCCTCCCCCCCAACTTTAGAGTTTCTGGAACATAGAAGGTGCTTACATAGAAGAGATATATATACCAAAGGATCTATTATCCCATCACTGTAAATAATCTCTCCAGAGATGCAAATCACAACCTATCCATGCCTGTCTATCCTGTGTGATCTCCTCCAAGACCTCCCATAAGTTCACCAAAGGGGTTCCACACTCAACAAGGGCCTGGAAGAGCTGTCATCCAGTTTTTCTGACATGACAATGACATTATATGTGAGCTGTGCGTAGGTTAATCCACACTCTCCCTTCCCTCAACAAACCATCTGGTTTTTTTAGTCATGTACTTCTTTGATAACATCCTTTCCACTGTTATTACTATATGATTGCTTATTTGTAGAATTGTGGAATGTAAGAAATTTCAGAGGACAGGCAATCCAACTTCTCATTAAATGTAGTTGGACTCCCCTCTCTATTTAAAAAACAAGGAGGATTCCTGTATTAAATGGGAGGCTAGTTTGGAAGACCTACAAGACCTCTCAATTTCACAATATTATGATTCTAAGTGTCCAATGTGTGAAATGGCCAAAGGTGTTAAAGGAGCTCAGAGGAGAGAACCATCACTGAAGAATGAAGTAGGACAAGGGGTCCATGGAGGAAGTGAAATTTGATCTGGACTTAACATAAAATGAGAGAACTGAAATGAAAAAAAATCTATTTCTGAGAGGCATGTTTTTTAGTGCATAGAGTACTAAGCTTGGGGTCAGGAAGAACGGGTTCAAAATTTACTTTTAATGCTTTGTTTATGATCCTGGATAAGTCATTTAGCCTCTATGTAATTCAATAAAACTCCCTAGAAATTTTAACCGCTGACAGAGAAGTATCCCCACAAGAAAATCATAGATCCTTCCTATAAAATTAATTTTATGTTGATAGTTTAAAAGAAATTAAACCCATTAACACTCCTGATTACATAATTAGGCATAGATTGAAGTTTTTCAAAACCAGGTTGGTAACTCCTGTTGTAATCTATCAATCACTGATTCAGGATGTTGAAGAAAAAATACTGTACTGTACTGTTATTTAAGCTCAAGTCTTTGAGAAACAATTTTATTTCATTAAACATTAATCTACCATTCAAGCAATTCTAGCTTGGAGAAAGATGTACAAATTGGTATAGTTCCCTATGACCTCTATCATGACTCTCTTCCAGGAAAAAAAATTTTTTTCTGGTAACATTTATAAGAATATTGTAGAAAGAAAAATTATCTTAAAATACTGAGTAAGAATTTAAAAATTAAGCAACCAAGTCACAATCTTATTCCTCCTGCACTCCAGAAGTCAAACAAAATAACTGCCCCTATTCCCCTGATATCTTCCTATTCCTTTATCGGGCGATGGGTGTGTCCTAGGTGTAAGAAGGCAAAAACCTGCTTACTACCTTTTTGTATACTCTCCTTTTACACTTTTATTCTCTTGTATACTCTCCTTTCCATGGGCTTTTCCAAAGAGGTTAGAAAGAGCTTTTGAGAAAAACATAGTTTCTTAGTATTTTCTATAGAAACTTTAAAAGAGTTTTCAATATTCTTCCACAAACATATCATCAGTATGCTAAAAATCACTGAACACGGTATCTGAAAGGGCTCTTTAGACTTCATCTAGTCTGGCTCCTAGGTTCCAAGGCCTAAAACAAGGATGCAGATCTGAAATTCCCCAGTTCTTCTGGTTTTTTTCAACATCTCAAATGTGACATCAGATTCTATAACCCTAGGAATATAAATTGAAACCACTCTAATAATAATAATCTCCAAGTACTAGGTGACTGGCAGAACTAAAGAAATTTAGAGTTCATAAAAATTTAGAATTCAGAGATCAAGTTTAACCCCCTTATTTTACAGAGGAGAAAACTGAGACTTGCTCAAGTTTCATGATCTAATCAGATCTCAGGGATTCAATTATCTTTATGCTCAGATCTACTACTCCAATCTTCAACCTCTTGATAAGGATGTCTTGTAGACGCCATACAATCAACATATTCAAAGCTGAACTCATCATCTTCCCCATCCCACAAACTCTTCTGCCTTCTTTTTGCATCCCCAGTGACGATTAGCACGGTGCCTGGCACACAGTAGACCCTTAATAAATGCTTATCAAATTGAATTCAATAAACTCCAATAGCTTCCTTTCACCTCCAGGATTAAATACCCAAATGTTGTGCTTGGCATTCAAGCCCTTTCATAACTTGCACCCCCAGCCGTTTTGCGAGGCTTCTAAAAGCCTCGCTCAAAGCCAACGGCGCCCCAAATTTTCGACCCTATGTCTGCTCCGGGCATCTGTCCCTCATGCCTGGAATGCCGTCCACTGCATTTCGCCCTCCTAGCTTCCTGCGGCTCCCGGCTAAAATCTCACCTCTCCCAGGAAGCCTTTGACAGCCCTTTACTCCTGGGCCTTCCCTCTACGGGTGATTTCAGTTTATTCTGTATAAAGCTTGTTTGTACTTTGCTGTCGTTTGCTCGCTTCTCCCCCTCTGGGCTGTGAGCTGTTTGAGGGCAGGGTAGGGGCTGTCTGTCTACCTCTCAAGCTTGGCATTGTGCCTGGCACACGGAAGGCGTTCAATAAAGGCCTACTGACTTGACTTCAACTCCAGTCAAATTATTCTAATAATCATCTAATAACATCTAATTATCAAATTATTCTAATTCTCCATAACAGTAAACTGATCCAGATAGCCCCTAAAATGACTGTCACTTTGTTCCCGAGAATAAAATAATTCATGGTAAATGGCTCACATTCCACGAGCTCCTACAGGGTGAAGGAAGAGGCGGGGCGTGGGGGGGGGGGGGAGGAAGCGAGGGAAGATCTTGAGCATCGCGGGAACTGTAGGCCACTTGAATTGTGGGAAATGTAGTCTCACGAGGTGCCTTCGTCTTTAGCCTCATTCCTGTAATGGCTGCTTCCTGTCCAGTAACTTAAGAGGCCGGACCCCGGGGACCCAAAGCTGCTGTCGCTGCTGCTACAACGCTGAGCGCTCCTAGAGAAATATAGCTCTGCCCCCCCTGGGAGCCCTGAAGGTAGCCTTGAATGCCGACGTACTCGGCTGACACGCAGGCAGGTTCATTTGGGGACTTGACTGGCGTTTGGATACCTCGCATTAACTTGAAGTCCCTAGTTCCTGGGCTGGGCGAGGTGGGTCGAGGGGAGGAGAAAGGAGAGAAGGCGATGGAGAAACTGATTTGTAGGTTTGGGTTTTTTCCTTCTTCCTGCTAGTTTCCACCCCCTCCCGTCCAGCCCTCCTTGCCGGGAGCTCTACGTTGAGCTAGTGCTTTGATAGAAAAAGGCGAGAGGATCCTCCGTCATTTAATTGTCTGACTGTTTCCTGATAACAGGTACCGCCTAGGGAAGCCTTTGGATCCTTCAGCCGCAAGGGAGAGCCTCCCGAACTTTGCCTGCTGGATAACCTGGCTCCGGGGTAAGTCTTAGTCATTTTTTTTTTCTGGCCACAGTGAGCATGAAAGGATTTCTGAAGAAATATGATTTGCATACATGAAAGCGCAGCTTTTTTTTTAAACTTTCGAGATCAAAAGATCATCCACATAGGTGATCTAGCTCAATCTTCTCGTTTTACAATTGAATAAACTGAGGCCCACGAAGGTTAAGAGATGGCACACAGGTGGTAAATAAATGGGGCAGCTAGGTTGCACAGTGGACACTTACTAGCTGTTAGACCTTGGGTAAGTTGCTTGACCTGTTTGCCTCAGTTTTCTCATCTGTAAAATGGAGTTAATAAT
Source organism: Pseudochirops corinnae (assembly GCA_028646515.1). Classification (NCBI taxonomy): domain Eukaryota; kingdom Metazoa; phylum Chordata; class Mammalia; order Diprotodontia; family Pseudocheiridae; genus Pseudochirops; species Pseudochirops corinnae. The sequence goes on along the minus strand of CM053585.1, from coordinate 446,827,876 downwards.
AGCACCTACCTCCCATGTGTGTTGTGAGGATCAGATAAAATGATCTCTGTAAAGGATCCTTTCACAGTGCCCGGCACATGCTATATAAATGTTCGCTCCTAGCAGTAGTACTAGTCCTAGCTGTGGCAATACTTTTATTGTTTAAGTTATGTCTAAACTCCCCTTGACCTCATTTGGGGTTTTCTTGCCAAAGATACTCTAGTGGTTTGCCAGCTCATTTTACAGATGAGGAAACAGGGTTAAGTGACTTGCCCAGGGTCACACAGTAAGTGTCTTAGTATGGCTTTGAAGTCAAGCCTTCCTGAGTCCATGCCCAGCACTCGATCCACTAGATGCACCTCCTAGCTGCCCAGTAGGAGTATTAGTAATTGTAAATAACAGAGACACTAATCAAACCCAGATCTTTGGACACCAAATTTTTACTTAGCTGTTCAGGGCCTTGACTGCCCACATTGTAAAATGAGTGGCTACAGCTTCTAAGTTCCGTTCCCTTCCTGCTCTACAGCTATGAGGCACAGTATCTGACACATGGTTGCTGCTGAATAAATGTTAATTGGTTGATTGATCTATCCTATGATTCCAAACCCAGCATTCTTTCCACTTCACTATGCTGCCACTCATGTCACTGTAGGCAATGTGATGTTACAATGGAGAGAGCAGTGGCCCCGGAGTCAGGAAGAGCTGATTTCAAATCCAGCCTTAGATACTTCTAACTCTCACTCTGGGCAAGTTACTTAATTTCTGTTTGCCTCAGTTTCCTCAACTATAAAATGGTGATAATAATAGTACCTACCTCCCAGGGGTGTTGGGAGGATCAAATGAGGTCCCGCAAATCGTAAGCATTTTAAGAAATTATTGTTCCCTTCTTAACTCCCTTAACTTCTCTTGTTGTTACCTCTCAAGTTATTAGCACAGCATGTCATCTTCCCCACTTGCGTTATAATTTTTAGGAAAATGCCTACATGTCTCTTTGCCTTAATGGTCCCTTTTTCTCCCCTTGTTTGCTTTGTAGATACTAGCATTGATTATTTTCCTTCAGCCCTCAAGATCCAGGCTCCATGGCCTCAATTGTCGATCTCTCCAAAGTGTTCCTGGTCCTCCTTTCCCTGCTCTGTGTTCTGCCTGTTGCTGAAGCAGTAGAAGCTGGAGATGGTATAGCACTTCTGTTGGGCATGTTTCTCAGCCTTACAGGCATCTGTGCCTGTTTGGGGATATATGCCAGAAAGAGAAATGGACAGATGTGACTTTGTAGGGGATGGGGACTCCCAAGTCAAACATGGACCTCAAAACCTCTCCTTGTTTGAGATTTCAAACTGAGAAATCAGTTTCTTCAATGTCAAGGTCCAGATAGTAAGCATGTGGTTATTTTCTATTCCTTGGAAGATGTTGCCTTAAAATGTAAAAGCTGCTTTATGTAAAAATGGAAGGAGGGATCATTTTATTTACATTCAGTATAAGCCTCCTGGTTCACCAGAGTGAAGTGAACATTGGCCAATAACTTGGGAGGGCTGAAGGAAGGGGTGGAGGGTGCTGTCAAAGAAATAACTATCTTTTAACCTAAATGATGCTCCATGGCCTTTGGAGTAAGGAAGATATAGGAAAAAGGAACTGCCTGTTTAAAGCTGTTGGATGTCAGCTATTTTCTGTACCCTAATATTAAGAAAAATGCTACCCGAAGAAGAGTCAAGGAATCTGGTTCTGTATTTATATCAAAAAATTTGTCTAGTTTGCAGCCCCAGATAAATACTACAGTTAAACATAAAGTTCACCTAGTAGGCATTTGGAAGGTTGCAAAATTCTTTCTTCGTAAGGAATTTAGAAACATGTTACTACATATTTGCTATTTAAATAAAGGAAAGGTTTAATGTTTTAAAAAAGTTTTATAATGACTCCTAAACACCTCTGAAGCACATTAAAATAAACATTAGACTGCTGCGCTAACAAAATGAAACTTACGTTTTATTTCATTTATTTGGGGATGTATGTTATTTTTAACAAATGTGGACAATGGGTTAAGTTTTCCTTCCATTTTAGCCATGAGAAAAGAATCCTTATCTTGACTGACTTAATCAGAACAAGCTTCCTGGAGGAGATGGAATCAGAAGGAAATTTAAACCAAGAAGTAGTGAATGCATACATAGCAGGAACTGACTAGAGACATTATGAGAGATGCCATGGGGAAAAGTCCACAGCAATTGTGAAGAGAAAGTACCCCTAGAAAGAATGATCTAGTAGCTCTCGGCAGTATAGAAATGATTGAACAAATGGAGTCTGCACTAGGAGTCATTGATGAGTAGACAGTTAAGGACTCCAGAGACACTTCAGTATCCAAGCTGTGTCATTGTGATATTGGGACTCTCACTGTATACTGGATGAAGGCAAGGCAGCAAGATGACTAAATTCTCCACGTTGTGTTGTCCAAATGGAGGATGACAAGGGTCTGCCAGTAAAGGATATGGGGAGGAAAGTATGTAGATTTTAGAAATGTTATAGAGTTAGTGAATTTATCTATATTTTCACTAATTTTTTTTTCACCAGCAAGTGGTCTTTTTGAGAGAGAAGAAGAGAATGTATAGCTTTAAAAGTGCAAAAAGGTGCTGCATTTGAAGCCTGGGAATCTGGGTTCAGATCTTGGTAAAGTAAATCTGTCTGTCATTTACTTCCTGTGTTACAGGCAAGTCACCTGACCCTGCCACCCATGCCTGTTTTCTACATTTAGAAAAAAAGAAGGTTGGACTAGATCTCTAAGGTCCTTTCCAGCTCTAAATCCAATCCTGTTTATTAATCAAATTGGTAATTGGGCACAGTGGAATCACTGGAACTAAATTTAAAATACTTTAAACCAAGTAAAGTCCTGGCAGGCTGTTGAACAGTTTCCTCCTGTTGTAGTCCACTCCAACTACAACTGCATGCCAGATGTTGTCCCTAAATGTATCATTAAGCCTGTGAAATCTGGGGAAACACCTTCAACACTGCAGAAGATTAGAGTCATTTAATCCCTCCCTGATGCTATTAAAATGATGCTCAAAATGAGACAGTGGGTTGAAAGGATATATCTTGAGTGAAAATATGTTTTTGCATGTTTAAAATGCCTAAGAAAAATGGGTACATTACAGTCTCACTTTTCACCCCTACAGATAGAGGAGTATCAAGGCATATCCCAGATCAGGGGTAGGGAACCTGTGACCTCAAGGGCACATGTGACTTTCTAGGTCCTCAAGTTTGGCCTTTTGACTGAGTCCAGGTTTTACAGAACAGATCCTTATATTGTGGGGATTTGTTTCATAAAGTTTAGATACAGTCAAAGGGTTGCCCTTGACTCAGAAGGCCACGTGTGGCCCCAAAGTCGCAGGTTCCCCAGCCATGGCCTAGATGATAGTGAAGAAGACATTGAGAGCTGCTCCTTCAAAGGGTTTCAGACATAGGATCGTTCCTCCCATATCTTAGTCTGATCCCTAATGGCTCTGAACAGAGGAAGAAGTCTGAATGGATGATTTCTTCCAGGCCTGTGGTCCCATGGGTTGCTTAAAGGGGAGCAGCAATGTGGGACAGCGTATACAGAGTGGACCTGGCATCAGGAAGACGAGTTCAAATTCAGCCTCAGACTTCCCAAATGTGTGAGTGCAAAATTTGCAAATGTGCAAGTCATTTAGCCTCTGTCTGTTTCCTCTTCTGTAAAATGGGGATAATGATAACCCCTATCTCTGATGGTTGTTGTGAGAATCAAATGGGATAATAATTGTAAATCATTTAGCACTTAGCACTGGGCCTAGCACAGAGGAAGTGCCGTATAAATGTTACCAACCATGATGAATCATCGTCAGATGATGATGCTGACACTGAACCTGAACTGAAAGCAGAATTAGAACCAAAGAAGATAAATGAAAATGTTCCTCCTAGAGCAATTGATTAGAAATGGCAGAAAATAATGTAGTGTGACAATAAAGAGAATAAGTTAAAGAATATGGACTTGCTTCACACCCCATGCCTTTAATCTCACATCCAAAAGAGTCAGATTCCCCGAGGCTGAGATGATCTGAGAAGGTGATAAAACTGTCCTGCCCAGAATCCTGGTCCAGAAGGAAGAGAGAATTAGAGAACCATGGTAGGGATGAAGTTCCACACAGGGTAGCCCCATCGTCGTTTGGTCCTTGCTGTGGACCCTGATCCACTAATGGCCAAAATCCCTGAGCTGCCCTGACCCATGATTCCTGGTTTTTTGTGCAGATAGACTCAAAGTGATGCAGTGGACAGAGCACTTGTCTTAGGATCAGGAAGACCTGAGTTCAAATATAGCCTCAGGTACTTATTGGTTGTGTGACCCTAAGCTGGTCACTTAACCTGTCCACCTCAGTTTATTCATCTTTTAAGGAATGATAAATAGTACCATCTGCCTCCCAGGGGGGATAAAATGAGATAATAACTGTAAAGCATTTTCCAAACCTTAAAGCGCTATGTAAATACTATTATTGTTATAATAACTTGACCCAAATTGGCTATAAGTTGCTTAAAACAGGTTGTCTGGCCATCTCTAGACTACAGATTGGGTCTCCCAGGGAATGACTTCCCCAGGTACTCTGTGATTCCACACTCCTAGAACTCCTCATCTTCCTGGAGACTATTGTAATAACCTCCTAATTGGTCTCCCAACCCCATCCTTCACACTGCCATAGTGATTTTCCTAAAGTACAGTCTGACCTTGTCTCTCCCCTGTTCAATAAAGTCCAGTGGCTCCCTGTTTCCTCTAAGAGCAAATTGGCTTTAAACCAGAATTTATGCATTAGTTCCTCATCACCACATCCTCCCCTCTCTGAACTGTGAGCTCCACCTTTCACTTCTGCTTTTGTCTCCTCAGCCCTTGCACAGAGCCTTTCAGAGAGCAGGGACTTAATAAAATGCTGTCGAATGACTGATTGGGTTTTGAGAGGCAGGCGCCTTCTCATCATACTTTTTCAGATTTCCCCTTTGCATCTATCACAGCTTTCTTTCCACAGAGGGTGGCACTGATGTTGTTCAGTGAGTCTGGCTCTCTGTAACCCTATTTGGGGTTTTCTTTGTAAAGATATTGGACTGGTTTGCCATTTTCTTCTGGTCCAGTTCATTTTATAGATGAGGAGACTAAGGCAAACAGGGTTAAGTGACTTGTCCAGGATCACACAGCTAGTAAGTGTCTGAGGCCAGATTTAAACTCCGGAAAAGGATTCTTCCTGACATCAGACCCAGTTCTGTATCTTCTGTGCCACTTAGCTGCCTTCCACAAAGGGACTCATGCTTTAATAAACATACCAGGACTTATACGTCCAAATGAATCGTAGCCCTTTCTCAGGCCTCCCCTTTGGAAGACACGTGTGTGTGTGTGTGTGTGTGTGTGTGTGCGTGTGTTCACATATATTCCAGAATGTTCCTTTGCAAAAAGCATTTCTAGAACTCTTTGTTTTTAAATTGTCTTTAGAAACTTCAGTACATCCTTGCACACATGATAGGGAGTTCATTATTTGTGGACTAGCTTTGGGTCTTTTGTTCAGGGGTGGACATGTGAAATATATAAAAAAAAATCATTCACCTTATTCCATTCTATTCACCTTTCAGCTCAGTCCCTCTCCTTCATCACCACTACCAACCAGAATACATATTTTATTCCTTTCCTTCTCTTTTGCCCTATATCATGCTACTGGACCCAGATGGCTTCAGAAGAGTGAGGCTGGTGACTCTGCACAGCCCTCCTTCACTTAAATCCAATTCACTTGCAAGTCACTCCATCACCTTCCTGATGTCATGGTCCTCTCTGAGAATGAAGGACAAAGGACAATGTGCTAAGCTGAGAAGTATCCATCACAACCTAGACAGCAGGAATGAATGAATGAATGAATGAATGGATATATGGAAAAAAGTATTTATGAAGTGACTCTGTAATAAGGACCAGAGATGCAAAAACAAATAGTGTGAGAGAATTGGAAGTTGACTATCAGGGACGCTGCACAGTTTCATTCTGTTTTCTTCGAGGGTGTTGGTGACCAACTCCTGGAAAATCAGCTTTAGTCCAAATTGTGGTATAAGAATTAGGTTGGCATGGGAAATCTCATAGCTTCCTTTGCCCCAGTGCAGGCTCACCTCTTCTAGCCCTTGTTGGCACTGCTGACAAGTTCCAACAAGTTACTCCTACAGCATCTCAGCTTGTAGCACAGAAGGAAAGAATTCTTTGAACATCACCCTTTCTTGCTCTCCCCTGAAGAGCCAAACATCTGGCCCTGTGCACTTGGGGAGTGTTTTCTTAGGAGGAGGGTAACCTCTCTGAGGACAGTAGTGTATTTAAATTTTAAATATAACTCTCAGCATGTCCACAGAACAAACTCCATGATCACCTGCTCTTCTTTTCACATCTGACATTTGTCAGCTTCTGTGAGGCCCCCATGGACAAGGCTCAAGGCCTGGTTATTTTCTCTATTGTTTCCTGTATTTTTGCCTTCGGCTTTGCAAACAAATGAAGTGAGAAGACCGCTTTTTCTGTCAAGAAGTGGGAAGTGTGGCTTTTCTCAGGTTTTCTCAAACTTACCTGTTTATGCCTAAGACTGAAAAAAGGGGCACAGGGGAACAGAGGGAGGAGGAAAAGGAAGAAGATGGTAGGGTGGGTTAAGGGAGAGAGCCAGATCAGTTTCAGTATTTCAAAGATATTTAATCACAGGTTTTAATAAAGTCACAAAACAAAACTTAAAGGCTATTACTCAGGTCTGTTGCAGACAGGACAGGCATTTTGTTTTGCCCATTTTGGAAAATGAAATCTCTTGCAGATTCGAGGGGAACAAAGATGTCACCAACAACTTGTCTCATCATCCAGAAAGATGGAAACCAAAAAAAACTATTTATACTTGGTTTTCTATTAAAAAGAAAGGAAGGAAGAGAGAGAGAGACAGAGACAGAGACAGAGACAGAGAGAGAGAGAGAGAGAGAGAGATGAAAGAAAGAAAGAAAGAAAGAAAGAAAGAAAGAAAGAAAGAAAGAGAGAGAAAAAGAAAAAGAAAGGAAGGAAGAAAAGAAAAGGAGAAAGAGAAAAGAAGGAAAGAAAGAAAAAAGAAAGGAAGGAAGGAAAAGGGGAGGAAAAAAAGAAAGAAGTCTCTTGATTTACTAATTCCAGGCATGAATAGTATCATTTTTTAGGGTGAACAGGGCCCAGTTGATGGTGTGTTTGCAGAGAGCATATTTCCTGGGTGACTGCTGGAATTACTGAATTGTTGGAGAGTCACACTGTAATTGATTCTATTAATAACCTTATGATATTGAGTCTTCTCTTTATTTTTAATAAACTCAGTTTTAAAATCTAATCAGTGATTAGATAATGCAGATCATATATGAAAATGTGAAAGGCAGATATCTGGAGGATGTGTGATGCACATAGGAGAATGACTGTAGTTTCCATTTCTCTTTAAATTGGATTTTTAGGGTTATAGTAGTTGGGTTTTTTTTTTTTCCATTATTCCCAACTGCTGGTACATATGAGTGATTAGATTGTGGAAAATATTAGTTAATGCTTCATCTTTCTAAGTGAAATTATAGGATTTTTATGTACAAGAGGGTTAATTAATTTTTAAGTGATAATCATGTAGCACTTTGTTAAACATTTGGGATTATAAATACCATATTTCTTGGTATTAATCAAGGTAATTATACTCACGAAAAATGTACATACATTATTTAACAAAAGAGATTAAAACCAGACATGCTCATCAAGAACAAAAACTGTACTATACAGGAAACATGGGATCACACTAGATTTAAATTTGTCAGAGCAGCCCTTTCATCCTGCCACAAAAATTAATAAGGTAAAGATTTGATATCTACACAAAACTCTCTCAGCAGTTCTGTGGTGAAAGACTGCTATTGTACTTATTTAACCAATAGCTTTTCAAGACAGCCCCTCATTTAAAGTGAAAAAAACTCACCTACTATAGTACTGACTGTATGACCTTGAGCAAGTCATTCCTCCTGCTTGCACCTCAGTTTCCCACCTCCAGCCCTCAACAAATAATCTGTAAGTCATCGCAGGGATCCCTTCCAGTGCTAAAATTCCTTGCTTCCAGGAGAAGCAGCTTCCCTAATCAGGTGAAATGTCCATTTTCCAGTTTCTAAAAATAACGAGGGCTAATGTGTTACAAATACTGTAATTACACATTTTCGGCAGGCAGCAATGAGAAGCTGATTTCATCGGAGCCCTCTGCAGTGAAAACTATAGTCTCATCATTTGGTTCATTTTTGGATTTCAATTGAGTGAAGCGGGGGCAGCTCATTTTCTCTGCTGAACGAGTATGATTGCGGATTGTCTTGAGAGGGAAGAATAAAAACAAACCGTAGCCCTACCACTCCCACCCCACAGAAAACAGCCCACACACTAATTGATGTAGGAAGGGTAGCAAGCTGAGATAGCAGCTCTATTCAATTTGGCATGTGAACCTAAGAGAAGACCATACTAATAATAGCTAATATTTATGTAGTACTTTAAGATACTAAAAGTGCTTTTCATATGTATGTGTGGCTCTTAATAGAGAGAGAGATCTATATCTATAGCTATATCTGTCTATGTCTATATGTATAACTCTATGTCTAGATATATATGGTGGCTAGGTGGCTCAGTAGAGGGAGCACTGGGCCTGGAGTCAGGAAGACCTGAGTTCAAATTTGACCTCAGACCCTCACTGGCTATGTGACCCTGGGAAAATCATTTAACCTCTGTTTGCCTTAATCTGCTGGAGAAGGAAATGACAAACCACTCCAATACCTTTACCAAGAAAACCCCATGGATAATATGATCCATGGGGTCACAAAAGGTCAGACATGACTGACGAATAACACCTCTCTCCATACATATATATGTGTGTGAGCATGTATATATGTGTGTGGGTATATATGTGTGTGTGTATACACATAGATGCGTGTTCATACATGCATGCATACATACACATGCATGCATGCATACATACATACATACAGGTTGTATACATATAGATATGTTATCTCATTTAATCCTCACAATAACTCAGTGAAGTCTTTGCTGTTGGTATTCCCTTTTCTTACAGATGAGATAATTGAGGCTGATAGGGCCTACTGACCTGCCCATTGTGACACAGCTAGTAATGTGTCTAAAGTGAATTCAAACTCAGATCTTCCTGACTCCAAGTCTACTGCTCAATCCACTCTGATACCACCACTGATTGTGGAGAAATGTTCTAGGGCTTTGTTTTACACTCTGCCATGCCCAGCTGCCACCATGGTCACATGAAGCTCCACCTTTTAATTTTGTTGGTTGAATCCTGGATGTGTTTTGTTGGTTGGATACCTCCCAATGAAGTGTTACCAAGGACGAAGACATCTGATTCTTGTCTCAGAGAAGTCAGTCTTGCGGTTGCAGAGTGTGGCCCAGAAGGGATGTCCTTCAATGTGATTCCTGATGGTATTCTGGGTCCCTGTGACTGGAGAAGTTCTAATATTTACACTGCTGTGGTAGCTGAATGACTAGCTGAGCTGGTGGATTCCAAGAGAGCCGCAGGAGGCCTAAGAACTGTTGATGAATTTTACCATTTGGTTAAATAACATTTACCCATAAGGCATTGTTCATAAATTGTCTTTGCAATGCAGTTTTTGTGATTTAACAAGTATTTGCCTGTGTTTTATTTGTCCATATGAATGATCTCCACTACAAAATTGTTTTGATGGTGTGTGCTCTTTATAGTCCTAGAAGTTCCAGTCCAATTATTTCAGAACATATGTACCTTATCTCCCCTTATTAGACTCCCTCCCTTCCCTCTCAGTTCAGTTCAAACACCACCACCTACAGAACGCCTTTCATTACTCCCCCAAGCTGCTATTAATCCTCCCAGACTTACCTTGTATTTATTCTGTATAAAAGCAATATACGGCATAAGTATAGTTATAGGATAGCTATAGGATATTAGGTCCTTGAGGGCAGGAACTGTTTTGTGGGGTTTTTTCCCCACATCCCTAGTAGCTAACATAATATATCAGAGGCTTAATAAATGCCTATTGATTGACCAATCAATTGACTAGGCTATTTGTAGAATAAACACGGAATCAACTAACCTTTGTGTACTTTCCAAGAGATACTCCAGAGGCTAATGCCAAGGCAGCTGTCAAGGCTGACTTGGAGTGTGTCGTATGCAGACCAGTATATGACCGTGGGCTTGTGAAGTGCATTTTCCCACGTATATTAATTCTCCATATTGCCTATGATATATTATTTCCTGGGTGTTTTCAGAGGGCAGTTGTCACCCTAACAAAATTCTCAAATGATGCTATCACAGCTGCTGGTAAAAGCTCACATTTTATTTGGTGTGACAGCTTTAGCCACCGTGGAAAACATACTCTGATGCCTCAATCCTAAAGTCTGTCTGCATCTTCAGCATGAAGGGAATAACATTGAACTTGGCCTCACTCCATTTGTTTTAGGAAATCAACTGGCTAACAACCACGCCCCAATACAAGATTGTCTGTTTTTATGTGTCCTTTGACCCAGCCTTATGCCCATTCCTTTCTTTATAAGTAAATCCCCTTTCATGGCAGTGCATAATCTCCACATACCAGACACGAATAGAAAGTCATTCAGATGGCATGATGGAGAAAAGGCTAGACCTGGAGCTAGAAAGACAAATCCAACCTGAGTCACTTACCAGCCGTGTGACCCTGGGAAATCATTTGACCTCTGTCTGATCAGTGAACTTATCTTTAAAATGGGGATAATAACAGTACCTAACTTCTCAGGGTTGTTATGAGGATAAAATGAGATAATATTTATAAAGTATTTCAAAAACCTTAAGGCACTGTGTGTGTTATTATAATTATTTTATTATCATTATAGGATCATATATCTAGAAGGATCCTCAGGAGTCCTTTGATTTAAAATCCAACACTCTTTCAATGGGACTGATATTTTAACACTAGAATTTGCACATCAAACTGAGTATTGACCCTTCAAAACCAAACCCTCTGGAGATCCGATCTAGACCTATGATTTCATAGAAATCCCAGGATTCTCAAGTAAGGAAACTCCTTCTACCAATGCCTACTCTGTAACTTTAGGTCTTAGAGAGTTGCCTGGAACACTGAGAGGCTGTGACTTGCCCTAGGTCACAAAGACCTTATGAGTCTTAGGTAAGGCTTGAACCAAGATCCTCTTGGCTTCATGGCTAACTTTATCCTCTATGCTGTACTCCCTCTGACCCTGGTTTGACGTGCATATATAATATATACATATATATGGAATATATATGTGTGTGTATATGTATATGTGTGTGTCTATATTCCAGAAACTGCATTTATTCAGAAGCATTTCCAGAACTGTTCTTTTAAAATTGCCTTCAGAAACTATAACACATTTGTTTAGTGTTCTTAAGTCCTTATTTATTGAAAATGGGTTTGGGGGGTGGCTAGTTGGCACAGTGAATAGAGCACTGGCCCTGGAGTCAGGAAGACCTGAGTTCAAATCCGGCCTTGTACACTTGACACACTCACTAGCCGTGTGACCTTGGGCAAGTCACTTAACCCCAATTGCCCCTCCAAAAAAAAAGGCGAAAAAAGAAAGTAGGTTTGAAATTTTGGAAACAGAAAAGAGTAAATTGGAGCTAAATCTGGTGGAAAAAAATAAAGGGGGTAGGGGGAAGATGATGAAGCAGACCAATTCAATATGTGGTTATAAAAAAAGATATGAGACTTCACCACTGGTATGCTGCAAATGTTTAACAAACAGCTCTCCTAAAATATATTCATGACACACTTTTAGGTTTAATCAGTGTCGTTGAATTTTTTGAATCACTTTCTGAAATCTAGACAATTAAAAACGCAATAAATCATACTGATTTGTAGCACTTGCTAGTTTCCAATGTGTAAATATTGTTGTTGTTGTTGTTGTTGTTGTTGTTGTTGTTGTTGTTGTTGTTGTTGCTCAATCATGTCCAACTCTTCATGAACCTGTTTGGGGTTTCCTTGGCAAAAATACTAGAGTGGTTTGCCTTCTTCTCCAGCTCATTTTACAGATAAAAAACTAAGGCAGAGTTAAGTGACTTGACTAGGATCACATAGTATCTGAGGCCAGATCTGAACTCAGGAAGATGAATCTTCTTGGTTCCAAGCCCAATGTTCTATCCACTAACCACCCCTACCAAGGTACAAATATTCACTCTGAAAGTTTAACAATCTGCTTGTCCCAGCTAGCTCCAGCACGTGTGTGTATGTGTGTGTGTGTGTGTGTGTGTGCGCGCATCTCACTGGGAGCATTAGACAAGTCAGATAAACTCTGAGGTTTCTTTCTGTGCCCATAGGCCTTTAGGCAGGGAGGTGGTTTCACCATGTAGGATTATTGCCATCACATATACCAAAAGTCCTGAAAACCTGGGTAACAATAGGACCCATATTCTGGTTATGGTAGGAAAAGGGTCTATATATGGAAATAGGATCCAACTTAGTAAAGGAGTAAAAATTGATTCAATTCAACTCAGTTAAGCATCTTTTTTTTTTAAAAATGCCTACCATGTGTCAGACATGATTCTAGGAATACAGAGAATAAATGTGAAACAGTATGTGTCCTCCAAGAGCTACATTCTACTAGAATCACCATGTATTTGCATGTGCTAATAAGGCCCCAAATTCACAATGGGGTATTGTGCAAGAGAAAATAAGAAAAAAAAGTGTTCTAGATTTCAGAGGAAACACAGAAAACTAGGAGTATACTATAATCAGTGATTATTGAGACTAGTTTTACATTAAAAAAAAACTAAAATATATAGCATACTCCACGTTATCCACCAGTTTTTATTATTGATAGCAGTAATAATAGTAATCAATAAAAATGCAATCTAGGATCACAGATTTGGAGCCTGAAGGAACATGGGAGGGTCATCTGGTTCATACTGTTCTTTTTATGGGTAAAAAAAAAGGTTTAAATGACTTGCCTAATGTCACCCAGTAGTGCAAGGATTTGAACACCAGTCTTCTGACTTTAAAGCCAATGCTCTTTCCATTGTACCACAACCAACTCTCTATAATTAATGTAATATAAAAGATCAGAGAAACATGATAAAGGTATGTTGGTTTTTCTTTAAATTTCTTTTGTTGCTAAATAGCAGAAGTATATCCTAAGAAAGGCACTATGGAATAGTAGGAGTAATAAATTGGGAATCAGATCTGACCTTCTTTACCGGGTGGCCCTGACCTAACCTCTTCATGCATCCATTTCCACTTTGTAAAATGAAGAGGTCGGACCAGATGATTCCTGAGGCTTTTTCTAGCTCTGACATTCTAGGGTTCTAGAATCAAATGACTAGAAACCTCCTACCTTAAATGTCTTTCAGTTAGAGCTCTAATTATGAATCCTTTTAGGGAAAGAGTAGGGGGAAAGTGTGAAAAAGAGATCTGCATGGTGGCTTAAGAGGAAAGCTGGACATGCCAAAAGCATGTTAGCAGAGCTGTGAAAGGCACAACACTGGAGACAGGTGCCCTTCTCTGGGGTGGAAGACATGGAGAAGGGGAGGGGAGTAAAGGATGCTGAAATGAGACATAAAAAGACATCAAAATAAATCACTTACTTCATAATTTTGCCAAGGTTTTTGCTTTAAAATTGTATGAAAGGATTTACAGGAAAATTATCCAGTGTAAACTAGCAGAGTGTATGTATTTTGACAATATGATTAAAGTTAGGTAAAATGGAAATAATTTTAAAATTAGGTAGAATACCACCCAAAGGAAATAACAGTAAAATGTGGGTATTTCATGAGTTCCCATTTTCTAAAATGACTGTTACCATTTTTTTTAGTGTGACAAGAGAGTAAAATGTCTGTAACACTGCTCTTCAGATGAGAGCTTCTAGTGAAGTGGAGATAATCTTTATACATAAAAAAGAAAAGAGTTTTTAATAATAAATGACATTTGGAAACATAAGGTTTGCAAAGCACTTTATAAATATTATATCATTTCATCTTCACAACAACCCTGAGGATAAGTACTATTATTATCAATCCTTTTATTGATGTGTAAACCAAGACAGAGGTTGACTTGCCCAGGGTCACACAGCTCATCTCTGAGGTTGCATTATGAACTCAGGTTTTCCTAACCTCAGGTCCAGTACTCTATCCACTGTGCCACCTAGCAGCCTAACTTGTTCCTAATAAGTTATGCCTAATTAAGAAGCCAGGGTACTTCAGTGACCTGATTCTTCCTGCCCCATTCATTAATATCTCCCCCAAAAAAGGGGTGGGGGAGGTTGGACTCTTTTATGTAAAGAATTCTCTTGTTATTCAAAGGAACTATTATTACACTTGTAGAATTTTTAGATAAAACCAGATTGCACTTAAAGAATTGGTTACACCTGCACCACTACAAATTTCTGCCACATAACTTCAACTGGGCTTTAACTTCTGTTCATCAACTATTTATTCCCCTTATAGATTCCCTCATACTACTTTATCTTTTTTACACTTTTCTCAAAACCCCAAATTCTCTCACACACCTATGGCCATCGGGGGCTTTGCTGTCTACTTCACTGAGATCAAGACCATCTGGAATATGCCCATTCATCTACCTTCCTCTCCATCTCATAGTCATCTCTCCAGTCATCTCCTTAATTCTCTCTGAGGAAGGTATTTTACTCCTCTCCAAGTCTAACCCTTCCCCCTACGATCTCAGTCTCATTCTCTCCCACTGTCTTGATAATTTCTGCTTCCTTTTTCTTCAGGATCATTCTTCCCTCTTTCCTTCTAATTTCATACAAGCATATGTTGCCCTTGAAAAATCCTTCACATGACCCTGGTATGTCCTTAAATTATTATCCTATTTCTCTTCTTTCCCTTCACCATGTGAATCAATCTGCTCTCTCCATTTCCTCATGACTCTTTTTTTTACTTAATCTTCTGAGATTTGTTTTCCTTTCTCATCAATCTTTTGAAACTTCTCTCTCCACTAACACTAATAGAAAGGAGAAACAAGCATTAATTAATTGCCTACTGTGTGCTAAACACAAAAAAATGGCAGAAGACAGACTAGTCTAAGGGAAGAGATAACATGTAAACAACTATACAAACGAGCTATACATAGGATAATTTAGAGACAATAACAGAGGGAAGTCCCATATTTCCCATTATTTCTTAGACTTGAACACTCTACAACCACAAATTCAACCTTTCTCAAAATAAAAGTAAAAATCTTTAAGCCAAAAGAAATTCCTTCACCATACTTCCCTATTTGGTATTTTCATTATTTACTTTTAACATTCTTTTCTTTTTTTTATTCTTTTCTATCTTAAATTTTGAGTTTTAAATCTCTCCCTTCCTCCTGCTGATCCTCCACCCCCTGAGAAGGCAAGCAAAATGATATCAATTACATATATATGTGAAAGCATGAGAAATGTATTTCCATATTAGCAATATTGCAAAAAAAAGAAGGAAGGAAGGAGGGGAAGAGAGAGAGAAGGAAGGAAGAGAGAGAGAGAAGGAAGGAAGGAAGAAAGAAAGAGAGAGAGAAAGAAAGAAAAAAGAAAGAAAGAAAGAAAGAAAGAAAGAAAGAAAGAAAGAAAGAAAGAAAGAGAGAGAGAAAGAAAGAAAGAAAGAAAGAAAGAAAGGAAATTATGCTTCAATTTGATCTCAGAGTTCATCATTTCCCTTTTTGGAGGTGGATAACATTTTTTCATGAGTTCCTTGGAATTGTCTTAGACTGTATTGAACAGAGCAGCCATGTCTTTCACAATTGATCATCATTATAACATTGCTATTACTGTATGTAATGATCTCCTGGTTCTTTTCACTTTACTTTCCATTAGTTCATATAGGTATTGCCATGTTTTTTCTGAAACCATCCCCATTATCATTTCCCACAGTATAATAGTACTCCATCATAATCATATGCCACAACTTGTTCAGCCATTCCCCAGGTCATTAGCATTCCCTTGATTTCCAATTTTTGCCACCACAAAAAAAAGCTGCTGTAAATATTTTTGTATATATGTACTTTTCCTTTTTCCTTGATCTCTTTAAAGTATAGACCTAGTAGTAGTATTGCTGGATCAAAGCACAGTCACAGTTTTATAATCTTTTGAGCATAGTTCCAAATTGTTCTCTAGAATGGCTGGATCAGTTCACTACTCCACCAACCATATTTAGTGTATCTATTCCCTCATTTGCTCCAGCATTTGTTATTTCTGATAGGTATGCAATGGTACCTCAGAGTTGTTTTAATTTGCATTTCTTTAATCAATGGTGATTTAGAACATTTTTTCATATGTGCTGCTCCAACAGCAGAATCTAAAGCAGCCATTTATTTTAATTCTGTGTGTGTGCCTTTCTGTTTCAAGTGTATGTCTTTTAAACAACATTTTTTGTTGAATTCTAATCCATTTTGCTATTCACTTCTGTTATATGGGTGATTTCATCTTATTCATATTCACAGTTACGGTGACTGTCTATTTCCCTCCATCCTATTTTCTTCTGTTTATCTTTCTCTTTTTATCCTGTCCCTCTTTAGAAGTCTGTTTTATTTCTGACTACTGCCTTTCTTAATCCATTCTCCCTTTTATCATCCTTCCTAACTGCCCCCTCATCACTCCATATCTTTTATCCCCTTCCCCTCCTATTTCCCTATTGGGTAAGATAGATTTCTATATGCAACTGAGTGTCCCTCTTTGAACCAATTCCAATGAGAGTGAGGTTCAGGCATTGCCTGCTGCCTTCCCACTTCCCCTGCTACTAGAGAAAGTCTTCCTTGTGCATCTCTTTTATGTGAGAAAAATTTCCCCATTCTACCTCTCACTTCCCCCTTCTCCCAATGCATTCCTCTTTCTCACTTCTTATTTTTTTGGAGACTGCCCAATATAAGCAACTCACACTCATGACCTCTGTCTGGGTAGACTCCTTCTAACTGCTATACTAATAATAAAGTCCTTAGGAATTGTATGCATCATCTTTCCATAAAAGAATATAAATAGCTTAACTTTATTGAGTTTCATGTTTACTTTTTTTTAACTTCCCTTGAGTCTTCTATTTGAATATCAGATTTTCTATTCTGCTCTGGTCTTTTCACAAGAAATGCTCAAAAGTCATCTATTTCATTAAACAACCATGTTATTCCTCTGAAGGATTATACTCAGTTTTGCTGGGTAGATTATTTTGATTGTAATTCCAAGTCCTCTGAATCTTTAATGTGGAAACTGCTAAGTCTTGTGAGATCCTGACTGTGGCTCCATGGTATTTGAATTGTTTCTTTCTGACTGGTTGAAGTATTTTTCCTTAACCTTGGAGCTCTGCAGTTTGGCTATAATATTTCTGGGAGTTTTCATTTTGGGATCTCTTTCAGGAGGTGATTGGTAGATTCTTTCCATTTCTATTTCATCCTCTGGATCTAAGATACTGAGACAGTTTTCCTTTATAATTTCTTGAAATGTGATGGTTAGGCTCTTTTTAAAATCATGGCTTTCAGGTAGTTCAATAATTCTTAAATTAGCTTTCCTTGATCTATTTTCCAGGTCAAGTTTTTTTCCCAATGAGATATTTCATTTCTTTTGTTTTCTATTTTTTTCATTCTTGTGACTTTGTTTTATTGTTTCTTGGTGTCTTATGGAATCATTAGCTTCTATTTGCCCAATTCCAGTTTTTAAGGAATTATTTTCTTCAGTGAGCTTTTGTACCTTTTTTTTTCCATTTGACCAATTCTGCTTTTTAAGAAATTCTTTTCTTCAGTGAATTTTTGTATCTCCCCTTCCATTTGGGCTATCATACTTTTAAAGGAGTCCTTTTGTCCAGTGAATTTTTGTGCATCTTTTGCCACTAGGCTGATTCTGTTTTTTAAGGTGTTATTTTCTTCAGATTTTTTGTGCCTCTTTTCCCAAACCATTAATTCTCTTTTCATAACTTTCTTGCATCACTTTCATTTTATTTTCTTAATTTTTCCTCTATCACACTTATCTTTTTAACTCTTCCAGAAATTCTTGCTGGCCTTGGGTTCAATTAGAATTTTTCTTTGAGGATTTGCTTGTAGCTACTTTTACATTGCTATCTTCTAAGTTTATGTCTTGATCTTCCCTGCCACTGTAGTAGCTTTTTATAGTCAAGTTCTTTTTTGTTGTTGTTATTTGCTCATTTTCTTAACCTATATTTTGACTTTGAACTTTATGTTAAAATTGGGTTCTGCTTACCCAGGGATACAGAGACACCTTCTCAAGCTTCAGGCTTTTTTGTGCTGCTGTTTTCAGAGCTAGTTTGGGGAATGTGCAAAGTCTTGCTGATTCCATGGTGGTGTGATCTAGAGAGAGGTATAATTATTGCTCTTTTGGTCCATAATCTGGTCTTTACCCAGGAAGGGCCCCTTTCCTCCTGTAGCTGCAAATACTAATGCTCTGCTCTGCCCTGGAATTCTGACCAGGTCCCCTTCTCCTCTGCAGCCATAAGTGCTAATGCTCCACTCTGCCCTGGAACTGTGACCCAGAACTGTTTATGGCCAATAGAGCTGCCAATCAGTGAGCTTATAAATTATCAATGCACTTCTCCCTCTTCTCCAGTGGGTACCACTTCTTTACAGGGTCCTAAAGTCCCTAAGTGCCATCATATGGTTTGTACTTCCCTCAGAAGAAAATTGAACATGAGGCTACTAGACAGACAATACCTCAACATTCTGGTCTCTCTTTAAACTCAAAAACTTCTAACGTCTTAGCCCCCAGAAGGAATAGAGGGCTAGATGTGCAACTCTTCTACACACACACACACACACACACACACACACACACACACACACACACACACACAGATGCCACCTTCTGTCAGAGCCACACCACCTGAACAATTCACCATTAATACCAGAGTGCTAAATTCAGGTCCCTTTCTTTCATATTGTGACTTTAGTCCCTCACTGCTGTTCTTCCTAGCACTGAGAGACATGTAAATGTCTCTGTCCAAAAGACAAACTGCTCAGAAAATTCTCCTTTTAGCAATAAATGATTACTTCACCAAACTCTTGAATTGACAAGTTAAGCACAAGGGTTGTCTTCCTGAGGCTATTATTGCCCCAGAAATCATCCCTCCTTTCCCAGACTGGGGATAAAAAGTGACATTGTCTAGGTATTCCCATCTCAGGCAATATGGACAAGCACAGGTGTACCACGTGGCACTCCAAAGATGTCATCAATGACTTTGGAGCAGGTGAACACCTTCCCCTCCAGTATGTTGCGCTCTTAGGACCTCTCCAAAAGAAAGATTTAAGTGGAAAAGACAGTCTGTCATCTCCCTTTATAATCCTGTGCAAAAGGATGCATCCTCTCACAAGGGTAAGTCCTCGCAAAAGTCTGAGTCAGCCAATTAATGTTGAATACAACCTCTATCATTGAAACCTATCCTCCAGGAGGTGTCAAAGAGTGGCTCCAGACCAACCAATTCATCTTGGAACAGTTGTGTCCTACTCTTCCTGACTGCACACAAAGATACTGGAGTGGTTTGCTATTTTCCTTCTCCAGCTCATTTTGCAGATGAGGAAACTGAGGCAAACATGGCTACATGACTTGCCCAGGGTCACACAGCTAGTAAGTTCCTGAGGCCACATTTGAATTCAGGAAGATGAGTTTTCCTGACTTCAGGCCCGGCACTCTGTCCACTGAGCCACCCGGATGCCAAGAGACTATTTAGCTCTCTGAAAAGAGGTGGCAATGGACCATGTACCTCTATAGGAAGATCCTTTCAAAAGTCCTTATTAAAGGCTCCGCTCCCTATAAGCTCATCAAGTTAAACTCATCAGGGAACGCCAGCTTAGCCCTGTACCAGGTGTGTGATAGACACTTAATCAATGTTTACTGATTGAATAACTCAAGGAAATGCCTTTGATCTCCTCTCTACAGAACTGGTTTCTTTCAACGTTTCAGCCAAACATTATATCCTACATGAGTACTTTCATGATTCCTCCAACTAATAGGAAATACATATACACACACATGTGCATGCATTTCTATATGTACATATATATGTGTGCATGTGTGTTTATAAACACACATGGGCATATATCTTTACATGCATGTACTGTTATCTCCATATATAGAATGTAAGTTCCTTGAGGACAGGCACAGTTTCAATTATGTCTTCCTATTGCATCATGCAATACAGTGCCTGTTGCATAGAAAGAAGTGGATACCTGCTGGTTAATAGGTGATAATAACTTAAAGATGACCTTAAAAGTTTGCTAAGCGCTTTATTGATATGATCTCACCTGACCCTCAACCTTGAGACAATCCTGTGAAGGATGTGTTATTAGCCCCATTATACAGAGGAGAAAACTCAGTCTCAGAGGTCAAATGAATTGTCCACAGTCAGCTAGTATCAGCAGCAGCTATTAAAACCACGGCTTTCTCATTCCAAATCCAGTACGTTTTCCAATATACCAGGCTGCTTCTCAAAAGAAACTTGGTCATTTGGTGTGGGCAATCATAAAAGCTTAGGCGCCACTTGGAATTCTTTGTTCCATTTCAATGGTCTTCAACCTGCAAAGTATTCTGTGGGGGGACAGGGAGTAGGGAGACTCTAAATTTGCTTCTTTTTTAATAGCAATGATGAAATACATAAAACAATCAGTAATGATGAATCATCAAAAGCACAATCCTCTACACCAAAGAAGAAAATTCAAATTGGGAAGAAAAGTATATTTAATAAAGAGAAAGGCAAGGATCCCAATTATTGCAAGTAATTTTTTTTTTTTTGGTATGTGGCTTATGCATTAAGTAATAAATAATAAAAATAAATAATCACTATTTAATGACATTCTGGAATTTAATTAATTCTCACACATATTTTGATTACATTTAATAATAAATACCGTTTTGGATTAATGTGGACTTTGGTAATAGTAGGAAAGATGAGATACCTTTTTTCACAAAATATGCTGTTTTCTTAATTAGTTTAAGGTTCTCTTTTTAAAAATAATTTGGTTTTTTGTTTGTTTTAATGCAAATTTGTAGAAACCAAGATTCTTGGTGCCTTCTGCTCTTCCCTTGTCACTTTGGAAGTGGATTGTGTAGGATAGAGGGAATGGAATTTTTTTCCTTTGTTTCATTGGTTGCTCTGGTGGAAGAAGTTAGCATCTAGTAGCTGACCTACTAGAAGATGCTTTTATATAGATAGTAGCAGTACTTTTATATAGTACTTTCATATAGAAGCCTCTCAGTACTTTTATGTAGATAGTAGACACACACTGGCCTAGGCTGGTACTTTATGGCTTGGTAGAGTCTGCCAGAACTTCTGCTCTATGAATACTACCTTTAAAAGCCCAGGGTCACCTCCATACTTTGATGAAGCATTGGAGTAATCTTTGCAGAGCTCACTGCAGCAAGAGAGGAGGTTAAAAGATAGACAGCCTAAGTGCTGGTGCTACATCTGTTTCTGGTTTTAGTTTTGGTTTTTCTGTTTTAGACCACAAATTTCATCAGCAAAGGGAATTCTGGATGAGGAAATTCCCTTCACTAATGCAGATCATTAACCTGTCTGCAACATAAAGTTTTAGAGAACTGGAGCAGCTAAGTGATGCAGTGGATAGAACACTGGGCTTGGAAGACTTTTCTTTCCTGAGTTCAAATCCAGCCTCAGACACATACTAGCTGTGTGACCCTGGGCAAATCACTTAACCCTATTTGCCTCAGTTTCCTCATCTGTAAAATGAGCTAGAGAAGGAAATGGCAAAGTCCAATATCTTTGCCAAGAAAATCCAACTGGAGTCAC
Organism: Pseudochirops corinnae; assembly: GCA_028646515.1. Taxonomy (NCBI): domain Eukaryota; kingdom Metazoa; phylum Chordata; class Mammalia; order Diprotodontia; family Pseudocheiridae; genus Pseudochirops; species Pseudochirops corinnae. The sequence continues at coordinate 446,806,142 of CM053585.1, read as the reverse complement.
AAAGAGCTGGACACAACTGAGCAACATCAATTGTTCTCCATGATGCTTAAAAGAAACAGAAGAAGGCCTCCAGAGCATTGAGTGAATAGATCTGATATGGTGAATTTTCAGATGGTGGAAGTAATATCCACATTAGTCACCTGAAAGTATTGAGGTAGCAAAGTAGTAGCATTGAAGTAGTAAAACAACTTTGCTTTGTCTTAATCATTTAGTGAAATGCTTGCATGTAATTAATTATTTGGCATTTTATTAATATGTACTCATTCATACACACATATTGCAAGCTATAATTTTAGAAATATGGAACCAGAGATTGCCTTAAACTCTCCCAGGAGACAATTATGCAAGTTGAGGAGAGTAGACCAAAGGAGGAGTGTTACAATTACAGGATGTCTCAAAAGTCTTAGTGGGTTTTTAAGCTTTAATACCATATACATGCAAACACACATACACACTTGCAGATATACACATAGACATATGCAAATCTATTTATTTATATGAGAAAATATATGGATTTATACATACATATATACAAATACATATACATATACATATACATATACATATACATATACATATACATATACATATACATATACATATACATATACATATATATATATATATAATACAGTGCTACAAGTACAGGGTACCCCAAAATCTTAGTGCATTGTAATGATTATGGGGAATTTGAAGATCTTCCCTGCCCCTTAACAGGCCTAAGGGAATTTGAAGATCTTCTCTGCCCCTTAATTGGCCGAATGTAATCACATGGAGCCTGTGGCAGGAGGAGTTTGCTGAAGGGTAGAGCAGAGCTGAGAGGAAGCTGGAGGTCAGAGCAGTTAGAATGGAGGGAGGAGAGGAGACCCAGTCAAGGAGACAGCTAGGCTTGTGAGTATTTGTTTGTGGGAAGACTTTGGGATGGTGTTGCTTTCTGCAGTGTTAGTGCATATAGATTTTTTTGTTGGTATGATGAATTTGGTTTTCTGGTGTTGGGATTTGGTTTTCTGGGGTCTAAATAAATGCTTTGCTTCTGTCTTCTATATGGAGAATCTATTATATTTTGCAGTTCAGAACTATGCTGGCATATTCATAGTCGCCATTGGTGCCGTGAATATCACATTGCTGCTATAGTAGCTTTTATATAAATATAATATTATACCTACATACACATATGTATAATGTCACATATATATGTATATGTATAGGTTTGTATATATACATATATGTATGTGTGTATGTATATGTATGTGTATGTGTATATATCTCAAATCTTTCCTCTTTCCTCCCATACTCATATAATTACCTCAGATTCAAGGCACTCTGCAGGTCCACACTCCTAAAATTAGAATTCACAAAAACTAAAAACATAAAACTACTAATGTGTTTACTTTTAACTAGTTAACAATTATTAGACCAAAGCAAAGAGGTTTACTGAAATGGTATAATAAGAAAAGTCTTAATAAAATTTCTTCCTAAAAGCCTATAAAACTGTCTTTTACAAATACAAACCAAATTAGTGGGAAAAATAGAGTTCACAGGTGGAAAGGTACACACATAGGAATACCTATAGACAAAGCAACTTTTACCTCCAGTACCAATTGGCCTGCTGGGCCTGCTTGTGGACTGGGTAGAAGGCTCTAGTGCTTGGCCATGATTGTTACCATCTCCAGCTCTGGGCTCAACTGAGATCTTGGTGTAGGGTGCTCCTATATTCTTTCTTTCCTTCTTTCTTTCTTTCTTTCTTTCTTATTTTCTTTCTTTCTTTCTTTCTTTCTTCCTTTCTTCCTTCTTTTTTTTTTTTGCTATATACTTTCAGAAAGTTACAGAACCCATACTCTAGAGGCAACAGAAATCTGAACACTGTGGTCTGTCATTTATTGAACAAGATCCAAGGTCCAAGCATCAGTCCCTTGACTTCTTCTGCCAACTGAACTTGACTTGACTTAATTATTAGACTTTCCTCTCCATGGGATGCTGCCATTTTATTCTGCTGCAAGATGTCATTGCCAATGAAGAGGAAGGAGACAGAAATTCTATCCCTCAGTCCCCTTGCTGAACTCTCCAAGAGGAACAAGATAAAGGTGAAAAGCAAGGTGGCACAGTGAATAGAGCACTGGACCTGGAGTCATAAAGTCCTGAGTCTGAATATTGTCTTAGACACTTAGTAGGAGTGTGACTCTGTGCAAGTCACTTAATCTTTGCCAGTTTCAGTTTTCTTATCTATAAAACTGATAATAATTGTACCTTCCCTATAGGTTGCTTTGAGGATCAAGTGACTTAAGAAATATAAAGAGCTTTATAAGCATTTAAGCGTTTTATAAATGCAAATTATTATTATTATTGTTATTACTAACAGACTCACTAGGGTCAGTTCCTCCATTTAAAAATGCTTATATTTACCTTTGTCAGGGAAAGGGCTGTGACACTAGAAAAAAGGGCACGAAAGTCATCCATAGCCTCCAGCTATCCCCAGATGAGTTGCCTGACCTTTTCATATGCAAATTGTGCAGTATCACACTCATTACAAAGTACAAATGAGGCACTCAGTGTCCAAAAAGTGGCACATCCTATAAGGCCTCATTGTCTCCATTATCCATTGCTACAAATCAATTCTATCTAGTGGAATGGAGGCCTAGTTGATCAGGGTCCCAATGACTATATTCTGTTTATGAAGTGTATATTTTGGTAAAGTAGGATGCCTTTTCATTTGTTTGTTTTTAAAGTTGTTGGTCTTTTTTTTCAAGTCCAAAGTATAATTTTTTAAAATAATATTTTGTATGAATTTTAACATAATTTTGTTTTATCATAAATTTATTTACTATCTATGAATAAAAAGGATAAATATAGTTTTGTGAAGACCAAAGCTAGGTAGTATTTCTTTTTCTTAAATGCAATCTTCAGTAATTTAAGTAGACGGGTTAGATTTTTTTTTAAAAAACAGGACTATGATTTGGAGTTATAAATCAATATTATCACCAACCCAAATATGTCAAGTCAGTTCTTCAAAGATTTTGTGGATTGAACTAAAATTGTTTTTGGATTCTGCCATTATTTAAATGTGTCAAACTGCAAGGAGGTTGATGGGAATGGTAAGATTAGTATGGCTCATATCTCCCCTAATTAAATAAAAAAAAGTTTGACCCTTCTAGCTATTCAAGCCATTATTCCGTCTCTTTTTGTCTTTCAATGCCAAACTTCTAGAAATAGTAGCTTGTATTTGCTGCTTCCATGTCCTTACTATTCACTTACCATTTAACCTTTTGCAATCTGACTTCTGTCCTGATTACTCTCTTAAAAGTATTTATCCTAAGACGACAAACAGCCTCTGGTTGCCAAATCCAGTGGCCTTTGTTCAGGTCTCATATCTCTTGACTTTTCTGTCATTGTTAAAACTGTTACCCAACTTGATACTTTTTCCTTTCTTGTTTTCTGAGATGCTATTCTACCTTGGTTCTACTCCTTTCTTTCCAATTCACCCTCCTACACTGATTCCTTTCTTTCCTCCCAGAACCTAAGGGGCATCCTCCAAAGTTCAGTCCAAAGCTCCATTCTATTCTCTGGCAATCTTATCCATACTTATGGCTTCAATGAAAGGTTTTATGCCCATGACTTCCAAATTAATTATCATCATGTGTCCCACTCCCAACCTCTCCACTGAGTCCTAGTCCCTCATTATCAATTGCTCCACTCATACCTCACACTCAACATGTCTAAAATCGATCACATTATCTTCTCCCTTAACCTGCCTTTATTTCTAAATCAATTCTTTCCTCTTTGTTGTTATTATGTTATACTATTCTGTTATGCATTAATTAAATATTTTATTATTTCACTTGTGGTTCTTGCCAGGTGTGTGAATAAAGGATGTGTTGGTATGGAAGCTGGAGTCATAATTTGCATAATTATGATACAAATAACAACACCCTCTCATTGAACCTAGAGTAGCCAGGGTTCCAGAACTAAGTGGGAATCTTGTTGCATCTCATCTGATCTTCATTATAACCCTATGAGGAAAGTACTACAGATGTTAGTTATCCCCACTTTCAGATGAGGAAACTGAGGCTTAAGAGAGGTTGAATGATCTGCCCACAGTCAGACAACAAGTGTTAGAAGTGAAGTTCAAACCAAGGTTTTTTCTGACTCCAACACAGGGTTATTTCTAATGTACCAAAGAGATAAATTTAGGAAGAAAATGAAATTAAACAAATGGCAAATCAGTCACTGATACAAACTTGTGTGTCGATCCAAAGGCAGAAACCTCCTAAAAAAGGCCTAATCATTACCATTTAGAGTTGAAGTATCTATGATTGTCAAAAGCTCTGTTCCCAGTTCATGTAACAAGGGATCATTTAAGCTAATGACAGAGGGACAAGATGGCAGCAGTCATGGTACTATCCTCTTCCCATCTCACTCTTTCCTATCCATGATTCTCAAAGTGATTGGAGATCTGTTCTAGTCCTTAACCTTGACGTTAACTTTTGTTCCAAGGAACAGCAGCATGTTCAGAGTTTTCACCAAGATGATTAATAAGTTCCTTGGAACCAGGCCTAATACTGTCACCGTATCAACACTGCTCAATAGTTTTTTGTTTGTTTGTTTGTTTGTTTTCATAGATTATAAAAGGGACAGCTAGCACCCTTTTCTCATAATGTCATAAAATAGATCCATCCCTTAATACTTTCATGATCAATGATTTTACTGGTATAGATATTCCTTCCACACCTTACAAGGGTAGATCACAACTTAGTATATTATCTGTGACAGTAGCCGTAACTGAACAATTCAGCAGCTTGTAATCAACCTTCTCCCAATGGGCCTCTCCACATTTTGCTAGGTTGATCCTCAGACAATAGGTACATAGTCCACCACTAGACCCATACTTGAGAGCTTTCTTGTTGGCTAGGACTTATAAGAACTTGCTTTTGAATGACATGGGCAGAGAACCCAGGATCACCTCCCCAATATTCATTAAAAGAGAAGGGCAACGAGGTGGTCCAGTAGATAAAGCATTGGGCTTGGAATCAGGAAGACTCATCTCCCCAAGTTCAAATCCAGCCTCAGACACTTACTGCCTGTAATCACTTGACCCAGTTTGCCTCAGTTCCTCATCTGTAAAATAAGCTAGAGAAGGAAATGGCAAACCCCTCCAGTATCCTTGCCAAGAAAACCCTAAATGGGCTTACAAAGAGTCAAATATGACTGAACAACAATAAGGAGATGAAGAACTTTTAAGTACATGAAGAACATGTGCTTTATGCACTGAAAAGCTTAGCATAGGATCATTCATCTCTGTTTCCATATCTCATCCCCAGCCATCTGCCCATAGGATCTGCCATGCTTCTACTTTCTTCATATATACATAGCAGCATCCTTCACATCAAATCACTAGAGACCATGACCTTCCTACCTGGAGAAGTTAATCCACTCAGCTGTGGAATCCCACCAAGTAGATAAGCTGTCCCAACTGATGAATAACTGTAAACTCCAGCCCATTGTATCTGTCATATACCATGTTTCACCTCCCACTTGACCATCCTCTAGGAAACCCCAGATATCTTGCCATATGCCCTCCTACCAATCATACATACCCCTATCCCATACCTTACTTTCTACCTCTTTATTTTGGGAAGTCATCAAATCAATACTGCCTTTGCTTCTGGAAAAGGCATGACACACTTTCTTGTGGCACATCTCACTGTCCCTGTGATTCTCTAAACTAAATCTCTCTGCTACTAAATCTGCTCAGCATTCCCTTATATTGGTTAAATCTCCCTATTTAGAATGTATACTTTGTAGTTTTGAGCATAGTGCTTGGCACAGAGTAGATAATAAATACTTTTTCATTCATTTATTTTCAACTCCACCAATTTACCTGTTCTGCTCTTGCATAGCAGATAGGTGCTGGCAGAAAGACCCAAAGATAAGATGGGGCAGTGTCTAGCAGTACAGATTGGATTAATTTACAGATATGGGGCATTCAGATTTTTAATCCTCTACTCCGTAATAAATAGTCTTAACATTTTTCATTATGAATGCATGTTATAGTTTCTCTATACCATGTGAAAATGATTAATGACGCATTAACTATAGCAGTGCCAGAAGCTACTGCTATAAATCAATATTGTCTGCCAATATAGATCACTGGAACCTTACATCAGGTAAAACATGGAACCACCCCGAGCAAGATTCCATGCAGTTAAATGGTATCAGCTCAATTCCATTCATTCATGCCTTCTCCAAGTCTGCTGCAATTTTTGTTTTCCAAATCATTGGAAGCAATGGTTGTTTAGATAAATCCCTTATTCCAGGAATGACAAACCCTCTCACACTATTTCCTGCATCTTTGTATCTTATAGACCTCGAAATCAATTGGCATATCAGGGTTGTTTTTTTTTATTTTGTTAGCAAGATGAATTAGTCCTATTTAAGTTTTGCAACTCCCCATGAGAAGCAGAACAGGATGTTGACTAGAAGGTTAATGTTGGCCTCAGGAACACCTGGTTTCAAGTCCTACCTTTCACATATATTAGCTATGTGATCACGGACAAGTCACCCAACTTGTCAGTGCAATAAGCAATGCATTAAGACTTTAAGTTGTCTACCATTCACTAATCTGAATTGATGAAGGGAGTTACCAAATTATGGGTTCTTCATGCTTTACCACAGATCTGGATGAAAAAAAAGCTCCCCAAATTTCCCATAGTCAACTATAATTTACAACTGATAATGGAAGAAAGGAGAGGTTGTTTGATAAATAAAATGCATGGATTAAACCATATATCTTGATTTTACCTAGTAATAAAATCACCCCATACCTATCCTTTCTACCAACTAACTAAAGTGGCTGATATATGTTTCAACTCATTTTCTTTCCATCTTCCTATCTTCTGGCAGAAATGGCCCAAAGAAGAAAGGAGACAGAAATGGAAAAGTAATAGCTAATCTACAAACTGGATAATCAGAACTGACAGTGTTGATGATTTTATGATTTTTCAATTTCTATTCACAATCATTATGTTCCATTCTTTGATACTGTGAAGCATATTTCATTGCAGAATGCAGTGAAAATTCTTTTCTACCTTTCTGATTACAAACCAACCAGTGATCTCATGCCACTGGTCAGTTAAAAGACCCAGCTAATGTGTCACAGGGAAGAGAATTTAGACACTGGGTTAAGAGCTAAAAGCTTAAGCCATCTACTCTTAGCTCTGTTCATGATCAATATGCAAGGCATTAATTTACCTTAAAGTGGCTTTAAATAATCTTCTAAAAAAATAATAAAAAGCAGAGAGATACTATATAAATAGGGATTAAGTGAGACAGGGACTAGACCGTTGATTTCCTTGGTATAAGAAACTCTCAGCTGAGGAAATTCCCTCTACCAATGTAGGGCAACATCTTCTCTGTAAATTAGTGACAGAAGTATTCTAATATATATATATGTATGTGTGTATGTATAGGTGTATATATATATATATATATGTATATACTCATAGATAACGTTTTATATAATATACACACGTGTGTATATATATATATATGTATGTGTATATGTGGAGAGAGAGATATATACACACAAAGTAGGGAGCTGCTATCTATTGTGACATATAAAAAGTTTGAGAGACATAGTTTCTGGATGTTTTCACTATACTTGGTATTATCCATATTTTACCATTTCAGAAAATGGGGCAGACAGAGATTAAGTGACTTGCCCAAGGTCACACAGCTAATAAGTGACTGAAGCCATATTTGAACTCAGGTCTTCCTGATTCCAGGCCCAATATACTATCCATTATACCACCTACTTGCATCTGATAGAGTGAAAACCAGAAACATCTATCTTCCAATTTCCAACCATATTGCTTACAAGGTCCCATTTATCTAGGATTAAAACAAGCCAAAAGTTTAGGTGGCTAGGATCCTTACCTATGGTGCTATATGATATAATTGATGCCCTTAAAGATGATGATGATGATGATGGTAATCCACTTTCTGTCAAAGAAATCTATAATAATTTATAAGAAAATGACATGTTGGTCAAGAAGCAGAAAGGATATGCCAAAAAGTCTCAGGGGTATAAGGATCAATTTATTATTCAGTAATTAAAATTGAACAAGTTGCCCAAGAACTCTGTAAGTACAAGAGGGTTTGGAATGATAGCAGTTAATAGAACTCTATTATTGTTCACAAGAAGGGGAGGAGATCTTATGTAAACAGTGAACAGTCTTGGTGTATAGACCTCATTGCCCTCCATGCTAGGGCAGTACACAGTGGGGTGGTTTCCAGAGTGGAATGTGTGCAATAGTTTTTTAACCCTGGTTGAAGACCCAGAACCCCTCAGGGCTCAAATTTATTTAGACAAAGAGCTGGCTGACACCAAAGGAGACACCCCTATCATCCATAGGGATAGTCGCACACTTGGGACCAATGAAATGAGAGTATTTTCTAAAATGCCTAATAAAGAGTGAAGAATGAAATGTATAGATACACAGAACTTAACTTTAACTGTGCTCATCTAGGAAGAGGCTGGGGTGGGGGGTGGGCATCATAATTAATCTTTAAATGTACAGTCTTTGCCTACATGCATTTGGGGTGGGGGGAGGGGGGAAGGAAGATTAGGGCAGTATCAGATAAACTGGTTTTTGCCAGTTCCCAAGCACCATAACATCTATAACATCTTTTGTTGACTATTACAAAGCTGTGACTTGGTTCTACATTCATGACTTATTTATAAATAGGCTATGAATATAGAGCTACAAATATATAAAATGGAATTACCAAGTATAGTGAAAACGTCCACGTGGAAAATTGTCCAAGAGTGTGGGATAGTAGAAGGAATACTAGATTTGGAGTGAGAGGACCTGGGTTCAAAGCCTACTTCTTTCCCTTATGTGATGGTGGGCAAGGTATTGACCTCTCTGGGTCTCACAGGCCTTCCTCAAGGCCTTCCTCATCTGTAAAATAAAAGGGGTTAGATTGAATTGTCTCTAAGGTCTTTTATAGTTCGAAATCTATGACCTATATTATCTATTTAAAACATGTTACCAACACAGTAGTGCCAAGAACAATTCATATGAAATATGGAATTTCAGAACAGCCTAAACTAAAATACGTTATTATCTGTTTTAAATAGAATTAAGTACAGCTTCCAAATTAAATGAGTTAAACCAAAACATTTAATTGACTTTTTTACATATATTGCTGACTTTAAGCTATATGGCTCCACAAAAAAAAAAAAAAAAAGAAAAATCAAATGTCTCTTTTATCTCATAGCCTATTTCTCCAATAATATCAATATGTCATCTGGACTTGGTAAGTATAAAAGTCTTATTGTACATGAAAGAAAGATAGAAACTAAAGGTTTTGAGCTTAAATCCACAAGTCAGATTGAGTCAATGGAAGAAGGTAGCATTTGCACATTTAGTCTCCTCCAGCCAAGACACATCAAGTATAAAAAAATCAAAGAGAAAAGGCGATGGATGAGCGCATTAAGAGACTTAATGGTATTCTTAAAGGCTAAATCAAGAGGACATGTTTAAAGAAATTAACAATTACAAAATGTCAGTCAATATATGTTTTTTAAAAAGAGAATAACAGGTTTGTAAATTATCCTAATATAAACTTATAGAATGGTAACGAAACACAGGGTCCATCACCCAAATGGACAATTATAGAAGAATTAATACTTTGATATCAAAAAGAAGGAAAAAAAAGGATTGACAAGCATTCTCAGACAAATGGGAGGAAAAAAAACCTAGAAAAATAGTTTTGGAATGCATAGACATTGCCTTACCAAGCAATATTAAAAGCTTATAACAGGTACAAATCAATAGATTTGTACATCCAAAATATATCTAAAAGTTATTTGCTTCATGATGGAGTCTATAAAACAGAAAGTTCCAATGAATGCTCATTGAGTACAATGGAACTGTGATTTTCCTATAAAGCTAGAATAAAATTTTAAAGTTCATTCAGTATAGTGAAACAGAAAAAAAGAAATAAACAATTATTAATAAATATTTATTAAGTGCCATCATTAGTCGATTAAACATTTGTATCTGTAGGTGTAAGTAAATAATGTATGTGTGTATATATACATATTACTCAAAGTTAATCCAATTACTCAATTAATGTGGCTGAACTCCTCCCCCCAGCACAGAATATCCTGTTTCCTACTCATTCTAGGAATACAAACACATACACGCTCATTACTCCACCACTTTTGTCTCTCCAGCAGGGTTACTACCAAACATCATATACTACCAAACACATATACACAACAAACACTTGCAATGAAAGGTGAAGAACCCAGGATATTCTACCACACTGGGACCTCTTTATGAAAACTAAATCAGTTGCAAGTCACTAGTGAAAAAAAAAATCATCTTGTTCATCCTTTTTATTTTAAACAAGGTCACATCTAAACTTCCCAAGCTAGACTAGGATTCATCCTAGTTTTAAAGGCCTCCAAAAGAGGCAGACGCTATATAAATATAAGGGGTGCTATTTTCATTTGAGTACTTATTACTCTTTTTTAAATCACTGAATAAAATCATATACCAAGGAACCTGACTCTGTCTTACTTGATAGGAAATGATGGTTATAGGTAGATATAGCAGTCATCTCAGAATCAGTTGCTTGTAGGAGTTAGATCAACTGGTTAGAACAAAGGAGAATGTCATGTACAAAGAACTGTCTTTTTGATAAGATCCTCCAAATCTTCCTTTTCGAAGATCACACTGTACTAGAGAACTAGAAAGCATCTTCAATGAAATCCATAGCAACTCAAAAGAAAATAGTATATAACCATCCAAATCAGAAAAAAAAAAGCAAGACAGATGAAAAATTCATTTTTGGCTTAACCAACTGAATCTAAACTTCACAGAACAAATCCCTTTAAAAAAAGGATTTGTTCTGTGAAAATTGGATGCAATCGAAGGGTTGTACTTGAGGACCTAGAGGGCCATATGTGGCCTTGAGGCTGAAGGTTCTCTACGCCTAAGTAGAGATTTTAAAAAGAATACTGATATTAAAGAAATGAACTTTCATAGCAGCAAGTGGTTTGGGATTATTAAAATCTTTGAATTCTGTATTTTTTCAAAAGCAATTAAGATCAGTCTGTTCAATTCTGGATTTATCTCATTGTATATCTGAACACACTAGCTGTGTGACTGGGAAAGAGTCACTCAATTTCTCAGTTCCCCAGGCTGTGATTTCACTGATATAGGCAACTTCTACCAATCAATAACTATTCTACCACAGTGCCACTGAGTCCAGAGTCACACAGTCAGTGTATATTGACCTGTATATACACAGCTAGACTTTGAACAGTCAGGTCTTCCTGACTCTGGTTTTCTATCTATTACACCATGGTTTTTTTTTTTTTCTCTCTCTCTCATATCAATATTTTTTAAATGGCTGTGCATCACAAAGCAACATAAGCTCAGAACGATGAAAATTACAAGTGACCCAAAGAATTGGTAAGTACAAGTTAGCTTAATCATATTACCAATGATGATTTACTCATGAGAAGTGACACCAAAAAATAAAATCTTAAATATTCCTGTGAGGTCTTGGTAAGAACTGAGAACAAGAAAGACATTTTTATCTTTTCAGAGCTTGGAGTTGAGTTTTAGCAATCGAGAAGAATTGGAAAAGATAAAAGTGATTTATTAGAACGTTTCTTTTATGACCTTTAACAGTCAACACATTCCAAGAGCATATCATTTTGTGATGCACTTTTTCATATGAATAAAGGACACCCCAAGCCTCTGCTATTCCCACCTCATGGGATTGTGAATCACTTGGCAAAAAAAATGAATTGTTGTCCTATCATCTAAAATATACTGAACTGTTTTCCTTATTGAAACTTTACCTATATATTCATTACAAAAAGCAAATCAGGCAAAGTACACCAGTCTTCCTGAATCATGCTCAACATAACAACTGTTCTATTATACCAAAATATCTCTAAACCTCTAAAATCTTCCAAGCTGGAGTTTTGGTTGGTTGGGTTTTGTTTTGTTTTGTTTTGTTTTCAGTCCACTTAACCCATCTCTCACAAGTGTCATCTTCTCTTAGTCTTCCTTCCTGTTTCCATAATTTGGTTGCTGAAAGGTAGAATGGAAGAATTTAACACACTAAATAAGGTCATGACCCAAGTGATTGGGGAGTAACAACTGCACATTTGAGAACCTGTAAGATTTATGTAATTGTTCTCTATTAAAAAAAATAGCATCTCTTGAGGTAGGATAAGCACACTCCAGTGATTTCTCCAGTAGGGTTAATGAACACATTGAAAATATCTCATTAATTTCTTTAGCCCCTTTTGTAAAGCACAATAATGACATTCTAGTCTAACAGCTGGCGAAATTGAAGCATAGGTGAATAGAATCACTCAATGACAATGAGTAGTTCCAGTCCTTTTCCATGCTATGGATATTACTCACCCTTCTAGGCTGTCTTTGAGTACCAGGTTCGGTAAAGGCATTATTAGATCATAGAACTGGAGCTGGAAAGGCCTTTGGAAACATCTGGTTTAATACCTTATTTTATAGATGAAGAAACTGAGGTCTATGGAGGTTAAGTGACATGTCTTTAAAATTCAAAGTTTGATAAGGTAGAAAAGTCTGGGGGCAGCTAGGTGGTGTAGTGAATAGAGCACCAGCCCTGGAGTCAAGTACCTGAGTTCAAATTTGGCCTCAGACATTTAACACTTACTAGCTGTGTGACCTTGGGCAAGTCACTTAACCCCAATTGCCCTGCCTTCCCCCTACAAAAAAGAAAAAAAATAGAAAAGTCTGCTGGATCTGGAACCAAAGAACACCTGGGTTCATATCCCAGCTCCACCACTCCCCCCCTCCCCGTGTGACCCTGGGCAAGTATCTCAACCTCTTTGGCTCTAAGTTTTCTCATCCGAAAATGGAAGAAGTTGAACCATATGGACCTCTGAAGTCTAAATGTATGTCTGATCCTAATTTTTGAATCCCACTTTTATTCTTTTGAGTAGCTTAAGTAATTCACTTTTCTGCTTCTTGTTTTATGGCTCCTTTGATGTCAATATTCATTAGGTTGCTGAACAAAGTATTTTCATAGTAATATCTGGCATTGTGCTTTTTAACATATGCATTGGAGACACTTTTCTATCTTAGTCGAATGTTTAAAAAAAATCTCCTTTAATTCTTTCAGGCCACCTCAAAATTGTGTTTTCTTTTTCCCCCCTCCTAGCCTATCAACCTTAAGGGACTAAGAAAATTAATAAATTTTCCAAAGATGCTCCAATAGGATCAGACCATCCCTTGGGGAATCATCCCTTGGGGAAAGTTACTTGCATTCCTGTTTCTTAATTTCAATGGATACAAAAATACATAAATAACTATGCTAAAGATATTTTGAACTACAAAAGGGAAGCTCACAGAAAGTGCAAAAGAAGTCAAAATGCAATTATTTGCACTTCCATAAAATGTGAATTTACAGTATATCTCCATAAATAAAAGAAAATACACAACATTTTGAAACCACTTGGGGGGAAGGGTGTTTGTTGCTATTGTTTGTTTTTTTATAAAACCGCCTCCAGGTTCTTCTATCACTTCTTCAGGCTTATTTTGATGTTTTTACAATTACTGGATGCCAAAACAACAGGCTGTATGTCTTTTTAGGTAAAATATTCTCCATGCATTTAATAAGCTTAGAAAATCCTAGTGTAACCATAAAAGTGTTACATCATCGCCATCTTACCAATATAGGGCTTTGTGTAATGGCTGTGACATCATGACGGTGAAGTATTCATTTTTTAAGCTTTAAAAGGGGAGGGGGAACCTTTACTGCTGTGTATCCAATAGAAATGTGATATGCAAATCAACTCATATTATCTGTGCTCTGATTGGCTTGAGTTCCCCCGAATGTCACAGTCTCACCACCCAGCAAAGAACTGTTTTATAGCTGCCTAGAGATCAAATTATTACCGTAGAGAAGATCTTTGTTTTTTTTCTGTGTTTCATTAGCAGAATATTATAAAGCAATAAGCATGCAGGAAGAGAGACAGACATTTTGCAGTGGGAATTAATGAAAGTATGTCCATTGGGGTTCTTTGTTGTTTAAAAATGTTGCGATATCTAAGAGAACACTACCTGGGAAATGGTGAATAAGGAAATGCATAGCTTTGGTAATATTAGTTGTACCCAAATGTCTGATTATGCAGTTTCTGTGATATCATCAGAACCTTTAGTTAGCTATAACTTTCGTTTCCTGTTATCTTACTAGTAGTATTCTTCATCTGTATTCACTGGGGGAGGAGGGGGAGAAGCTCTCTCACATACAGCAGCTTTGACATTATCAATCTATTCTACTGTACTTTCGAGGTGACAAAAAAAAAAGAAAGAAAAAAGCATGTCTCCAGAAGGAGAAAGAAATGTCATTTTAAAATCTTCCCGAGGCTGTTCATTTTAGTCACGTTTATCAAGGTAGAATGGGCACCATATGTTATGCGGCTTGGCAAGGAGGGGACGGGGTGTGTTTAGCTTTTTCCAAGTAATATACATATCTGCGCATACAGATGATTAACAAGGACAGGGGTAACTTGTGCTAACCGATTCCCCTTCTTCCCAATTAAAATAAAATTATGTTTTTACCGTCCCCTTCTATATACCAGTCTTTCTGCTAGCTTGCAAATTCAAGGATCAGCTTGGGAATCATTTGAGAAGGAAACTAAAAGAAGCTCTGATACCCGAAGAAGGAAAGAAAAAAAAATCCGGGGGGGAGGGGAGGAGGAAGAAGGGAGGAGGAGTGCAGGGAAGCTGGGGAGGAAGGGGACGGGCACTGGTCGTAGGACCTAATGCATTGCAAAGTACAACGGTGCGGTGATGGGGAAGGAGAGAAGAGCATAATGAGTTCTTTCCAGGCCCTCACTTTGAAAGAAGGCAGAGAAAAAGTTCAGAAGACACAACAAGAGGAGCCAAAGCCTTCATATTCCCAGGAGGACCGGACAGGATCTTCAATAAATCCAGCTAGCAATGATAACGGTTTGCTGCTGCGGCTGCCCTCATTGAGGCGGTGGCTGCTGCCCGTGCTGCTGCTAGTGCTGCTGCTGCTGCTGCCGCCACCTCTGCTGTTTCTGCTGCTGCTTCTATTTCTGCTGCTGGTGCTGCTGCCCCTGCTGCTGCTGCTGCTGGTGCTGCCGCTGCTGGGGCTCCTGCGTTACTGGGAGAGATTGTGCCGCTGCGACAGGGGAGGACGAGGCTAGTAGCTCAAGGAGGCTCCAACGCGCAGGCGCTGTTGGAGCCACTGACTAGATCCTCTGTCAAGGTACTAAGGCAAAAAAAAAATCAGCAATTTATAGAAAGAAGAAGCTATAGTCTGTCGGGATATCCAATACCAACAGGTAGGAGGATATGCTCTTGGTTAAGTTGGGGGGGTTGTAGGGGGGCACGGTGGTGATGGAGCTGCAGGTTCACGGGCAGAGATACCTCCCTGTGGTTTTTGACAATAAACTGCATAATGGAAGTACACACAGACAATGCATCTTCAACAGGGCTTATTGGGAGCTCCTTGTCTGGAGAGCATTTCGAGACTGAGGGAAATTGGGCTGCGAACCACCAAGAACAGCTCCCTTGCAACACAGAAGCGATTTCTCTTCCCATCTCCGTGTATGTACTGTGTGTGCATGTGCATGTATCTCTCTATTATAAATCCAGGGGTGGCGGATTTCAGGTTTCGTAATATGCCTGGTGCTGTCGGTATTTACCCGGGGACACACCATTGGGGAAATTAAAATCATCCAACGTAGGTTTTGCCAGGGTTTTTGGTGGCTTATTCTGGATGGTAGAAAAGTAGAAAAGGGAACACGCTTTTAGCGGGGGAAATAACCGAAAAACCTGGTTTCCCTGGCGTGGCTCCAAACCCTGGATCTGGGTACCCTGTAGATGATGGGCTTTTTGCTTTAAAATGTAGCTACTTGTTGTTTGGAACTGGGAATAGCGGTGTAAATGGGAGAGGCTTAATTACCCAAGATATTCATTTGAATCCCGGCGGCCAAGGCTTACAAATGGAAGTGCATTATTCCCCTGGGTGTGTTTCCTTGGCCAATATTTACATTAACCATTGCTAAGAATCATGTGGGTTTAAAAGAGAAAAGATTCTCGCCAAAAAGGTGGGGGAGGGGTGAGGGAGGGGGACGACAAAAGACTAAATCACATCACTGTTGTGTCCTCCTAGGACCAGTCTCTATTCATTCTAAAGACTCTAATGGATGAAATCATGGTTTAAGAGAAAGAGCAAATACTCTTCTGCCTAGACAACAAGCAGGAATGATTGTTTCTGATTCATGTGCTTGATGGGGTTTGCTTAAAATACATAAATTTTGCAGGGGTTCTTTGGGTGTGATCCATATCAACAGAGCAGCTATCTGTGAAACACTGACAAATATTAAGACCTCAGACAGAAAGAGATAACGTTCCTTTCTCTCCATGTCTTTTACATTAGCAGTCTCAGAAGGTTTAATTTTACATGCCAATGATTAATTCCAAGGTTGACACCATTTAAAATCAAGAACATTTCATTTTTAAATCTTAAAGGTATCCAAGTAAAATGTACCTTTTCCAAAACATAGGGACCCTTTCTGAACTAAATCACCTAAGGAATCACAAACAAGCCAATCCTCTGAAATCTCAAGCAAACTGAACAGTTTATAGCATGCATTTGACAGCCAGGTACCTCAAATGTTTGCCCCCTCCCAAAAAAATCACAACATGTAAAACAAAAAAGAGTACTAGATTTTACAACTTCATTCGCTTTCCCATAAATTAATCAGCTTAATGTTAGTACTTTCTGACATCATTGTTTGTTAACTTAAGAACTGATAGCTCAATTTTTTTTCAGATATTCTAATGGCAAATCAGATGGAAGAAAAGAGGATGTGTGACTAGACACCAAATCAGTTCTTTTTTGTGGATTACATTTGCAGTAAGATGTATGGATCTATCTCCTCCTTGTTCTTATATATAGATCATGAGACTTGACTGAGGCAATATCCTTAGCATCCATCCATCTATGGCGAACTATAGCCATGCAGCTGACAACATTTTGCAAAATCTCTCTCCTTTAACCGCCTTTCTGAAACTGACTTCCCTGGGTTTCATAATAGGAGTCAGCGTGGTGGGTAACCTTCTGATCTCCATTTTGCTAGTCAAAGATAAGACCTTGCATAGAGCTCCTTACTACTTCCTGTTGGATCTTTGCTGCTCAGATATTCTCAGATCTGCAATTTGTTTCCCATTTGTATTCACCTCTGTTAAAAATGGCTCTACCTGGACTTATGGGACTCTGACTTGCAAAGTGATCGCCTTCCTGGGGGTTTTGTCCTGCTTCCACACTGCTTTCATGCTGTTCTGCATCAGCGTCACCAGGTACCTAGCTATAGCTCACCACCGCTTCTATACAAAAAGGCTGACCTTTTGGACTTGTCTGGCTGTCATCTGTATGGTGTGGACCCTCTCTGTAGCAATGGCTTTCCCCCCAGTTTTAGATGTGGGCACTTATTCATTCATTAGGGAGGAGGATCAATGCACCTTTCAACATCGTTCCTTCAGGGCCAATGATTCCTTGGGATTTATGCTGCTCCTTGCCCTCATACTCCTAGCCACACAGCTTGTCTACCTCAAGCTGATATTTTTTGTCCACGATCGAAGGAAAATGAAGCCAGTCCAGTTTGTAGCAGCAGTCAGCCAGAACTGGACTTTTCATGGCCCAGGAGCCAGCGGTCAAGCAGCTGCTAATTGGCTGGCAGGATTTGGAAGGGGCCCCACACCACCCACCCTGTTGGGCATTAGGCAAAATGCAAATACCACAGGCAGAAGAAGGCTGCTGGTCTTAGACGAGTTCAAAATGGAAAAGAGAATCAGCAGAATGTTCTACATCATGACTTTCCTCTTCCTCGCCTTGTGGGGACCCTACCTGGTGGCCTGTTACTGGAGAGTTTTTGCAAGAGGGCCTGTAGTTCCAGGGGGATTTCTAACAGCCGCTGTCTGGATGAGTTTTGCCCAAGCAGGAATCAATCCTTTTGTCTGCATTTTCTCCAACAGGGAGCTGAGGCGCTGTTTCAGCACAACCCTTCTTTACTGCAGAAAATCCAGGTTACCAAGGGAACCTTACTGTGTTATATGAGGGAGCATCTGTAAATCTTTAGCCTTGTGAAACACTACCCTTCTCTGCTAAGCAATTGTGGCCTGTAGCCATATCTTGAGAAGAAAATCAAGAATGGGATCAGCAGTTGTAAGGATTTGGGCAACATTCTGCAGTCCTTGCATTAGCTCACCTATAATCCTATTTTAAATCTAAAAGTGTTCCTGCTGACCATTGGTGAAGGTTTGTAATTAAGAAAGGACTAAACCACTGCCCTAAGTTTCTCTATGTGGTTGAAATCTAGATCCTGAAAGTAGCAGGTGCTAAGTATCAGTGCTAAATGCTGTGTATATCACTACATAAGATAAGACCATCAAAAAAGATTAGCATTGGACATCTTAATAAATTAAGTTGACATGAGGTAACAGTGTTGATAAAAAACTAATTTTAGAAGTTTGAAGACTTTGAAACATTTCATACTCTTATTGTTTTTGCAAAGACTAATTACTGGGGGACTTAAAGTACTGTAATCAACTAAAGATGTGCCATGCATTATTGGATTATCACACTTAAAAATCTGTTTGCCTTGTAAGTTTTGGGGACCATTCCAAAAGCAGGATTTTGGTTCCAATTTGAGTTTACTTCCCGTCCCCTCCCCCACCCCCAAATGTGTTACTGTTTCTAAATGCCATTTTTCTTACTGGTAAAATTACTAGCATTGGACTATATTATGGAGCTTTTTGTTGATTTGGTAAAAAGGTTTACTCAATTCATTTTATATTTTGCAAATACTAGATATCTGTCTGGTAGGCAACATTAATGGTAATATCCAGTCATAATTGAGCAGTTGGAATAATACAAAACAAACACATGTTGCCTTAAAGGGTTATCTAGTATTTTCCATTTTATTTATCATTGGAGCAAATAGGCGAGGAAAATTGAATCCGTAATTCTGGTCAGTCATCTGGGAGTGCATGAAAGATCACTTAATCTTCTCTTTCCTTTTTCTCCCATGGTTTGAAAAATTAGGGTGCACATCACTGGGATAATGTGAATCTTTTTTTTTTTTTTAAGGTGTGCTGCCCATTCTAGTTTGTCCTGAGAAACACAGGCAGTTGATGTATGTTTATATTTTGAGTCAGCTGTCACGGGGAGACCGCAGCTTAGTATGATATCTTGCACAATTTGTGGAGCATTTATTCTACTGAAGGCACAGTCTTGTTTATACTTTCTGCACATTGGGTGTGTTGGTCGTTTTAAATTATTTAAGTTTTAACTTGTGAAAGCTTATAATATGATTTCTGGTATTTTAGAAATACATTAGAGTCTGTGAGTCTCATTCTTTAAGATACAGATGTGTGAATTTCAATATAAAGTTGCGTTTGCCAAAATTTACCTGTGTAGCCTGTTAATTTTCTTGGAATAAAATTTTACTTTTTTTTTTTTCAATTTACATTTTTTTTTTAAGTTTAGTTAGAAAGCACAAACTAGGGAGATTGTAGGTGTGTTGTGGCTTGTTATTTTCTGTAGTTGCTATATTCCTAAAGTATAAATATATGAATGATGGGGAGCACAAATCTGATAAATTATATCATCTTCAATTGCAGTATTGTGTGGCTTACCATAATTAACCTTCATCCTTGTTCTAATAGGCCATTTTTATTTGAAGATGAAAACCAATATACCTGGTTGGCTAAAAGTTTTGAAATAAGTACCGCATTTTAATTTTGGAGAGTAGTAACAGTTTAGTACCATGAATTTGCAGTCTACAAGAAGCACAATCCACAATAAATATCTCACAAATCTAAGTCATCTTTTTTTTTGTTTTGTAATACAACTAGAAATAATTTGGTACCAGCCCCTGTCATTGTACAATACTTTTGTATCCACAAAACTAATCTAACTATAAAAAAAAAAGACATCCCTAAAATTCTGAAAAGTTCTTGCTAACCTAGAATGATATATGAAACCATTGAAAGTTTTGCTCATATAAGTGCAAAGAATTCAAGCAATGATTTAGTGAGCAATCTGTTTGGCCTCATTTTCACTTTGTACTAAAGTTGATTGGATCTGAGGCTAAAATGAATGGACTACAGTGAAATGAGTCTTAACATATAAATAATGTGCTTTATTGGTGTAGGAATTGGAACCAGGATTTCATTGGCATAGGGTTGTCTTGGTGAGGAATCTTTACCAAGACAGGTCAGCACCTTCTTGGTAACTTAAAGTCTTAAAGAGTTGTCCAGAGCACTTAGAGATGAAGTGATTTGCCCAAGATTGCACAGTCAGCACGTGTCAGAATTTGTTCCTTGATCTTCCTGACTTGGAGGCTGGCTCTCCGTCTATTATGCCATGTGGCCAACCTCTCTCATTGGCTTGAGAATTGTTAATATCATGGTCTGAAACATAATGAAGGACTTTTTGCCAAAGGAAAGTTATTCTGATTATATTCAATTTCAAAATGAAAGATTTTCATTGAAGAAAAATAATTATGGTTATTATTGTTATGGTGCATTGTAAGCTGGCAGTCTTTTAATAATAGCTACCAACTTCAACCATATAGTACCTCCATGAAGGATGTGGAGACCAGATGTTGGGATATTAGTATCCATCTCATAGAAGAGAAAACTGATATGAGGTTTGATAGTAGAGGAGCCAAAGGCTGAGCACCTGATTTCTAATGTATCTTAAGCTAACCAGTCCTGCTTCCCATATATAAACATATCTAATAAATAAACATAGAAGAAAATTACAAAACAAATTGTCTTGAAAGTCTTGGGGAACTGGAAGCCATTTAAATGTAACATGATTTGAATTGCACAATTGTTACTTGAACATACATATGATTAGACTAACATTTGCAGAGCAGGTGCTGAGCAATGGACTAGTTCTCAGCTGGTCAACACTGTTTATGTTATCAAGATAAATGTGAAAGGTAATGTAATGTAGTGGATAGAGCTGGCCTCAAAGCCAGGGAAACCTGAATTCAAGTTTCACCACTGACACATTGGCTGGGTGACCCTGAATAAGTCTTTTAATGTTTAAGCGCTCTGGGCAACTCTCTAAGACTATAACTTATAGAATAAGTGCCAATGTGCATTGATAGAAGGAGTTTCCTTATTTGGGAGTTCCCTATACCAAATAAAATCATATATCCAGTCCCTATCTAGAACTCCTGAGATAACAAAAGATAACAGAATACAAATGGTTCAGCTATTTTTGGTTTCTTAATGACAAATTCAGATCGACTAGCCTTCCAATTGAAAACTCAACTGTTGTGACAGGTGGAAGTAACTGATTTAACATGAAAATGATCTAATCAGGGCATCTTATAGACATAGCCCCAGTGCTTTCTAACTGCTCAATGGGAAAGGCACATGTTGTCAACACTAATGATGTGCTGTGCCATATATACTAACTCACCATCTGTAGAGCCTGTGCTTTGAATTTCTAGTAGCAATGATTAGTTTGCATTGATCCACCCACACTCTTTGTGCCCAATGGTCTATATTTGTAAGACAACTGGCTAACATTAGGAATGTAGTCTGTGGCCATGGAATCTTATTCATCGCTTAACTGAAGTGCAGAGTCCTTTGCCTTGCTTGAGCTCCAAAAATGTGATGACTATGCAATGCACAGTGAAAGGTTGGAGCTGAAAACATGGGTTCAACACCTGAATTTCCAAACGAAGAGAACATCTGAATTTCCAAACTGCCCCCTATCTACTGAATTTCAGCCTATTGTATTTTGGTTGTAGTTGGAAAGACCAGACTCAATTTACCATGGAGATTGATTTGTACTTGCTAATCAGTTATCTTGTCTGCTCATTCTCTTGCTTTTGCTCTCCTGGGTGCAGTCTGATTAGCTTATACTTGAATAACAGACATGATATTCATGGATATGAGTCAGTCTTTCCTCTCACTTTCCTTGGATTCTCTTCAATGCCTTGTCTCCCATGTCCCCTTAGGGCTCCTTGAGATCCTATTCAAATCAGTTTCCCTTCCACTCAAAGAAGCCTTGAACCATCCATCCACACACCAGTTAGGCAACCAATTATGGTATGACTGGTGATATGCACATTGTAGGCCTTTAAAATTGTAACCTGAATGAATGAATGAATTAATGGGAAACCACCAACCACTGATTTTCAGTCTTTTTGCCAGCTGTGTGAAAGAGACACAACAGAACCAAGAAGATCGGAGACACCCCCCACAGACACACACACACATACACAGTCTTGGCCATCAGCTTTAAGAAAACCTAAGTCTTTTGCACACTGAACTGAAATATAAGTTTGTGTCTCCTTCCCCACCCCCCCAACCCCCCTCCTCAAATATACTCCCAAGCCTATCACCTAGTGCACTTGTGGTTAAATAAGGAGGATAAAACTGTGTTTGGGATGGCTAGTAGTTGACCAAATTGTAGAGAATGGACAGAGGTTCCTGGAAGAATTTCTCCTGTGGTGGCAATATAGTATATGTCTGTATTTCTAGGGTGTGAACAAAGGCAGGAACAATTATTGTCTTAGTGGTTTGGAGTAGTAAAAAAATAACCACTTGTGGCTTGTTTTGGGTTTTACTTTTTTAAACAAACCCTTGGTTTGGACACTTAGTAACTTTCCTCTAACCCTCCCCCAAGGGAAAAAAATTCTAATTTCCGCTTCAAAGTATGATTATATTGAAAATACAATGAATCACCATTATGGTGGAGGATTGTGGGAGAATGGATTAATTCCCACTTTATAAATAATCATGGGGGAGGTTTTTAGGGGGGAGGGAGGATATACTCATGATAAATCAGAAGCCATTTAGTAATGAACAGTCTTACAATGGGATTCCTTTTTAATGTTTATGTCAGTATGACCAGTAATTCAGAGGGAAACACAACAAAACTCAGCATGTCTATGTACTCAACATGGAATGGATTTTGCTTTTCTCTACATTTTACCCCATTTCATTTTCAACAATAGCTTTCATTGTTATTAGAACAGAGTTAGTATTATAGAATTCATTAATTTCATATTAGGAAGAAGAAGAAAAAGGTAAGATGATAAATGTTAAATTTTATAAAAACTAGCTCAATACATTTATCCAGGTAGATGTTTACCAGAATTGCAGGTTATTTCTGGTCTCAGCATCCTAGAAAGGGTTTTTCAAACCCTGTGCCATGAATTTTGCATTGGCATTTTTGGGACATCGAACAGATACATGGTCGGAATTGAAATTGCAGGAATCTATTGTGAAAATGGTTTATTTGCTGAAAAATTTTGCATGCTAGTTTCTGGGGCTTTTCTATTTCTTTCTGAAATATGCTGACAGTAAAGTACTGCAGCTCTTTAATGATGAAGGCTACTTTCATAACTAGCCAGAAGGTTGTGTATAAATGAATGATCCAGCTCATCAGACTCCACTGTGGTTTTTTTGGCCATCTGTCAAAATAGTCAGACTGGTTTGTTGAAAAAGACACAGGTTGCAGATAATTATTGATAATAAGAATGATGTGGAGAAAGCTTTCTAGATAACTCTTTTAACCCTGGCCTATAATTCTAGTATCCAGACAGATATAATAAAATTTTAAAAAATCTTTCAATTAAATTCAGCAAACATTTATTAAGTGCTATGTGCAAGGCACTATGCTGAGGTACTGGGGATACAGTAATGAAAATTATCTGATCCTTGCTTTCATAGAGCTTACAATTTAGTAGGGAGATGAGGTATATATGCAAAAAACTACAATACCATTTATTATGATGAAGGATACGTCAGAGTGGTAATAAGAATTTCAAGAAACTTGAGAATCATTTTTAGTAAAAGCAGCTCTGGAAAGTGTCATAGAAGAGATGATGCCTGATTTGAACCATGAGGAACAAGGAAGTTTTCAGAAGGTTGAGGGAGAGGAGAGGAAGGAACCTGTTCCAGGTATAGGGGCTGGCATCTGTATTAAATGTACAGAATCGAGAAAGGGCAATAGGATGCCCAGCAACAATAAATAAGTACTTTAACTGAGTTAGAATTTATAGTGATCAGGAGTAGTACTTGTGCAATAAGATTAGAAAGGCAAATTGGAGTCATATTATTAAAGGCCTTGAATGACAAATTAAGGCATTTATATTTTGTTTCATAGTCAGGGGGAGTCATTCAAAGATTTCCAGCAAGGGAGTGATGTGTTCAGACCCATACATTAGAAAGATTACTTTGGTCACAGTGTGAAGAATGGATTGAAGAGCAAGATCTTGGCAACTGATTGGACATGAGAAGCAAAGGAGAAGAAAAAGTCAAGTGTGACTATGAGTTATCTGGCATGAGTGACTGGAAGAATCATGGGATGGGCAACAGAAATGGTGATGTTGGGATCAAGTGGTGAAGGATGAGTTTGGTTTGGGACATGCCAAGTTAGAGGTGTTGATGGGACTGCTAGGTGGTGACAGCAAGAAGGAATTAGGAAATGAAGAACCAAAAGTCAAAGAGGATAAACAGACTAGAAATGGGGATTTGGCAGTTACTTTCATCAAGGTCAAAGGTTGAATCCATGGGAATATATGATATTGCTAAGAGAGAGCAGAGAGGACAGCTGAGTGGAAGCACTTAGAAGAAAGGAGAGAAAAAGAAAAATTACCCAAGAAAACTGACTTGGAAGAAACACATAGGTAGAAAACCAAGACAGAGCAGTGTAATAGAACTCAGTGAATGAAAGAATAGCGAGAATGAGGAGGTGGTTAACAGGATCAAACAGGAAAAAAGTCAAGTAAGATGAGAAAATTCATTTGTGTTTTGCAATTAGGAGGTAAACGATACGCTAGGAAAGAAGTAGTTTCAGTAGTAGATTAGAGATAGAAGCAAGACTACAGAAGATTGAGAAGGGAATGTTTGATTAGGAAGCAGAGGTGGCAAATCTAGGTTAGTCTCCACAAGTTTAACCAGGACAGCACCATAGCTTGAGAGTATACAGTCAAATAAAGGAAAGGCTTTAAACCAAATCTTTTGTTTTGCCAATGAATTATATAAATAGGAGTTTGTTTTTACAAAAGAAGAGGTCCTTTAGATTAGTTAATATATTACCAAGAAAATTTTGTTTCCATTGCTGTTAACTCTTTGTTTTACCAGTACTATAAAAGGGGCAAAGAATCATTTAACCCCTTTCTTCAACTAGATTGGAGATTAGTGCCAGGAGCCCAGCTTTTATCCATGTAGAGAGACAACATCTCTTCAATCAGTGGAGAAACTCTCCAAGGGACTCCTTCTTTCCAAAGCTGATTTGGAAACCAAGCTCATCTGCAAAGGGCAAAGTGAAGCCCCTAACACCTAGAAGTATTATAAGCAGCCACCAGGAAAATGTCATAACAGTCACCATAGAAAGGCTGAAAACTATCAAGACAGCCACCTCCAACAGGGCAAAATGCAAGCTGGTTCTCTGAAGCAGAATCTAACAGAGATGTTCTTCCCTTTGTGCCCAGGGGACTCCCCTTTACCCAGCACAAAGGTGGGCAGATTATAATGTAAGTCTTAGTTTATTGACGTTTTGGGTGGTTTTTTTTAAAGATGATGAAAAATAATGCTTTACTTCACTTTGAAAATATTAGAGTGCATACTTTAGTGGACCCTTGGTCTCATCAATATGGAAATGACCTCCAATGGTACAAATCGTAGTCTGTGTGCTTCCTTGTGCTCTGATTCTAGTTTCCAACTCCTATAAATCCTCTATTAGAGCATTTAACCAATGTTTTGGATGTCTTCCTTGATTCAATTCAATAAGCATATATGAAGGATTTACTATAAAGCAAGGCACTGTACCAGGCTCTAGGATAGTAATTCTTACCCTGGAGACTGTGACCTGAAATTTTTTTTTTAAATAATTATATTTCAATATAATTGGTTTCCTTTGTAATCTTATATGTTTTATTTTATTCATTCAGAAACGTTAGTCTGAGAAGGGGTCTATCTGCTTCACCAAACTGACTATGGGTTCCATGACACAAAAAAGTTGAGAATCTTTGCTTAAGGATTACAAAGTATCTCATTTTCTGTTTGCAATAATTTTATCAGATAAGGTCTGATAGATAGGGTAGACTATAGTGGGACAGATGAAGAATAGGTAAGGCTCAGGAATTAGTCATAGACAGGACTCTAATGATGAGGAATTATTTATGATACATTTGAAATTTGAAACAGACATTTAGATTCCCTCAAACCTGAGGGTTTTGAGGCAGTTGACCTTTTTTTTTTTTTTTGCCACTATATTAATCTAACTATTCTAGGAACATAAAGAAAAACATAAAATAGTCTCTACCCTCATGGACCTTACATACTACTGGTTCTTTCAACACTCTGTGGATGCCAGTATAAGACTAGGGTAGTCCATATGTCATTCATCATCACTATATGGATCAGTCTACCTCCCTTTCCAACCATTCTTCTGATATTTTTTACGTGCAGATGCTCATTAGTAACCTGCTATAGCTTACTCATACCCATTGTGTGTCTTTTCATTGACTTTTGGGTCACCTGTAATTTTGATTGTTTGCTTATTATGGCATTCCGTGATTTCAGTCTTGTGAATCTTGCTGGAATTCTTACAGCATCACTGGAAGAATATTTTTCTTAAAAAGATGTTTGCTACGTTTATTTGTTTGTTTTTGCATATCAGGACACAAGTACTCAAAAATACTGTGGGGTAAAGATCATTAGAACCTCAAAAGTGTCTGAATTATTAATATAAGATGTACTATCTTGGATAAAAATAAGAATTATTCATTTTTATACATTTGAAACAAAAATGAATGGCTGGCTAGAAATGATAGTGCTAATAATTTTAATAACTAATACTAATCTCTCTCATCTATCCCCTTCTTTCCACTCACAGTTACCACTCTAGGACCTCATTACCTCTTAAATGAGCTATTGTAACAGAATCCTAATTGGTCTCCTTGTTTCAAGTCTCTCCCCTCTCCAATCCATGTTCTCCACAGACGGATGATTTATATTCCTAAAACAGAGATCTGACAATGCTTGTCTCCTGCTCAGAAAGCTCCAGTGGCTCCCTATTGCCTTTAAAATAAAATGTAAACACTTCTGTTTGATATTTAAAGTCTGGCTTAAATCCTGACTCCAGCCTACCTTTCTGGACTTAGTATTTAGTGCTCTGCCTTCTAGCTAAGCTGGTCTGTTTTCTGCTCCTCAAACTCAATATTCCATCTCTGTGCCTTTGTACTGGCTGCCCCCCCGTGCCTGGAATGCACTACCTCCTCACATCTCCTTCTTTGAAACCCCAACTTTCTTCAAAGAACTACAAAATAAGGCCTTTTCTTACCCCTCCAGTTGCCAGTGCCTCTCCCTTCCACCTCCAGCTGATGTTACCTTGTGTGAAGGTTGTAAACATTTTGTATTTCCTTTTATGCATGTTCTTCTCCCCTACCCTTGCCCACAATAGAATGGAAGCTCTTTCAGGGCAGGGAATTTTTTTTCATATTTATCTTTGTATGCTCAGCACCTAGGACAGGGTCTGGCACATAGTAGGCACTTAATAAATGTTTGCTGATTGATTGATTGACTGAGTAGTTCACAATTTTATAGCCCTTTACAATTTATAAAGTGCATTCCTCACAGATTCATTTTGTCAAAAATTCATGATGTCTTTGATACCATTTCTTCACCAAAATAGATCACAACACCTCTGCGGCCTAGTACATTATCTTTGAGAACTGCTGTGGCAGAAAAATTGATCACCCTGATGAGTCTCACCACATCTAGCTCAGACTGGTCTTCAGACAACAGTCACAGATCATCATTTGTCCATATTTGAAGTCTTCACACCTTGCCAACATTTCTGAGAACTCAAGGTAGGGTTGTGTAAGTAAATGTTCAACAATCAGCTCTTGGGGGGGGGGAATGTATGTAAAACACACTTTAAAGGTTAATCCATACTATCAGCATTTTACCCACTACTTTCTTTTTTTGAAGGGGGAAGGCAAGAAAATTGGGGTTAAGTGACTTGCCCAAGGTCACATAGCTAGTAAATGTCAAGTGTCCGAGGCCGGATTTGAACTCAGGTCCTCCTGACCTCAGGGCCAGTGCTCTATTCATTGCACCACCTAGCTGCCCCTACTACTTTCTTAAATATAGAAAAACAATAAAACAATAATCCAAGTCTTGATTTGTAGCTTTGTCAATTTCTTAGGTGTACTTGTTCATGCTGAAAATTTAACAATCACCTCTCAAGTTAACATGAGCTGACTCCAATCCAAAGTCTCCTCCATATCATCACAAAGCATTGAAGGAGAACTTCAGCAGAAATTTTCCTCCTAGTGATAGCAAGAAACTGCCCACCCTGGGTTAAAAAAATTAGTAGCTAATAAGAAGATAGGCCATAGTTTCTTCTGAGAATACACGTAACTTCTTGAAGTAGGGTAGCATAAAGGGAAAGACCTATTCCCTTGTTTTCATGACTTGGAATCATCCAGTTTAAACTTTTTTTTTTCTTTTTAAGATGAGGACACCCTTTCTCACCCTAGTTGAAAGTGCAGAGGCTAGTCATAAGTCCATCCTTGTTACTGACAGGCATGGCAGCTTTAACTTGCTCCATTTGAAACCTGGGCCAGCTCACCCTTCCTTTAGACAATTTTAGGTCCTGTTCTCAAACCCTACTATACTGATAAAGATCTTAGTGCTGACACCTAACTGACACAATCCACTGCAACTCTACTCCTGAGTTTAGGAAATCTGCTGGCCTCAGCCTCCACACTAGCTGGGGATTACAGGAGTGAGACACTCTACCAAGGTCAGTTTGGACTTTAGAGATAGTATATTCCAAACACTTCATTTTACTGATAACAAAATCAAGGCCTGTAAAGGTATAGGTATTGCCCCAAAGTCACACACTTCCTTAGTGGCAATGAAATATAAGAATCCTAGTTATCTGAGATTCATTCTATTGCCTTTCTGCCTATACTAAACTGACATTTTTCTTATTTTTCCTATAGAAAAATAGGACCTGAGGATAGTAAGGAATAAAAAAAAAAATCATTATTTTTGACCTAGAAAGTACTTTAGAAATTATCTCCTCCAAACCTCTTATTTTGCAGATGAGGAAATTGAGGCTAAGTGACTTACCCAGGGGTTCACCTCATCTATCTCCTTAACTTAGAGTAAGGAACTATTCCATAAAAGTAAAAGTACCCTCTATTTTAAAGTTACTCCAAAGAAAAGTATCTATCTTTTTTCAGGAACCTATTCCAAAGGGTAGCAACTCTTACCAAACAGAAATGCTTTCTTATAATCAACGAATTTTTGTGCTTTTATTCTAAACCTTCTAGGCTTTCATTCTATTTCCTTTTGTTTCATAAAAGTAGAGATTAAAGAATATCTGGTCACCTTATTATGTATATAAATTTTTTTATATAGCCTATTAACAAAGTCCTTTCCTTCCGGCTCAGTATTTTCGATCCAAATTTGCATTTTCCAGTGGTTCTCCTAAAGCACCCTTCCCAAGTTCTTAACATTCTTCTTTATCTAGGGATCTTAGGACACAATAGGAGCCTGATTAATGCTGGTTCTAATGGGGGAAGGACCTCATGATTCCTTCCTATTTGTCCCAAGTCTGGCCGATTTTCTAACTACTGTACTTCCTGACTGACTCTTGGTCAGCTTGTCATCTAACGGGACCTCTGTCACTTTTTCCTCCTCCGGAACTTGAACTAGTCATTCTTCGCCTTGCTTTTGGATAACTGGTGTTTCTTTCCAGTAAGTGGACATCTGAGCTCCTTATACTTCATCTTTGTTATTTGACTGCTCTGATTTAGCAGGGTCACTTTTGAAAACTGATGCTGTCTTCCAATACACTATCAATCTTCTCCTCTCCCAGTCTGACTCTACCTTCAGGCTTAATGAGCAGGTCCTTCTTCTGCATTATCCAAGGCAGTGAATGAAAACACTAAACATTCTTTGTTTTGTTTCCCTGAATTGGACACAAATGCAATGATTTCAACTTTCTCTATAGAATAATAGCTAATCTTTATATAGGGCTTACTATGTGTCAGGCACCATGCCAAGTGCTTTACAATTATTATCTCATTTGATTCTCACAATAGCCCTGAGAGGTAGGTGCTGTCATAATCCCCACTTTACAGATGAGGAAACTGAAGCAAAAAGAAGTTTAATGACTGGCTCAGGATAATATAGTTATTAAGTGTCTGAGGCTAGACTTGAATAATCTTTCAGTTAATTGGGTACTCACCTAATGGTTTTAGGCTTTATAGTCTATTTTCCCAGTTTATTGATTTTAGTGCCTTGAGAACAGAAATATCTCTCCTATTTAAATAGTCTGTTAGTAGGTCTTCTCTGTTTGTATGTTAAACTTCAAGTTAGCAGCTTTCATTTGAATCAGCCTGACTTGGTGCTCTGCTTTCGTTTCAAGCAACCGAATTATGTATATTTGTATACTGTTCTTCCTTTTTATGTTCCATCAGCTATAAATAATTCATGAGATTTCTTTCAGGAAAACACAAAAACCCTTTCTGGTTCCCCTCTTTTTAAAAGGGATGAAGCAAACAGTTAAACTAAGAAAGACCTTCCATCCTTCCAGGGAATCTTGTTCTGAGTCAGTCTATCCAAACAGGTTTATTGAGTGCCTGTTCAAGCTAGGCTCAGCCCCAAGGACCTCAGGAGAGGCCTGTTTCCTTTTCAGTGTATTTAGCTCCCTTTTCTATGCTTCTCTTTGCTATGCCTTTCATGCATGAAAACACTGGCTTTTAATATCATCCCAGCACAGGAGTGTTTTGCTATTACTCAGAAGTAAAACAAGACCATCTGATGAGGTCTCTTTTTTCTTTTTTAATCACATTTAAGCCTTAGATGGAAAAAGAAGGCTACCCCAACAAAAGCAGTCTTTATTTAGACATACAGCTCTAGAAATATTTAGAAATATGTAGCAACAAAGAAAAAACTTCATTTGCAGATAACTGCTTAGCAAATTCCTTTGTATGGTGGGTTCTCTCATTGCTTTCAGGACACCTAGTTTGCTTACTTTTAAGGAGAGAAAGAGCAGATCATAGAATTAGAAGTGAGAGGTATCTTAGAAAACATCTAGTCTAACCCCCTCATTTTATAGATAAGGAAACTGAGGCTCAGAAATGTTAAATGACTCCCTAGGGTTAAGCAGCAAATGGCAGGATGGTATTTCAATCCAGGTCTTGAAATCCAGTGGAGGTAAGTGTTAATTATTATTTTAGCAGTAAATTCTCTAAGATATGCAACATGGGAAACTATTCATGCCTCCTAGGGTACATGAGGAATTTTCACATTTTTCATTGTCGTTAGAGTTCTAAATGTCTACTGGGCATGAAGTAAAATGACTGTACCAATGCTTTTGAAAATAATGCCACCTGATTCAGTGATGTGGGAAAGGCCCAAGAAGTCCTTTTATCTGGTGCTATTACTGCAGATGATCCGGTTTGTCTAGAAGCTGTGGGCTGTCTCTGCAATGACACAGCTCCCATTGTTTCTTATTTCTACCCTAGCTATAAAATGCTATCATTTTAGGGAGGAAAATGATGGGATTCTGTCATGAAGTTGTTTTTTGTTTCTTTTTTTTAAAAAAAAGGTATGGTAATTTTCTTGCTGAAAGGTTTGTTACCCCTGTGCATCAGCATTTAGCATAACATATTTGTGTGTGTGTTTCTAAAACCAATTTCCATCGCACTTACATGATAAAATGGATTTAACAAATATGAAAGCAAAGACTATCTTAGCTTTACCAGGTAGAAGCAGTGTGTTTTTGCTCAGTTAATTCACATCGAGGACGGAGTACTCCCCTTCACTCCCAGAAGATAACAGGGGAAGGAGAAGATGTTGTCCCCATCTTTGAAGCACTTCCAACCCTTTGAAGAGAATGAACATACATGGTCATAAGATACAGAAATGTGAAAATCAATTGCCAAGAAATGCAGAAGGGCTAAGTAATTGGAAAGAAGGGAATGAGGTGGTCAGTTTTTAGAGTCAGAGAGAATGGTTGACAAAGGCTTCATGGTAAGTTTTAAGCAGTTTAGAAAAATATGAAAATCCTCTCTACCTCTGACGAGCTGCACTTTAGCTCAAAGGCAAAATAACTTTTTCATTATTAATCCTTCATGCAAGAATCCATTCAAATGTAAGCTTCTTAAGGGCAGGGGTTTATTATTTATCTTTGTATCTGCCTCAGCACACACACAATGCAAGAACTGAATAAATATTTGAATGAATAAATGTATTTCCTTATTGCTTATAGGATCAAATCTAAACTCCTTAACCTACCATTCAAGGTCCTCTATAATCTAACCTAGTTCTAACATACTTATCTAATTATTTAGCTGTTCCCCAATATACACCCTCTACAAGTCTGAATCAGCTTATCATTCTACATACAGGCTCTCCACAAAGGCAAAGGCCCTTCTCTACCTCCTTCCCTATTTAAATTCAACTCATCTTTCAAGGCTCAGTTAAAATCCTTCCTGTGATTACTCTAGCCTACATTGATCTCTCCTTTCTCTGAATTCCTACAGCACCAATAGTCTGTATGACACAATTTTTCACTTGGTAATGCACTACCTGTGATATTGTTCCCTAATTGTTTTCATTTGAGTATATCTTGGCTTGCCAACAAGACTCTTGGAGGGCATAGCTCCTGTTTACTGCTTCTTTTGTATTCTTCCCCTCACCTTTCTTAGTGCTAAACACAGAGTAGATGCTTATAAATAATTCTAAATTATTCAGGGCAGTGGGTGGACAGGGATAGTGTGACTGGCATGTCCTTTGAAAGTCTTTTTTTCAGTCTTAGAGATTTACTTGAACGTCTTTCCCTAGGTTTACTAGTGCTGCTAAAAAGTTGTAAAATGGGCTAACTTACATTTCTCTTCTGGAAATCCCTGCCTACTATCCACTAGAGATACACAGTGGAGAAACCATATGCATAAACTACGTAATAGTCTTGTGGCTGGTTCCTTTGTCTCAAGTCTTCTCCCACTTCAGTCCATCCTCCCTCAGTTGTCAACCTGATCTCATTAAAGATCTGACCATATCATTCTCCCCTGACCCCTTTCAATAAACTTCAAAAGTTCCCTATCACCTCCAAGATCAAATGTAAAATCTTCTGTCTGGCATTCAAAAGCCTTCATTACCTGGCCTTTTCCTACCTTTCCAGTCTCGTCCTCCACGCCTGGAATTCTCTCCTTCTTGTCTCAGCTTCCTGACTTCCTAAAGTCTCAACTAAAATCTCACCTATACAGGAAGTCTTTCCCAGTGCAGCTTCATGTTAGTGCTTTCACTTGGTGATCACCTCCCCTGAGTTAGATCTTATTTGGCCATCCTTGTTTGCATGTTGTCTTCCCCCATTTGATCGTGCCCTCCTTGAGGGAAGACAATGTTTTCACCTTTCTTTATATCACCAGCACTTATAACACCAGCACAGGGCTTGGTACATAGTGATTGTTGTGTTTGTCCTTCTTTCTCAAAGAGAACCATGACATCAAGGAAATGATGACATGACTTGCAGTTGACTTTGATTTGAGTGAGGGAGGGCTATGCAAGGTCACCAGTCTCACTTTCTCCTCCAGAGTCATCTGGGTCCAGTGGTCAGATAGAGAACAGAATGACTAGAGACGGTCCAGGATGCAATGAGGAACCCTGGCCCTTTCAGGCTAAGGTCTTTTTAGGTTCTCACTGTGAGTATGGTAATGCCCAATCAGTGAATAGGCCTTTTTAGGAAGTGAGTTAAGGGATGGCCCCTTTTTTTGGGGGGGGGGGAGGACATAGTAGGTACTTAATATATGTTTGCTGATTTGACCAAAGGTAAGCAAGGGGCATTTAGGAAGGGACCTAGGTAATCAGTCTCTATAAATGCATTCTCTTTTATAAATG
The DNA here is from genome assembly GCA_028646515.1 of Pseudochirops corinnae. Classification (NCBI taxonomy): domain Eukaryota; kingdom Metazoa; phylum Chordata; class Mammalia; order Diprotodontia; family Pseudocheiridae; genus Pseudochirops; species Pseudochirops corinnae. The sequence continues at coordinate 446,772,138 of CM053585.1, read as the reverse complement.
AAATAATTCAAAGTACTCTACTGACCCACCTTTGGTAGAATGTGCTTGAGTTTTGTCAGCTGTAGGGATCAATTAGTGCTAGTCTTTTCACACTCTATCCTTTATAACCAGGGCCACACAAATTCCAAACAGCTGACCCATGTAATGGAGTTAACTGTTTGCATACATTTATCATTGCAGCAGGCAATGGAGAACAGGCTCTCATTAACAGGACTTAGTTCTATCTCTGTTAAGGTTTCAGCTATCTGAAGAAATATGTTCTCCTTTTGAAACATCTCTCTTTAGCTTAGCTTTCCACTTTTATCATATCATGAGTAACTCTTTAAACCATGCTGTGCCTCTCTGAGCACAATAAATATCCCCCAAAGAACTTATTAATTGAAATTTCAAATATATATATATATATATATACATAAATGTGTGGGTATATACACATACATATATGTGTATGTATGTCTGTATATATGTATATATATATATATAATATGTATATATATATATGTATATATATATATAAGTTAACTACAATGGCAATGTATTGGCATGTATGTATGGAAAGAGAGAGAGAGAGAATGCTACTTTGACACATTTACAACGCTGAGGAAAGGAACCAGAACCAATATTAAAGCTTGTAAAATATGGGCAAGTAATGAGCTACTTTGGGCATAATTTTTCAGGAAATTAAAATCAGTAGGTAAAATGTATTCTAGAATAACTAGCATTTGCCAAACCACCCAAAATACAGAAGAAGAAAAATCTTTTAAGTGTTACATTTACTAGCCCTGGTGATGGGCTAGTTATTTAATCCCAAAGAGATTCAGTTTCCTCATCTGTAAAATGGGAACAATAATATTTTTTATAACTCCTCACCGGGTTGTTTTTTGACTTGAAAGAAGAAATGAAAGAGAAACCATTTCTAAGCCCTTACGTACCATGCATTGAGCTAAGCACTGGAAATACAAATTAAAAAATGAAGACAATTCCTAGTCTTCTTTATGTTTTCAATAGAAGGAGTCAACACATATGGGGGAGTGATGGCCTTGAAGAAGCCATCACAATTACAGGGAAGGTAAAAGGAGACATAAAGAGTTGACCTGATACACACCTTGCAGCAGCAATGACAGTACTGATTTGATTATGATAAAGTACTCTATAAACTTTGAAACAGCCAGGCGGCGCAGTTCTGGGCTTGGTGTCAGGAAGACTTTTTTCTGAGTTCAAATCTGGCCTCAGACACTTACTAGCTCTGTGACCCTGGGTAAGTCACTTAATCCTATCTGCCTGTAGTTTCTTCATCTGTAAAATGAATTGGAGAAGGAAATGGCAAATCACTCCAGGATCTTTGCCAAGAAAACCCCAAATGAGGTCACAAGAGTCAAAAAAGGCTGAACAAATAACTTTGCAAACTTCAAAGAACTATATAAATGTCAGTCGTTATTATTGTTGTTGTTATGACTAGTTCTACCACAGCATAGCATGACCCAGGAAATCTACATTTCCTTTTTTGATGCAATTGATTTTTCCAACTTGTGATTTTACCTGTGTAGGTAATCGCTAGTATGAAAACACCACTACTACACGATAACTTTATTACATATTTAGAAGGAATAACAAGTTGTACAGAATAGATTTGCAGTTTCATGTGCAATCTTCATTTTTTCTAACATACCAAGTTATGGAAATGCTTGTTTTGTTTCTTAAGTTCAGAATAAAATAAATAAAATTGAAAAAAAAAACCCACCAACACCATTACAGGTCAGCAACTCCTCTACAACTAATAGTCTTATAGAGGGGTGTGAGGGGAAAGGAGGAGGGGTCACTGTGGCACACTGAGATGTTCAGTCATTTGTCCTTCACACATTCAGTAGTGTGTCAAAAGTGGACCATCCTCTCTATGCCACGATGCCTCTTTTTTGATATAGTATATGAATATTAATCTGCAAGAATCATGGAATCTATCAGCAATGACTTTTTTGGGCATAGTCAAAGGTGCTTTGGAATAATTTTATTTCATTTCAGTTAGATTGTAGGCTATTGAGAACAACTAAGCGCTTCTAAATTTTGTGTTTTCAGAAAGCACTCAGTATTTTATTAAATTATTACTATCACTATCATTGTTATTTTAAACCAAGACAAGTTTAGGTGATGTGAGTGTCAACTGGGTACAGGAATGCGACAGGCTAGTAATTTCATTATGTTGTCAGAGAACTGAAAGCACTGCTTATTTCCTAGTGATAACAACTTGAATAGTTGGATGTCTTGTCTTCCTTCTAGAATAGGTTTTCACACTTAGGAAAAAAAATGGCAAGGGTTGTGCATATAATAGATGCATATTCATTATTTGACAGACAATTCTTAGACATTTAGGGTATTTTTTTCTTGACTCAAACTTTTGAGTATAGGGAACTCAAGTTGAAGAAATTTCCTCTGTTGATGCATGTTAACCACTTCTCTGCAACTGATAGTACAAAGGTTGACTTGGGGAACTGATAGGTTAAATAGGTTAAAATAATAGGTCACACAGCTAACAATATGTATCAAAGGTAGGAAAAGAAAAGCCTTAGAACCAACCTGGCCTTCCAGCAGCCTGATGGTCCAGAAGCATTCTGAGACAATAACTCTACCTAGGAGCCCAAATTACTTCTTACAGACTTGTCTTGGGCTTGGCCTGAGACTTTGGAAGTAGTTAATGGGGCCCCAGTACCACCCCATAGTTTGGAAGCAATGAGCCAATGTGGAATACCATAAGATCATTTCATTTTTTGGCATACAGTCCTCAGACCTGACATAGAGGAAATTCTCTAATGTTAAGAAACTCTTTAAACTTTCCACATTCTATTTTGGTTCCACCTTACCAATGAGTGGAGGAGAGATGAAAGAGGAAGGGTGAAAAGGAGGGGGATTGTGAGAATGAAGAAATACTTTTGGAAGGACTTAAGAATTTAATGGAGAGGCAAGATGGAACAGAGGTATTGCAAGGAGGAGGGCATTGAAATAGCAGCATTCTAGCTGCTTCTTAGAAAAGCAGATTTATTAGCAATCCTGATTTCAAAACTAACTTTGTCAGTGAGCCTCTCCTTAACTTGTGTAGAACTTCATGTTGAATTCATCTCCATATCTTGCACTTCTCTAGCTAGATTGTCACGTCCTTGTTGAAAATAACAAAAACCCTAATATTTCTGTCTCCCTGTTGTCAGCATCTGTTATGGAAGCAGATAATGGGCCCCTAAGTGACCTAACTTACCTGTGGAGCAAAGAGAAATCCTTATGTTGCCTCCATTCTCAGGACTTCATGCTTCAATTTCCTCTTCTATAAATGAAGACGTTAGCCTTAACAACCTCTTAAATCCCTTTCAGATCCAAATATATGATCCTAGGAAAAGGTTCTTTGAAATCTGTCTGGATTTCAGAGAGTCTCTTTTGACATGGGGAATAAGGTAGAATTGACTAAGGGGCCAGGGGGAGGGATGGGGAGAGTAGAATATCTCTGGTTATTCTTGTGCCTGAATCTGGCTCCCATCCCCAACCTGAGACCTTCCTACTCCAAGACTTGCCTCTCATTCAAGATATTAGGGAACAAAAATGTCATGTCTAGAATTTCTCTGGATAATCTCAAACCATCCTTTGGAGACATTAGTTCTAAACTTTACTTCTCCTCTGTTCTATAGCTAATGTGCCTTAAAGGTATAAGCCTGCATGGCACAGTGTGAGGCACTATGTGTAGTGGATAAAGCACTGAACTTGAAAACAAGAATTAAACAGCCAGCACGACTGACATACAACGCTATGGACAATAATTTTAAAAGCTCATATTTAAGGTTTGCAAACTTTAGCTTTAAGGTTTGCAAATTTGGTTGTTCAGTCATTTCAGTCATGTCCAACTCTTTGTGACACCATTTGGGATTTTTTTTTTTTGGCAAAAATGCAGAGTAGTTTGCCATTTGCTTCTCCAATTCATTTTACAGATGAGGAAACTGAGACAAACAGGATTAAATGACTTTCCCAGGGTCACATGTCTGAGGCCGGATTTGAACTCAGGAAGAGTCTTCTTGACCCCAGGCTCCTCACTCTACTGCATCACCTAGCTGCCACTAGATTTGCATGTACATACATTATATGTATATACACACAAGCATATACATACATATGTATGTTTATATGTACATACATACACACATATGTGGGGGGGATTCAAATTCAGATCTTCCTGACTCTGAGTCCAGTATTCAATACACTGTGCCATCTAACTGTCCAATAAGTATGGCCATTACTGGCAAAATAAAATATTCTGTAGTGGTAAACCTATTCTCTAGTTCAAAGAAAGCACTGCCCGTCTCTACTTCAAAGATACTTCAAAAAAGCCTAAACACCATCTCCATCTAAATGAGTCTAGTTTTATGCTTTTTTCTTTCCCCCAAAGGTTGTGTTGGAGAAGGGATGGATTCATGATTTTACAGCCCTTTGCTAACTGTGTTGTGATTATAGATAGGTGGTCCCATTATCCCTGAAGTCCCTTATAGTTCTAACATTCTGTAAGTCTGGGTATTTATAAATCCTTAGTTTGGAGAGTTAATGATCTTGCCTCTGAAAAAATGGTTTTGGCCTTAAAAACAACAAAGAGAAAGTCCATTGAGCTCTGTCATTTCAAGAGAATTCCCTAACATTCCCTTTTAAATTATGATGCTAAAATGATTCTCCCCCGAGATAGCTGGAAGCAATTTGCTTCGTAAATCAGGGAAGCAAACATTCCACCTTGCCAAGACTGATTGAGTCGTGGGCATCATAATGCCTGTGGCAGGTGAGTCAGACCATAAAGCTGCTTCTGTTAGATAACAGGCTCCTCTAAGAGGGCCAGGCCAGCAGCTACCAAGGCTTAGAGTAGTTCTCATCAGGGTGGTCCATGGTTTTTGTGACAGTGATTCAGTCAAGTCATGCTGCTGCTTGGCCCTTTGGCTCCTTGAGGAGGTGTCAGGTATCAATAGCATGGCAAGACTATTCCTCTATGGAAATTACTTGGCTTGGAGAAATGAATATCCATTAAAGAGCAAGAGAATGATTGTAGATATGGTTACCATTGGAATGGAGAGTTTTGAACCTACAAATAAATGAACACAAAGATTTGGATTCTTTCTTAGCTTTTGGAGAAACATTAAAAAAACAATTAAAATATGACCTGAAGAAACTTTTTCCATGGTAGGTATAGCTGTTCCCTTGCCCTGACAGCATTACTTTGTTGTTATTCAGTTGTGTCCAACTCTTCATGACCTCATTTGAGGTTTTCTTGGCAGAGATACTGGAGTGGTTTGACATTTCCTTCTCTAGTTCATTTTACAGATGAGGAAACTGAGGCAGAGTTAAGTGACTTGTCCAAGCATAGTATTATTAGCTGTCATAAAGCCTTAGAGATGGAAGGGAATGGAGAGATCACCTAGCCCAAGCCCTATTTTAAAGGTAAAGAAACTGAGGTCTAGAGAGGTTAACTGATTTCTTGAAAGTTGATGAGTTATATATTAATAGAAATGAGACTAGGTTGTAAGTGAATGCGTTTTCCAGGACAGTAGGTGGCCTCTACTTAGTGATTCAACTACTTCCAGGATTACACTGGTATGATGGGAGAAGTTCAATAAGCAATGCAACAGACATTCATATAGATGACAGATACACAGAGAGATAGACAACTGTAAATAACGATCATTTATAATATTTATTATTATTTAATATTTATTTATGTAGAGACAAATGGGACTAAAAGGAAAGAAAAATGAATTCACAAAAACCTGCCATTTCCCATACTCTTTCTTCTCTTACCACCACCATACCACTACTCCCACAATCAAAACAAAAAGGAAGGAAGGAAGGAAGGAAGGAAGGAAGGAAGGAAGGAAGGAAGGAAGGAAGGAAGGAAGGAAGGAAGGAAGGAAAAAAGGGAGGCATGGAGGAAGAGAGAGAGAGAGAAACAAACAAAAAAAGAAACAAAGAGAAAGAAAGAAAAGTAATCAGAGGAGGCTAGACCTGCCTTTACTTTTGGCAGGGTTATTTTTCTCCCTCAAGTCAAACCTTTAGTATAGATTCAAGAAAATTAGCAATAAGGGGAAGTGTATTTTGGACAGGGAGATCCAAATGATTATTGTGAGTGATGGTGACTAAAACAATTATTATTGTATTGATTTTGCTTTTTAGAGTAAACATATATATATTTCTTTATTTGAGCAATTGTAAAGAGCATGCAGTTCTTGAAATTCAAAGAGATTTCAAAACTTTCTGGTGCCTATTAATATTCTAAAATTTTTATCCCAGAGCATGACATTACATGAAAAAGCAGATATATTCAGCAATGCCACATGATTCACTAAAAAATAATTTTTTCCTCTTCAAGGTCATTTGGTGGGACTGAATATTAATAGCAATGTGTGGGCTAGTTCAGTTCTAGTTGTTTTTTCTATGTAAACGCTGAATTCATAAAAGCTAAGTGGTCAAGGCCATTGTAGACTAACAGAGTAAAGCCATTTCTGCAAGTCTGCCTGTGAATGGTTGGCATTCAACTGTATGAAACCCACAGGGAGGGTAGAGTCAGAGAGCAGAACACCAGAGGCTTCCAACACAACACTGCCCTCTGGAGCCTCATGACTCAGTCTCTCTCATCCAACAAAGGAAACAAAAGAGAAAGTACCAACAAAAGGTCCTGATCCCTGTTGTTGAAATGAATAGCATGGTGAGATGAGTAATGCAAACTGTTATAAATAATATGGAAGTATAAAGTCATTTATCTCAGCTATAAATGCCATGTCAGGGATGAGTTAATAGCAGAATGAAACCTGCCTGGGGCTGAAGATGAGCACACATAATAATGTCAAAGCATTCAAGTCTGATGAAGGTTCCTGGGCAGAAATCTCCCATTAGATTGAATTCTGATGGAATCATATCACATGGTCTCAGTGAATAAAACAATCACAAGGTCAATGAGCTGGAGCATAAGTTTCACTGGAGCAAGGCCTGTTCCCTTAGTTAATGTGATTACAAATCTACAAACAGGAAGTAACATAAACACTCTGTCTCAATGTAGGGAGGTTTTCACAGTTATATGTATACATGTATACATCCGTACACATAAATACTGTACAGTGAACTAGGTAGAGGAAAACACATGGTATGTGTCTGTGTGATTGGAAAACAAGGGTGAAGAGGAATCTTTGAATCATGTCATTGTGATCATTTAAAATAATTTACAAATTAATGAATTATAACGAAACAGATGGAAGAGACTGGTCGTAGTATCCAGGCTTGGGAACTTAGGAAGCTGATATTTTATTGAGATTTCAGAAATTAAGAAAGCTTGGATAATTTAGACTAAGAATAGTTTTTATGTGAGACCTTGTACTTAAAATTAATCATTTATGGGGGGGGGGGATATGTTATTTTGTTGGTCAAGAGAAATTCAGTAAGGAAGTGGCTTACAATAAAGAAAATTATTAAAAGTGACTAAAAGGGAATATTTTCTCCATTTACCACAAAGAAGAGCAGCTTTATATAAAGACCTGCTTAAATCGTGCTCTTTGAGGAATGCCACAAAGACTGTCTACCAAAAAGATATCATTCATCTACCTGGCATGTTGTTTAATTCCCCTGGTCACTGCTGAAATACACATACTACTTGAGAACCTACCTATCCACAAAGGAAAAACCAAATGGTTGAAATAAATTCAGTGCAACTGCACAATCCATTGATTTAATTGGTCAGTAAATATATTTTTATAGATACTGAAAATAAGCAATGAGTTTGGTCCATAATTGAGTAAGAGAAAAAGAATGGGTTTAATTTTCTTTGGTAAATTGCATAGTTCTCTCAACAATGCCACCATATTCCCTTAAAACAAAAGCCATCTTTTAAACACCAATATTCAGAGAATTACAGAATCCTAAAGTTGCAAGGACTTCAGGGGCCCTCTACAGCATACTTAAGCAGTCATCCATCCTCTGTTTGAAGACCTTCAATGAAGGGAAACGCTTTACATCCCATGGCAGTTCATCCAACTTTAGGGTAGTTTCAATTGTTAAGTAGTTTTTCCTTACATCATGCCTAAATCTGAGTTTTTATAACTTCTACCTGTTACTCTTACTTCTGCCCTTGGAAGATAAGCAGAAAAAAATCTAATGCTTTTCCCATGTGCTCTTCAAACATTTGAATAGAGTTATCATATCTCTGAAGTTTTCTCTCTTCCAGGCTAAACATCTGTTCTTCTTTTAATTGATCTTCCTGAGGTCTCACCACCCTACTTATCCTCATCTGGATGTAATCTAACTCATCAATGACCTTCCTAAAATGTATCACCCAGAAATGAAGACAGAACTCTAGATATGGTCAGATTAGGGAAGAGCTGATAACAATGTAAGCAGTTCAAAGACTCTTATCAATTACTCTATGTCCTAACACCTCTTTTTCTAATGATACTATCTGGTTGTGAATCATAAAAACACCACAGTCCCCAAAGAATCAAAGTTGTGGTGACCCAAAGATAATGGAAATGTACATAGTGAATTATAAGTATATTCACAATGATAACTGGTACACAAGAAGTGGGGTAAAAGATATTTTAGTACAGAAAAGTGTGATCTTAGAAAGAAGTGTATACATAGTCTGCTAAAGGAATAACAAATAGTTTGAATTTTCCATTGGTCTCCATGGGCTGTCACTAGATCTAAGGAAAATCCTGTTTTTTATGATGAACTTATGGGAAGATATGAGCAGGAGTCACATAGAATGTATTCATGGGTTTTGATCTGCATTGTTACAGGAAGTACCAACATCAATTAAGAGATAGGTGACAGAGTACTTGGGATCTATTCTCTTCCCCAACCAAGTCTGTTCATCAAATCTGCATATTGTCACCTTGGAAGATATAGAAAGTCTAGCTATGAGTGGAAGAAATATCAGATAGATAGGCTTTAATAGACTGAGGAGAAACATGGAAGCAACAAGTCCTGGAGGAGAAAAGAAGGTAGTACTGCCTAAGGTGGTCAAGGCTGAGTGCCAGGAGTTTAGGAAATACCACTGGGCCAGGAATGCAAATCCCCAGCAAATGAACCATTGGGACATCCATAGAGAAAGAAGAATGCAAAATGGGGAAAGATCACTGAATATAAATATTACCAATATTACTCTTTTGTCAGACCACAAACCAAGATTTTTTTTCCCATTTAAGTATAAGTAATGAAATGTCATGTTTTTTTCCCTTTTGGTTTGGAAGTCCAATTTTCAGTTTTTCTACTCCATATCCTACTGCATATGAGTTGTGTGACTTTGGGTACATCATTCTACCTCTTTGGGGGTCTCGTGTTCTGCTTTTGTAAAATGCATGAATAGTACTAGAATAAGAGATGTCAAACTCCTTTTCCACAATACTCCTCAGCACAACTGGAACCAGATTAATATGTAATTGGGAAATGTTTAACAAAATAAATAAAAATACAATAGAAAATAAATGTTACTTAGTGGTTTTCTAAGTCAATATAGGGCCTGCAGGGATCTACTTCTATTTGAATTTGACACAATTAAGTGAGATAATATTTAAAGTCCTTTTGGATCTAAATCTTTTAATCTATATAATAACTCAAAAAAGTGGTTAGACACAATGATGTCACTCCCACTATTGCCATAGAAAATATTCTTGACTTTATCGGTAGGAGAGATAGTTTCTTCAAGTTTTTTCTTTGGTCCAGACCTTTGATTTTGTGGAGAAGTGATGCAAATCAGTAATTCACAAGAAACTTATAATTTCTTTTTAAATATAAATATTTTATTGATGTTCTCATTTTTTCAAATACTGTCACTTTCCAAACAAAGACTGCATGTTTTGATTATAGAAGCTACGTGGGGCACTAAGAAATTAGACCACGTGGTAAATGTCAGAGACAGTTGAACCCATGGCTCCCCATCTCTTGGGTCAGCCCCTTATCCACTATTCCATGTTGCCAATTAAATGTAAACTCAAAGGGTATCAAATACATTTCTATATCTTAGCTGAGATGGCAGGGCAAAATTGTATTATTTACAAATACAATTTATAAATGATAGTTTCTCTGGGCACATTAAGGGAAACTTCTTTTCACAGGAGAAATAACCACAAAGACTGAAGTGTACAACTGGAAAGAAATGTTTATAATTTAAAACATCATTTGGAAGAGATCACCAAATCTGTGATTTGTCTTGGATTTGTCTGACTCTTGGTTTGCTCTAATTATTTGCTCTGATGTTTGCATTGCAATTGGATTATATTAAAAATAATAATGACTGTTAATTAGAACATTTAAATTAGGTGACAAATATTTTCCTTTCTAATGTGCTAATCACCAGACTGTGAAGCCTATATGGAAATTTTTAGGTAAGACCATCGTCATGGTAGCAAGCAAGCCAGGCATTGGGCTAAGCATTGGGGATACAACAAATACAAGCAAAAAACCAGTCCTGCCCTCAAAGAGCTTGTACTCTAATGGGAAAGGATAATACATAAATGGGAGATGAAGGAGTTGGGGTAAGAGTGGGTAGAGAAAGTACTTTCATGGAGGGGAGGGGATATGGTGGCAAAGTGCAGAGATAGAAGCAAAACTGAAAAGTGAATGAAGCATTGCCAGCCTGACCCTGTCCCAAAAATTAAGGTCCTGGAAGAAACTCACCAGCTGAAGAAAGAGGCTTTCATAGCAGAGGGATGTTCCAAGGTGAGAAGACTCTACCAATTGCCAAAAGGCTTCTATTTAGTCTATACAAGTGGAGAACTTTATGGGCTTATACTTTTGCATTTGATTTCCAAATTTCTAAGGAGAAAAAGGTATCAGAAAACATCTTGCCTCTTCCCTTTCCTCCATTAGGAAATGAAAGGTAAAGGCTAGATCAGGGTAGAGAATCTGCAACCTCAAGGCCCCATGTGGCCTTCTGGGTCCTTAAGGGCAACCCTTTGATTGAATCCAAACTTCACAGAACAAATCTCTTTAATAAAGCAATTTGTTTTATAAAACTTGAACTCAGTCAAAAGGCTGCACCCAAGGACCTAGAAGGCCACATGTGTCCTCAAGGCCGCAGGTCCCCCACCCCTGGGCTAAGTAGTACAATGAAAAAAAAATATCAATTTAGGAGCTTCACCTGGCTTTTAGTTCAGTAAACTAGCTATGTGATCTTAGGCAACTTGCTTTGTCTCTTTGGTCCTCCTCTGTAAAATATGAATGTTAGGCAAGATAAGCTCTAAAATCCCAATTAAGGTTAGATGGTATGTATGCTTCCAAAGTAGTGCCACTGTTCTAATGAAGTGGGATTTTGAGCCTTGAATATCTGATTATGGACCCAATTCTACCATTCCTCATTGTGGAACAATATTGGTGGCAGTAATTCCCAAATAGTGGCTGCATCTACTTCTCTGTTCTTCCCCCCCTCCTTACTTAATTTTTTCTCAACCACATGTAAAAAAAATTAACATTCATTTTTAAGAAAACTTTTCATTCCAAATTCTCTCCCTACCCCCAACTCCCTCTTTAAGAAGGCAAGCAATTTGATACAAATTATGCATGCACAGTCATGTAAAACATTTCCATATTATTCATATTGCAAAAGACCAAAAAAGAAAGAAAGAAAATTGTGTTTTTATCTTCATTCAGACTCCATTAGTCCTTCCTCTGGAGGTAGACAGCATTCTTCATAAATTCTTCAGAATTATCTTTGATCATTGTATTGCTGAGAAGAGCCAAGTCATTCACAGAATCATTGTTCAACATTGCTATTACTATATACACTGTTCTCCTGGTTCTACTCACTTCACTTTGCATCAATTCATACAAGTCTTCTCAGGTTTTTCTGAAAGCATCTTGTTTGTCATTTCTTATAACACAATAGTATTCCATGCCTCTCTGTTCTGTTCACAAAAACTTTTAAAAGTTCTGTGTCCTTTGACACAATTTAAAGATTGTCAATCTGGAACCATTAATGAGAACTAAATTTACTGACTCATTTGCTGATTTTTATTTCAAGCTAATTACAGAATTAACTTCATGCATAAAGAAAACATGAACTGGAACAATGCACATTTTGCCATGACCAGTTAATGTCATTTTGTTTCAATATATATTACCAAATCATAATGACACTAAATCCATACAACCAGTTACATTATTCAGTGGGATTAAAAACAATGGCAAAAAACCTGGAAAGGACCATACAAACCTACCTGCATTATGTATGGTAGATCTGCATTGAAATGGCTAGTGATGTTTAAATCCAATGCTTGACTGAACATTGCTATTTGCATGTAGAAACCATGTTAAATCAACTTTTAATGCCTCCTCCTTGGAAATTTCATAGCTGTATCAAAATGCAAAATGAAGACCAGTTCTTAACCACCCCATCAGTATCCTCCAAAAGTCAAGTAATTCAAGAGTAGCTGAATTGGTTTGTGCATATAAACATGGTCTTACATAGTTTAATAATTTTATAAACTGGGAAACACTAGATCACAATGACTACAGTATCATTATGACTTACCTCTAATTTATTTATAAAGGTGTTTGTAACTAACATCCAAATGAGAAGAAAAAAAACCAGTTAATTCTTCTGTTGTTAATAAATATTCACTAGTCTCTTAGAAAACTTTTGAGAGTTCTTTGGACAGCAAGGAAATCAAATCAGTCAATACTTAGAAAAATTAATTCAGACTACTCATTGGAAGGATGAATACTAAAACTGAAGCTTAAATGCTTTGGCCACTTAATGAGAAGATGGGCCTCATTGGAAAAGACTTTGATGCTGGCAAAGATTAAAGGCGGAAGGAAAAGTGGATGGGAGAGGATGAGATGGATAGATAGTGTCATGGAAGCAATGAACATAAACCTCGACAGACTTTGAGAGAAAATAAAGGATAGAAGGGCTTGGCATCTTGGTCATTCTCATTATTCATGGAGTCACAGAGTTGAATACAACTGAATGAATGAACAACAGCAAAGTCTCTTAGTCTTTTCCTCCGTCATGAATCACATTCTTAATATCCTTTTACCTTTTATAGAGTAACAATATAGCTCTTCATAAACCTAAAAAAATATACTTTCATTCATTCCTCAACTCTTTCTAGCTTCCATATACTTCAAATGCTTATTATATAAGAATATTCCCTAGTGTTTAGCACAGTGCCTGGCACATAAAATGCATTTAATAAGTGCTGATTGATTAATTGCTTGATTGACTATAATTAATTGATAATTATGATTTCACTCATTTTATTATAATTAATCATTGTAAATTAATAATTGGTTATAATTATGTAAGGCATGGTATATGCTTATATCTGCTGCACACAGAGCCAGTTACTCAGCAGAACAATTTTGAATGAAACTTGATGCTAAGTGGTACAATGGATAGGGTGCTAGATTGGAGTAAGGAAGACCAGAATTCAAATCTTGACTGAAATTCACTATATGAATATAAGAAAATAGTTTAACTTCTTTCAGCCTCAGTTTCCTCACCTATAGGGTAAGGATAATAATAGTATATCCCTTGCAGGGTTGTTGTGAGGATTAAATGAGATAACAAATGTAAAATGCTCTGCAAACCTTAGAACGCTACACGAATGCTAGGGATTGTGATTATTTTCCTTACAAGGAACCTCAGAAATTATCATCCTAAATCAAACTGCCAAATTATGTACATGATAAAAACAAAGCTTAAGGAAAATGATAAACTGGAAGGAGGAAAGATATTAAAACTCCTTAAAAGAGATTTTTTGCAATAAATTAGCCCATATGGTTCTAAGGCAGTTAAACATATAGTATGCACATTGCTGGGCATATGGTTTTGTACTGGTTTTAACATGTTGTTGTAGACTGTTTGCTAATATTTTATTTTTTTAAGTTTTTGCATCAATATTCAGCTAGGGATATTGATTTACGGTTGGCTTTCTATATCTTATCTTAATTTTATTACCCCCAGTGCCCAGTTTAGTGCTCTTTGCACACAGTAGATACTTTCTGAACATTTGTTGAATTGAATATGAGCTACTAAGTTCTTCCTGGTTTAGGTATCAAAACTATATTTGTATCACAGTAAGAGTTTGCGGGACCTCTTATTTTTCAGTTTTCCAAACAGTTTATATAGTATTGGAATTAATTGCCCTTTGAATGCTTGATGAAATTTGTTGAAAATACATATGATCTTAAATTTCTTTTTTTTATGATATTGGCTTATTTAATCTTTTTTTTTCTGTTAAATTGGATATCTCGTATTTTTGTAAGCTTTCATTCATTTCCTCCAAGTTATCAATTTTGGGAGCATATAACTGGGCAAGTTAATTCTTGATAGCTTCCTTTGTTTCCTCTTCAATTGTTGGAATAGAAATAGAAAATAGAAGGGAAATAGAAAATAGAAATAGAAAAAGAAAGGGAAATAGAAAAAGAAGGGACCTCTCCTTTACTTCCTTCATGATTCCTCCTCCAAGAAGAGGTGTTCCTCAAGGTCTGCTCTTGACTTTCTTCTCTATAATCTCTTCCATGTCAGTGCACTCAAATCTATGACTTCAATGATTGCCTCTAAATAGATATTCTAAAACCTCTATCTACATGGCTAATCACTAACTATTTACATGATGTACACGCCTGCGTGGCCTACCAACTCCTCAAACTCAACCTGTCCAAAACCAGACTTTCCCCCTAAACCTGCTCTTCCTTCTGACTTCCCTTTTTCTTTCTTTCTTTCTTTCTTTTTTTTTTTTTTTTTTTTTTTTTTTGCTTTTTTTGGAGGGGGAAGGCAGGGCAATTGGGGTTAAGTGACTTGCCCAATGTCACACAGCTAGTAAGTGTTAAGTGTCTGAGGCTGGATTTGAAGTCAGGTCCTCCTGATTCCAGGACCAGTGCTCTATTCACTGCCCCACCTAGCCACCCCTGACTTCCCTGTTTCTAATAGTAATAGTTTGTACTTTTGTCATGTTTTAAGATTCGCAAAGTGCTTTATGAATGCTATTTTATTTGATCCTCATAATAACTGTGAAGTAGGTGCTGTTATACCCAGTTTGCCAATGAAGTGCCTTAGGCAGAGATAGTTAAATGACTTCACACGGCAAGTAACTATCTAAAAAAAGACTGAAATTCAGAATTTTCTGATTTCAGGTGTTGTGCTTTAACTACCTACTGTACCACTTAGCCACCTAGTCCAGTGAGGACTATCATTCACCTACTCCTCCACATTCAAAAGTATACAGTTATCCTGTACTCCTTCTTCTGCCTCTCAGATGCAATTGGCTCACAAGTTTTCTCAAGTTTTCCTTCAAAAATGTTCTCATGTATCTCCCCTTCTCTTTGCTCCTACTTCTACCATGCCAGCATTACCACTGACCTGGGTCAGCTTGCTAAAAGGCTTTCCTACTTCCATTCTTTCCCTACTCCCATAGACCCTTCTACTGCCAGACCAACCATTAGCACTTCGATATAAATCAGGTCATGTCATCACTTTGCTATCTATTGCCTCCTGAATAAAGTTCAAAGTCCTTTACTTGGCATTTGAGGTCCTCTGAAATCTGGTGTTACCAAAACTTTTCACTCACCTACACCTCAACACATATTCTATACCCTAATTAAAATGATTTACTCCATCCCCTGAACATACCCTGAGTTTTCATTCCTCCTTCCCTTTGTTCATATTGTTCTCATCTGTTTAATTCTTCTCCAGTCTTTCAATTTCAACTCAAAAGCTTCTTCCTCCATGAAATTTCCTCATCTCATTATTCAATAGCAACTTCTTCCCACTTCCCCAGGCCTCACACAGTATATTTTTGAACTTCTCTGATGCATTTATTCTGTATTATTTTGTTGTAGTGTACTTACCTGTATATGTGCCTTTTTTCCTGGTAGCGGTTCTCAACCTGTGGGTCACAACCCCTTTGGGGGTTGAACAACCCTTTCACAGGAGTTGCCTAAGACCATTGGAAAACACATATTTCTGATGGTCTTAGGAACTGAGACACCACTCCTCTATCCTTCTCCAGGCGGGTCTGCCCACATGCAGATACACCCACATGTGAGTATTAAAGGGTCGTGGCATTAGGAAGGTTGAGAACCACTGTACCAGAGTAAAATAATGATATTCACTCAAAGGCAATGAAAAACATTATTTTGCAGGACACTTGGTCATTTCATTTTGCAATGTCCATGATGAGCAAAACCAAAAAAGACTTCCACGAAGATAATTGCAATTTATGTGACAATATCTATTTTCATAGAATGATAAAATCATAGGTTTAGAGCAGTCCCTAGAGGTGATGAGTCCATTTGACAAATGAGAAAACTGAAACGTCGAGACATTAGGTGACTTACCCAGAGTCATACAACTAGTTAGTGTTCAAGTCAATATTCAAATGTAAGTCTTCCTGAATCAAGGTCCCAGCACTTTACACCCTGATGCCAAGTGGTCAAGAAATTCTATGGAGAGCTTGACAACATCTGTCAAATCTGTACTTTGATACTCAATGAGGATAATCAAAGGTCAGCAAAGGAGCTAATGCAAAAAGAATTTTGGAAAGTAAGCTTCACATTCAAGAACCAAGAGGCCAAAGGCTTATAAACTGAACAAAAGTCTCTTGCCTGTATATCATGAACACTTTCTTTAAAAAGAGAAGGTATGGAACATGGTAAGCACTGAATAAGATCACAAAAAATAAAATTATTTATATCTTGACAGATGAAAAATGACTGGTTCATAGGATAATAAATTTAAATGTAGAAAGGACTCTAAAAGTCACTTGATTTAAGCACTCCATTTTAGAGATAAGGAAACTGAGGATGAAAAATTGCAATAATAATAACAATAATGATAACTAACATTTATATACTGCTTACTATGAGTCAGAAACCTTTCCAAAACACTGCTGGGAGCATAACAGATTCAGTTATGGCGTGTCATCAGACCATTGACAAATCAGAGCAAAAGTCAAAATCAACATCAAATTAGGAGAATAAAGATAAAAAGAAACTGCATAGTTAATAACTTCTTTAGACTGATTTATTCACACAAGCTCTTTATGCCCCTCAAATGCCCCAAGATAGTCAACTACCAAGAAGAGGACGTTTGTCTCTACTTATCCACATTCAGAAGTTTAAGTGGTGAAAAACAAACAATATAACAAGTAGGCCAAAGGGGCCCCAAAATTGCTTTTTCCAGCAAACATTTTGTCTCTTTACCAACTCAAGATATATGGCAGCCAGAAAAAACTTAGTTTGCAATATAAATTCATTCTGAAGAAGGACATTTGAAGATTATGAATAGTATCACTCACAAAATAGTGAAGACCAGTAGAGAGAGAAACAAGGTTATAGAATAATTTATCTCACACCCAGATAATCCATATCATTCTCAGAAATAACACTTAAGAAGATTAAGAACTCCTGAGCCAGACAACGTAGATAGAGTAAGCTTGTACTAAAGCTGATAAAAGTTTGAAAGAATATTGAGGCACCATTTTATGATATAGCTCAGGGAAGCAAATGTGTGCCACTCCCCTACCCTCCAAATAGGGATGAAGTGAGAATCATACATAATATTACTACCTAAAAAAGCAACTACCTAAAAAAGGACATGATAACCACTGGCCCATATACCAGCTTTCTCATATCTGTAAAATCTTTATGTTCTAAACACCTATCGAGAGTATCCTTAAAAGAAAATATAGGAAGGGAAAAAGAAAACTTTTGCAAATACTTTTTTCAGCAGACCACACATCTTTACTCAAACAACTGACTAAATGATGCTGTGAATCCAAAATCCCACCATATTAATTGATTGTTTTAAAAGTATTCAGTTCGGTAGAGTAAAACAGTTTTAAAGTCTCTCCTCCAACAAAAAATATTTCATAATTTTAAAGCATGCAAGATTCCTTGATAAACAAAACCATGGAGGTAATTCAATTTAATGACCCTGGGATTATTAATATCAAACAACATATAGAACAGGGTATCTTCATCATTGTCATGGAAAATGTCCTCAAATTATAAAAGGAAGAGAAATGATTCCCTTTAGACGTAAAGTCCTTAAGATGCTTCTATCTGCAGATGTTATTATGCTAATATCATCATGCACCCAGAACATGGTTAGATCCATGATAACTCAAATACATGGAAATTAAAATTGATAAAAAAAAATATCTGCCATTCAGTTTATGAAAAGTAGTTGGACAATTAGTCTATTCATTAGTACAGCAGCAATACATACATCTGTAACAGGCACTACAGACAGTGAGTGACTTGGGAAACCCAAATACAGCACTTCACATTTATTTATTGAATTTTATCTTTGATTCAACCGAAAGATCTATACAGTTGAGATATTTTTCAACCTATACCCTGGCATCCAACTTATTAACTGTTTCTCCAAGGTCTACTTCATCTTCAGATATGACAAACATTTCATCTATGTCTCCAATCGTAAGTCAATAAACAGTTATTAAGTATGTATTATGTGCCTGGCCGTGTGCCAAATTCTCATCGAATAAAAATATTATATAGCACAATGCCAAGGCCAAATCCCTGGGGCACTACACTAGAAGCCTCCTTCTAAGCTGAAATCAACCTATTAATGGCTACTCTTTGGTTCTGACCTCTCAGCTAGTTCCAAATACATCTAACTGTTCTATCATCTAGTCCATATATTTTTATTTTGTTCATATGGATAGTATGAAATACTTCATGAAATGTTCTGCCAAAATCTTTTTTTTAATTTTTCTTTTAATTAATTAATTTATTTTCTTGTTTACATCATTCATTTCCATGAGATTTTGAGTTATAAATTTTCTCCCCATCTTTCCCCTACCCAATACCTCAAAACAGCCATCCCACTGTATAACCCCTCCCCGAATCTGCTCTCTCCTATGTCCTCTCCCTTGCCCCTCTGACTTTCCAGTAGGGCTGGATGGATCTCCCTACCACAGTGCCTGTGTATCTTAATTCCCAGTTGGTTGTAGTTAATAATAATACTTTTATATGTGTGTGTGTGTGTGTGTGTGTGTATATATATATGTATATATATATATATATATTTAACATTTGATTATAGAATTTTAAATTCTAGATTCTTTCCCTTCCTCCCTCATCACCCACCCCCACTGGAAGAACAAGCAATTAAATACAGGCTGTACATGTGTAATTATGCAGAACCTCTCCAC
>CM053585.1:446727286-446752463 GCA_028646515.1 Pseudochirops corinnae | reverse complement strand
CTTTGCTTCTTTTGCCTGCTCATGTTGGCCAGTCAATGATTTTTTAGCTCTGTGGAACTTTCTTCCAGAGGGGAAAGCTCTGTCCCAAATCGCTGGGGTTTTCCCAGCTGCCAGAGCTATTAGGGGGCTGTCATTTTTTTGCAGCCCTCACTAGCTTTGGCTCACTGAAAACGCACATTCTCCTTAGAAGAATGAAAGAAGAATCTAGTACTTAGATTTTCTCAGCTTTATTCATTAGCATTACCTCATTCACCCGCAGGCAATAGTTTGATCTTTCTCTTACCCCTACCTCCACCCCCCAACATGGCTAAAATAGTCCTTTTCTTAGCATTCACTGACAATCTCATCTCTTTCTGGGGTGTTCAGGGAGGACTAGAACCTCTGATGTTAGGGCTTGTCAAGCCCTTTTCACGGCTGTTCATCCACCTTTGGTATCCACATGATCCACCCAACTCTCACTTGTGGTTCCAAGAAACTGGAGCATGTGCATCAATTGCACCTTAGTAAACCATCTTGGCAGATGGGTTAAACCAGGTTAAGGGTGATCAGCAGGCCTCAAACCCATTGGTGAGTTAGAGAGACATCTACCCCAAGCATGTGAAGACTTCCTCTGTTGGAACGGGTGAGTGAGAACAATTTGTTCCAATGGCCATGAAGATGGCTGAAGCAGGCACTGAAGTGCTTAGAGATTGGTTAGGCATCAAAGATGCCCAAGTCATCTGCTTCATTTTGGGCCATCACCAGTCATCTTGAATTTTGTCCAGCCACTGGACTTAAATGACTGGGGATGAGAGAATAAGATTGATGACTTTGCACAACTCTATATTGCTTAAATCCAGTTCACTCAGAAGTCAAAACATCACCTATGATGTCATTGGTTCTCTTCAAAAGCAAAGGACAAACAACAATATCTCTTTCTGGGCTGTAATACTCTCAACACAAAGTACTGTCTTACTCCATATTACATTTGTGAGGTTTATAAGTGCTTTTTTTTCTTTTAATAGCTGATCTATGAGATAAATAATGCGAGCTGTATTATATTTATATTGCACTACCTATCAAGTTGACAGTGCAAGGATTACAATTCCCATTTCATGGATAAGGACACAGAGAACTTCAGAGACTTAGCCAAGGTCACACAACTAATTAGTTTTTGGAGCTAGAATTCAAACCTAGGTTTTTTGGACCTGAAGTCTATTTCATTCCACTACAATATGCTGATTTCACTCATGTGTGTGTGTGTGTGTGTGTGTGTGTGTGTGTGTGTGACAAAGAAATATGGAGACAGAAAAAGAGATACAATATTTATATGGAGATATGTGTTGTCCCTGGGGAAGGGAATACTCTTCATCTTATAAAATAAATTCATTTCTGAGAAGTTATGGGTAGGTCATATTTTGTTATTTAAATTATACTGTCACTCACTAGGAGAGCTTTCTTTTTACAGGAACCAGATGTTAAATCTTTTTGTAGACAGAATCATGTTTTGGTCATTCAAATTACTGCTTTTATAATTTATTATAATAATTTAATATAATTTAATATAATATCAATATTATTAATAATTATACTGGCAATGTTATATTAATAGAATTATTGTTTCTTATAAATATATTGGTTTTATAATTCTAGATATTTATTTAGTGGCTTTTTCTTAATCAATAAATCAATTGGCATTTATTAAGTACCAGTTATGTGTCAGGCACCATGCTAGGCATTGGTCACAAAGGCAAGGCATCTCTAAATACAAAGAATGAAAGAATCCCTATTGTGAAAGAATATGCATTCTTAATTTGGTACACATCTGTGTCTATTTTGATATATCATTTAAAGAAATTGATTGTTTTAAACTGAAATGAAATCATTAGAGTCTTTTAAAATGCAAGTAGGCTATTAAGAAAAGTGAGGACTATGTCATGCTGAGGGTAGCAAGGGTTAATATTGGTAATAAAGAACAATCATCAAAACTAAATGACAGCTCCTAATTAGAACAAATAACAAATGAGAAAAATTCCCATCCAGGTGCTAGAAAACAGAAAGAGCTCAGGCTAGCTTTTCCATCATCATCAATTAGTGCTTATACAGTACCTAGGAGAGATATGCTCTTCTGCTGGGTCTGGCACCATCCTACCTCATGTAAGGTTCAAGGAGAGAAGGCTGGCTAGAATAATAAATAGTCAGTGAGCCAGAGACCAGTTCTCAATCACCATGACATACCTAATTCTGATACACTACCTGTCTCCAAGGATTCTAAAATACGCAATCTACCCTCAAAGAATATTTTTTCTTTTTCTTTTTGCTTTTCTTTTGAAGGGCAATTGGGGTTAAGTGACTTGTCCAAAGTCACATGGCTAGTAAGTGTGTCAAGTGTCTGAGGCCCTATATGAACTCAGGTCCTCCTGACTCCAGGGCCGGTGCTCTACTCACTGTGCCACCTAGCCACCCGAAAGAATATTTTCTATATCCCTATAATGTAGGTAGTAAATTTGTAGTATAAAAGAAAAGGTCATGCCCTAGAAGTGAGGAATCTGAATTCTAATCCAGGCTCCACTTATTAGTTGTATCAGAGGCCTCTCTGAGCCTCATTTCCCTCATGTGCAAAATACAGATAAATAATATGCACCCAATAGAGTTGTTTGAGAATCAAATGAGATAAATGTATGCAAAAGTGTCTTACAAACTATTAAATTCTATTATACAAGGAATTGCCCCTAAAATCCCATTATATTACTGAAAATGTCTTTATGATGCTAACAAATTCATAGATATGAACCAAATACATCTGGACTCAAAACATACTGCCTTTCCCACCACCTCGTGAAAAAGAATGAAAACAATTTTGATAATGTTAGAGACAATCAGAATACTTTTAAATACTACTTAAAGTGGATGTATAAATGGGAAGTGCTGATGGGAAAAAGAACATTTGACTAATTTCCAATGAAGATGGCACAATGGATATATGTGTGCCTGGAGTCTAGAAAATTCTTCTTCATGAGTTTAAATCTGGCCTCCGATACTTACTAGCTATGTGACCCTGGACAAGTCACTTAACCTTGTGTGACTCAGTTTCCTCATCTATAAAATGAACTGAAGAAGGAAATGGCAAGCCACTCTAGTACCTCTGTCAAGAAAACCCAAAATAGGGTCATGAAGAGTTAGACATGACATGACTGAAAAATAAACAACATATTTCCTAGGTCTAATTTTGTTTTTTCTGAGCTTAACCAACAAAATCTAATTTCTAGATGTTGTATTTTAAAAGCAGCAAATAAGTTGGAGACCTTCTTTTTCTCCTGGTAGCTTCTTGTTCCAAATTCATAGAACCTATGCAGAAATCTCACAAAGGGAGATCTTAGTTCACTTAAGAGAGCAAGAAAATATTTACAGGTTTACAGACTTAGAGTTGAAAGGACACATCTAGACCAATCCCCTTATTTTACAGATGAGGCGTTGCTATGGCTTAGAAATTCATAAGCAAGAAGTTGGAAATGGTATTTTCATCACTGCTGATAGTAGAAGGCAGATGTTTCCAAAGAGAAAGTCAGAACTGGTGATTAAGAAAACAGTTTTGGATTTCTGCACCAAGGCTTAAAATATAAGAATGATATTCTCTTGACTAGGTGTTCATCTAAAGAAGGTCAATCAAAATACATTTTCTTGAAGACTTGCAGAGCTGATTAGAAGGGTTTTAAATGGAAAATTCAGAAGAGAAACAACTGCACAATAGAAAGTAGCAGGTATGACACAGGAAGAATATCAGTGGAAAGAAACGATAATTCAGAGAAAACCACAATCAAGAAGGGGACAATAAATAAAAGTCATATCTTTAGAGAATGAATAGATAGGATCTGATGACCTAAACTTCTACAAAATCCAACCCTAAAAGGATAAAATCCTCTCAAAAATTATTTCCTAGCAATGCTAATTAGGAGGAAAAGGGAACTGTCTAGAGACTAGAGTGACTGCACAGGGAACCCATAGATCAACCTAGGTATTAAAGAGGTATGTAGAAAAGGTAAAAGTAAGAAAAGGTGACGGAGGACAATTTTTTAAAAAAGATAACCTGTAAGAATAGGAACAGGTGTGCCTCCTCTCAGAATGAGCTGAGGCTAAATGATAAATAAATACAAGAAAATGGGGTTTTGGGTGTTTTTTATGCTTTGGTGAAGACAAGGGAAGGTCATAACACAGATAAAGGCGCTACACAGGATTAATGAAATAATAATGAGAACAACAACAATAATAATACAATATAGAAAGAAGGCAGAACTACTCAACTTTTGTTTTGTCTCTGGTTCTTACTAAGAAGAAAAATCTTCAGATTTAGCTGGATAGAATGAAAATAGTGCAGAGATGAAGCCAAAAACAAATGAAGAGACAGTAAGAGAAAACCTAACTATCCTCAATAAATTCAAGTCACTAATCCACAAGGCCCAGATGAATTGCATCTGGAGGCATTGTAATATTTATTAAAAAAAAAAAATAGGGGTAGCTAGGTGGCACAGTGAATAGAGAACTAGCCCTGGAGTCAGGAGGACCTGAGTTCAAATTCAGCCTGAGACACTTAACATTTACTAGCTGTGTGACATTGAGCAAGTCACTTAACCCCAACTGCCCTGCCCTCCCCCGCAAAAGAAAAAAAAATAGTATAGCACCTGGGACATAGTAGGCACTCTATAAATACTTATTCCTTTCCTTTCCCTCCCCTACTAAAAGAATTGTTAAATGGGATTTCTGAATTAATGTCAGTGACCTTGGGATCATGGGAAATGCAAGAAGTTACACACGACAGAGTGAGCAGACACTGTTCTGGAAGATTTATCAAACTTACATTCCCAACAGAATTCTAGAATATATTATTAAAGTGTTGTGAGTTTTTATAGAAGAAGGTAGTTATCATTAAAAACTAGCATAAGTTTATCAAGAATACATCATACCAAATTAACTTCATTTCCCTTTTTTTTGACAGGATTACTAGAGAGGTAGATCAGAAAATTTTAAAACATATAAATTACCCAGATATCAAAAAGTCACTTTATAAAGTCTATCAATCAGACAGGATGAATAGATATGACCTAAATGAATGATAGTACTAGTGGAATGACTGGATTGGTGTCACCATGGAAGTAGATCTACAGTGAAATTCCTAGAAGTTTATTATTGGCCTTCTTCAGTTCAACTCCTATGACTTGGGGGAAAAAAAGGTTAAGTGGAATTCTTATGTAATCTGGAGAGGACGTAACACTGAAAAGGATCGTGAAAACTTGCACCCTAAATCCAGCGCACTAAATGACCTGAATAGACTTAAATGATGGACTTAGTTTAATAAGATGACATTTAATAGGAAGAGGGCTTTAAATAAGAATGTGTTTAATAAAGCATCCATCTGGGGTCAAAAGATCAGTTGTGCAAGTATAGGATAGGGAGCCATGACCAGACTATAGCTCATGTGAAAAAAATATCTGGGAGCCTTAGTGAACAGGAAGCTCAGTTAGAGTAAACAGAGCAGCATGCCAAAGTTACTAACATGAGCCTGGAATGCACTAATAGAAATATGGTGCACAACAATAATATTGGTGTTTCTGTTGCCTTGTGCCAGACCATAGCAAGGATATTGTGTTCAGCTTGGGGTGCTACATTTTGAGAAACTCATTAACAAAGTAGAATGCATCTAGAGAAGGATGATCAGTAGAGTAAGACCAGTAGAAGGTACCAGGATTAATTAGTCTGGAGAAGAAAAGACACAGAATGATATAAGTATCTTTAAGTATCTGAAGGGCAATGAGACAAAGGGATTAGACTTCTTTTTTGTTGTTGTTCAGTTTCAGTCACATCTTACTTTTCATGACCCGTAGAGATACTGGAGTGTTTTGCCATTCCCTCCTCCTGCTCACTTTACAGATAAGGAAACTGAGGCAAACAGGGTTAAGTGATTTACCCAGGGTCACATAGTCATCAAGTGTCTGATGTCAGATTTGAACTCAGGTCTTCCTGACTCCAGGCCCAGTGCTCCATCCAGCTTGACCCCAAAGGACATTAGTAGCTATAGGAGGTAGAAATTGTAGTGAGGTAAATAATAATGATGGAAAGTATTTACATCACTTTAAGGTTTGCAAAGCACTAAATAATAATAATAATAATAATAATAATAGCTAACACTTATATAGCACTTTAAGTTTTGTGAGTCACTTCACAAATATTATATTATCTCTTTTGATCGTCACAACAACTATGAAATAGCTGTTATTATTCCCATTTTACAGATGAGGAAACTTAAGCAGACAGAGATTAAGTAGTTTGTCCATGAATTACACAGCTTCTAAGTGTCTGAGGCTAGATCTGAACTCAAATCATCTTGACTACAGTTCCAATGATCTGTCCATTGCACTACCTAGCTGCTTCAGCATAGAGCTTAACATAAGGGGGAAAATCACCTCTCCAAAAACTAGAATGAGCAACCTCAGTAGATAGTGGGTTTCCCATTATTGGATATGTAAAAGTGGAAGCTATGTGAACATCTGTCAAGGGTACTCCAGAGGTGATTCCTTCTAGAGTCTAGGTTGCACTGTATAATCTCTGAAGTCTGTCTCTTCCACCCCTGAGATTTTATGAATTAAATTGAACTGAAATGAAGTGAATTGAAGTGAATAAAGAATGCAGACCTTTCTTAAGAAAGAAAGGGTAAAGACTGCAGGGGACTGGAACGGGCTTTCTTGTATAGTGCTGCTAGTGTAGGAATATGTAGACTGGCCTTTGACATACTTGTCAGATAAAAGATTATTTATGCATTGTAGATATTGCTTCGTTAGAGAGCCTGCAGTGAATGAAGCAAAGTACTTGGCATCCCTATGTTTTTGTGTTCTGAAATGGTAGCCTTTTATGCACTGTTGCTTTTGTGTTACAGAACAGAGAGGTCCAGAATTTATCCTCTCGGTTTTTTCTTTGCATTTTTCAGGATTTTGATAATGTATGTTGTCACTGACAGGATAAAGGCAAAGAAAGCCTACGATGAAAATCCATTGGGAACAATAAATAGTATTCATAATAAATCTACAAAATATGTCACAGACATACACACTAAAAAGGTGCTTTTGGCAGTGCTGAACAACTTTACTCTTGTACACAAGGAGAAAACAAAAGACCAGTGTTATCATTTATCTTCACAATCTCCCTCAGAATAAGAGAGAAGACATCTTATAGTCAGGAAAACTGAAGCACAGAGTAGTTGTGCTTCTGGTAAAAGATCCTCAGCACACTTTCCACTTCATTATAACCCCTTTTCAAATATATAGTGGCTATTAAGTGGAAAAGTTAAAAATGCAATGAATACTTGCATACTTTCATTCATTCATTAGACAATTAAGCATCTCCTAGATAGAAGCAGTTGCTATACATTGTTGGGCAGATCAGGATAAATAAAATTTGCTCCCTATCTTCAAAGAACCTACAAAGTAGAGAGGATGTTGCTGTTGCTGTTGTTGTTCAGTCATATCTGACTCTTCACAGCCCCAATTTGGGGTTTTCTTAGTAAAGACAATGGGGCAGTTTTCCATTTCCTTCTCCAGCTCATTTTACAGATGAGGAAACTGAGGCAAGAAGGATTAAGTGAGTTATCCGGGTTCACAAAACTAGTAAGTATCTGAAGTTGGATTTGAATTCAGGTCTTCCTGACTCACAGCTGGCACTCTATCCACTGTGCCACCTACCTGCCTACTGTATATATACAATAACTGTAATAAAAAGTAGGACATATTTCATTAGAGAAAGTTCTAACATGCCCAATTATTAGGGAAATACTGGAATAAATATGGTGCCAATTTAATGGAATATTATTATAAGTAAAAAATTATAAGTATAAGGGATTCAGAGAACTTGGGAAGATTTGTATGAACTAATACAAAGCAAAATCAGAAGAACCAAGAAAACAATATACACAATAACTACAATAATGTAAATAAAAAATTTTTCTAAATGGACTTTGAACTATAAGTAATGGGAAAACCAATGAAGGTCACAGATAAGAGATAATAAAACATTTCTCTTCCCTTACAATGGAGAGATGAACTGATAAGACAGAATATTGAATACAATGTCAGTCAAGGCTTCTGCATCAGATGCATTATCTTAGTTTTTCTTCTCAATGGCAGGGTTAATCTAGAGGTGAGGAAAGATTTTAATCTAAAGAAAAACTAAGTAAAATATGTGTGTATATGTACATACTACATGAATTTAAGGGAAGGATATTTGTCATGGACAGGGTTGGCATCATGGAGTAGATGACATTTGAAATGGTCCTTTACAGCTTGAGTAAAAATTTGATAGTCATAGCAGGGAAACAGAATACTGAGCAAGGAAAACAGCAGCAGCAAAGATCTGAAGATAAGAAAGCACATTAGTTGTTTAGGGAATGGCAACGAATGGCAAGCAAATTAGTTGTTTAGGGAAGTCCATTTTGTCTGGACCACAGGGTAAACACATGAGACAAAAGACCAGAAAGTTAGGGTGGAACCAGATTGTGGCGACACCTAAATCCTTTGCTGAGTTTGGACTTTGTTCAATAGGCAATAGCGAGCCATTGAAGATTTCTGAGCAGAGTAATGACATGAGATTCTTCAGGAAGATGAATCCAGGGGTAGTGGGCAAGATGGATTAGTGAAAGAAAACACTGACGGTAGAGAGACTTAAGATGAGAAACTGAACTAGTATTGTGATAGTGGAAATAGAAGAGAAGAGACTGATTTAAGCAACATTGCAGAGGAAGAAATGAGAGTATTCAATGACCAACTGGATTTGTGAAGAAAGGGAGTGGAAAGAGTCAAGAATAAGTTTGTTTTTAGCCTGAGTAAATGAAGAATAAGAGTCAGAAGGAGGAAGAGCAAATTTTTTGGAATGATGATGAGTTCAGCTTTAGACATTCATGTTTGAAATGTGAGTAGAACATCCAAGTGGAGATATCTAGCAGACAGTTAGAAATGGAGGCCTAGAGACTGGGGAGAAACATGGGTCTCAAGATCCAAATTCAGAATCATTCATTACTATAAAATCAATAGTTGAGACCATGGGAGTGAATCACATGACCAAGGGAGACAGTATAGATGGAAGAGAGAAGAGAATCAAAGACAAAACATTGGGGGATGCTCATATCTGAAGAGATAGAAGAAGTAGGACTGGTGAAAGGAAGTAGAACATAGATGTCAGATAGACAGTAGTAGAAGCAGCATTAGTGCATTGTTAGGGAAACCAAGGTAGAAAATTTTCAAAGACTGTAGCAGTGAAGGTTCAGCTTAGATGAGATAGCCATAACTGCTTGTGGGCCGAGGAGTCACAAATTTATGACTTCATCCTTGACAACTCAAAAGAAAAGACAGTGGATGATGGGATCTGGGGTTTTATGTAGTAATCACATAAAAATGTCAAGAGAATCAGGATTGGAGACAGAAAGTAGATTGTACTTTTCCTAAGGTATTTACTAACTAGATAATCATGTTCAAGTCAATCATACTTTATTAGCTTCAGTTACTTCATCTTTAAGATAAGGAGAATATACTCAAAGCACCTACCTATAAGGGTTATTATATATTGTTCCTATAGGAGGAAGTGAGGTGGTTCAGTGAATAGAACTCTGGGCATGGAATCAAGAAGAACTCAGTTTCAATCTAGTCTTAGACACTTTCTAGTTGTGAAACCCTGGACAAGTCAATTAACCTCTGTTTGCCTCAGTTTCTCTATCTGTAAAATGGGAGTAATAATAGTACCTATCCCCCAAGTCTGTTGTGAGGCTCAAATGAGAGAAAAATTGTAAGACACTGAGCACAGTGACTGGTACATAACTATTATCTACCATTAGCTATTATTACTACTATAAAAATCAGATAAGATTGTGTATGTAAAACACTTTACGATTCTTATAACGCTCTGTAAGTTGATATTGATATTATTATAGTTTCATCCTAGGATACTGCCAGGGACAGGAACTCCTTATAGGCTAGAGCTGAGAGGCTTCCTTGGTTCAAACTGATGTCTCTCAGTACAGAGATCCAGGAAAGGTCTTAGTCTGCTCTCCAAAGAGGGCAAGATGCATATGTGAAAGTCAGAGTTGGTTAGAGTGCTGAGATGAAAAACTGAAGGAAGTGTCCAGACCAGAAGCAGAAATCAATATCCCAATCAAAAGAGGGTTCAAGGAGCAAGGAAAGAGACAGAGTCTGAGAATCGGGCTGAAAAATTCAAAGATGGAGAACATTAAGGATCTGAGTTCCACAAAAAGTTGACATCATTTGTCAAATTCATTTTCCTCTGGATGCTTTTAACACCCTGTTGTACAAGTTTGAAGTGGCTCCTTATGCAGCTCCCACTACAAACTACTGACACATAGTAAGAAATATAAAAGACAAAAAAAAAAAATTAGATAACTGACTGCATTCTTCATATTTCCTCTGGATGTTTTACATAGATTCAGCACATTCAGCTCCATGTTAACTCACTGTATGAAGGCAAGTCACCTCACTTCCCTGGGCCTCAGTTTTCACATTTGTAAAATGAAGAGGTTCAACATGTTGCTGTCCAAGGTTTATTCCAGTTTCAAAATTCCCACCCCACTTCTGACATGACTATTTCCAAGCCAGGAAAAAAAGGTCAATTTGAGTTCACTTTGTATTGTAGGCTTAAGTCCATTCTTACTTCTCCCAACCTACATTATCAACTAACACTTATTTAAATACATAGCTGAATGGTAGGAATATTCAAAGGAGTGGAGATTTGAAAAAGATAATAATTCATTATAATTCTGTCCTGGGTTCCAGTCTTCTTTCTGCAAAGCTAAAAGAAGAGTTCATTCTCAGACCACTATAGAATCAATATAAAGTTGATGAACCACACTGAAAGTATGCCAGGTGCTGCAAATTACCAAAGACAAATAGTCCTATAAAAAAGATGCTTCTCTAGGATAGACTACTAGGCTTAGGAAGCTGAGTTTCCAAAAATGCCTCAGCCTCATCCTTTGGGAAAAGTTGACACCATTCAGAGTGATTGATTCAGAAGAGAAAAAAAAATCCACCTTTTTATGCTTTGGAATTCTGAAGAAATCACCAAAAAGTTGTATTTTTAAGAACTCAGTGATGAGTTATGAAAGTGAAATGGTTTGCCCTTTTTAGGGAATAAAGACTAGAGATGCAATTTCATTAGTACAGGGAACACACAAGTGAGGAAACTCCCTCTACCAAAGCAGGTCAGTACCTTCTTCTCTGCAGCTTATAATGAAAAAGGATTGCCCACAGCACTGAGATATGAAGTGATTTGTCCAAGGTTATAGGGTCAATGGAAGCTAAAGGCACAACTTGAACACTAGTCTTTCTGGCTTCAAGACCATGTTTCTATCCTTTATCCCACATTGCTTCTTTTTTTGGGGGGGGGGGCTTTTTTGGAGGAGGGAAGGCAGGGCAATTGGAGTAAAGTGACTTGCCCAAGGTCACACAGCTAGTACGTGTTAAGTGTCTGAGGCCAAATTTGAACTCAGGTCCTACTGACTCCAGGGCAGGTGCTGTACTCACTGCATCACCTACCTGCCCTACATTGCTTCTTTATACAGAAAAAAATGGTAGTAAGAAGGTAAGATAGTTCATAAAGTATGTAAATTAAATTTCAGTGGCTTTTCCAAGATATCAGTTATCAGTACTGCAAAGGAAGGGGTTATAGCAGGGGAATGGGGACTTGTTTCCATTTTATTTCCATTTCAAATAGGATGTTTTATTATTTTATGATCCATTTATCATGTCAGCCGCTCATGCCTTCTCATTTGGGCAGGAATATAAAGTCAAAACAGAAACCTAGGGAAGAGAAATTTGACCTTAGTAAATCTTCAGAAGGTATGCATAGAGCAAGGACTACTTATTCTGGAAAACAATTTGGAATTATTTGAGAAAAGTCACTAAGCCTTTGACTCAGAGAGCCCACTACTCAGTATATATGTCAAGGAGGCCAAAGAAAGAATGAAAACTTGCGTGTGTGTGTGTACATGTGTATGTATGTATATATGTGTATATATGTATGTATATGTGTGTATATATGTACACATATATTCATAGGTTCACTTTGTGCGACCAGCAACTGAGGAATTACTGAACAAATTATGATGGAATATTATTGCATCCTAAGTAGTGACAATTATAAGGAATACAGAAACACCACAGGTAGACTTATCCATACAATGACCAAAATAATTAAATAAAAAGAACACTAAAATGAAATCAAACTCTGAATAACTGATAAGATCAATAAGATATCAATATTAATATCAATAAGATAAATCTTGTCCGCGAAGAAAAATTTGTGAAAAATTTCTCACCTTCCGGAAGAGAAGTGGAAAACTATAGGTGAACATGATGCATCAATACTCACGTGTTGGTTAGTTTTGCTTAATTACTTTCTTTGTTACAAGGGAGGGCTCATTTCAGGGTCTATATGGAAAAGACTATAACATTAAAACAAAAGTCATCTGTAAAAACATTAAATAAATTAATAAAAAATAAAGATTATTAAGGATAATAAAAATTTTAAATAAAGTACTAGACAATAAAGAGATATTCATGATGCCTGTCTTAATTTGGTAGAAATTTAAAGTCAGAAGCCACTTGTTTTGTCACCTCCTGAATGTTGGGATAATGAGTCTAAAGTAATTCATGTCACTCCTAATGGTACTCATAAAAGTCCTAATCCTTTTCTTCTCCCTCAGCATCCCCCAACATCGTCAAAAATCTCAGAACTGCTGACCCATATACAGTGTTCATTATGACTTGAGGAATTCAGACTGAATGACGTAGTCTATGATTATGCTTTTCAAAAGGGAAGGTTGGCGATACCCTCCCTAACCTCTCAGAAGACTAAGACTCTGTCTCAAAGATCTCCTTTGAGATTTTTTACATTTTAATTGCAATTTCCAGTGGGAAAGCCATTGCTCTAAAGCAGGGATTCTTAACCTTTTTCTTGTCCTGGATCCCTTTGGCAGTCTGGTGAAGCCTCTGAACCCCTTCCCACAATAATATTTGTAAATACATAAAATAAAATAATAAGGCTACAAAGGAAGTGAATTATATTAATAGTTATAAAAAAAAAACTTTAAGCTCACAGACCCCAGGTTAAGAACCTTTGCTCTAAAGAAAATCTTTTGTATTAGACTGAAAGCCTTACCTTAGAGATGTTCTTTCACCAATTCTTGTTACTTTATTGCTAGAGAAAGAATGTTCCATTATGCCTCCCAAAATAAAATGGAAAAACAGTGATCTTTCTCATCCAAAATAATTGTCAATAAACAAACCCTTGTCCTATCACTCAGAATTGTACTGTGGGAAAATAATCTCTTAACAAATCCATGAAACTCCTCATCTTGATAGGATCTTGACAAACAAAATATCTTTCTCTATAATGGAAATGAATCATTCATTTACTGTGGAGACTTCCTATGCATCAAATTACTTGCATGAAGATTTTCTGAAAATGATTTAAGATCCTTTCCAACCCCAAGTTCTATCATTTTGCCATGCAAAATGGGCCTGAAGTGAAAATAGCCTATGCAGAGAGATTTATGGAGTTGGAAAACAGCATCCTGCCCTGTCATGATTTTGTCCTTGCTTGTACTTTGTCTTCTGGTGAAACCACCTTCCTCTGGTACCAGAGCAGAAAGGAGGCTAAATCAGGAGGAATATGGCAGCTCTCAGTTAGAATAGGCAGATTTGTCTTTCACCAAGACCTCCAATCCTTCAGAATCTTACGATTTTCTGAAGTCTGCTGATTTCATTTTCTGCCTTTTCTAATCTCAATCCTATAGTTAGCTATTTCAATTCTACATTGAAACCCTTGCCCCCATGACCTATTTCCATTCATCTTTTACCAAACCTCATCCCTAGATTACTCCCACTACATACCTCTACTGCTGCTTTCATGGGATGTCAACTGGAGCGGAAATGTCGTAGAACTTGGTTGACAAAGTATAGTATAAATTCATGTTATCCAACTTTAACTGAGGCCTCACCGCAGCAAAAGGCAAACATTTGTTGTTCCTCCCTATCTTACTCCTCACAGAAGGTATTTGAAACTTCTGTTTCCTTCTCAAGTTTCCTACATTCCCCATCTCTCTCGTCTGCAAGAGAACTTCAACTCTTGCCTCACTAAAACCCAAGCCTGGGGCAGTTTTGCTGAGAAACAACTCCATGACCCTGTATGCTGAGTACACAGAGGAAGATGAGATTTCTGAGTAGCTCAGACTTCTGAGCTTCCAATATTTCAAACTTGTATAAGTGGAAAAGGATTTTCTTCATGTTGGGAGAATTGGAGAAAAGAATCAAGGAGAGACAGATGTGAAATTTTGAATGGTGGATGGCAGGTCTTCTTGGAGCAGGGGTGGGGAACCTGCAGGCTTGAGGCCACATGTGGCCCTCTAGCTCCTAATTGTGGCCCTGTGAATCTAAACAGTCAAAAGGCACACTTGAGGACTTAGAGGGCCACATGTGGCCTCAAGGTTGCAGGTTTCCCACCTCTGTCCTGGAGCCACAGACATAGAAAGAAATCTTCTCCCCACATCCCTTGATTTCCAATGTCTGCAACCCTAAAGACTATTGAGAGAATCAATACTTCCTTCTAGTTTTCCAATTTTATAACCCTACCAAGTGACTCCCTACTCCCTCTTATCCTCAGTTAGTGGCCAAATCTTGCTATTTCTACCTCTTCAACATCTCTTACATCTGACTTCTCTTATCTCTTGTGGAAAGAACTCCTCAACTCTTAAGTATTCTTTTTTCTACTGTGGTCTACATAACTTCCCCCAATTTCTGTTAACTTCTTACTTCAATAAAGAAGTGCACCTGTTATTTCTTATTTTGGGGGTGCTAGGGAGAAGAGGGAAAAAAGCAGAACTAGTGATAGTAGGGTGTTGTCCTCCCCTGGAGAGCAATCAGTGAAAGTGAGATTTATTTTGAAACCCTTATTTTACCCCTAGACTACAGATATTGGCTGTGTGGTCCATAAATAGAATTCTATTCTGATACCCTTCTTGTACATCAGAAGATAAAGGACAGATTACACAGTCATAGCAGCCCTGAATCCTGCCTGCCATTTCTGCCATTAAGTGGCTGCCCTCCTCCTACTCTCTGAAAAGGCAGAATTTGCAGTCTTCTTTGGAGATGGGGTGGGTCTGATCCAAGATCAGATATCTATCCATGCCATATATAGGCCAATCTCTTTATATCACACACACATATATTCTGTCACCCATACATATTCTGTACTTTACTGAAAGTAAAGGCTATTTTATATGTGCTCTCTCTTCTCCCATTCTTTTCAATTCAAACTCCCCCCTTCCTTCTCCCAGTCTCTGGCAATGAGGTAGCCCTTCTCTACACATGACCAACCCCTCTACATATGAATTTGATCCCAACCTCTCCATCTCTAGCAGACCATAACCTCAATCATCCCATCTTTCACTAATCTTTGATCTTTCCTTAATAGTTTTTCTGGCAAGCTTTAAGAATGACCAAGTATCCCCCATACTTAAAAAAAAAATCTTCACAAGACCCTTCATTCTCTTGGGCCATCATCCTATATCTCCTTTCCCTTCCTCATCCTAACTTCTATAAGAATCTACATTCATTGCCTTTGATTCTTCTTCTCAGTCTCTCCTTACCCCTTTGCAATGCAGCTTTCAACCTCATCACTCAAATGAAACTGTCCTCTTTGAAATTACCGATGATCTCCTAATTGCCAACTCTGGTGTTTTTTTTCTCAGTTGTCATGCTTCTCAAGCTAT
Organism: Pseudochirops corinnae; assembly: GCA_028646515.1. Taxonomy (NCBI): domain Eukaryota; kingdom Metazoa; phylum Chordata; class Mammalia; order Diprotodontia; family Pseudocheiridae; genus Pseudochirops; species Pseudochirops corinnae. The sequence continues at coordinate 446,736,667 of CM053585.1, read as the reverse complement.
CTGATACTTTTACCACTATTGACAACCCTCTTCTGGATATTCTCTCTGGTCTAGGTCTTTGTGATGCTACTTTCTCATGGGTTGTCCTTGTCTGACTAATCCTTTTCCATCTCTTTGGATGGTTCATCATATATATCACATCCCCAACTTGTTAGTATTCACTAAGGTCCTATTCTAGACCCTCATCTCTCTATAATCATTCTTGGTAACCTCATCAATTGCCACAGGTTTAATTATCATTTCTATGCCAATGATTTTTTTCTTATTCTGTTGAAGGCCCTATCATCCTAGTTTTCCAACTTTATAACCTTAGCATTATCCAAGGGACTCCCTACTCCCTCTTATCCTCAGTGAGTGGCCAAATCTTGCTATTTCTTCCTCTGGAACATCTCTTACATCTGACTTCTCTCTACTTACGTAGCTACTGCTTTACTTCAGGTCCCCATGACCTCCCACCTAGATCATTGCAATGATCCCCTAACTGGTGTCTCCAACTTGTCTCTCTTCACTCCAGTCTACACTACTGACAAAGTAATTTTCCTTAAGCACAGTTCTGATCATATCACTCTCCTCAATCAACTCCAATGGTACTTTATTGCCAGTAGAAGAATCAAACACAAAGTCTTCTGTTAAGCTTTTAAAGTCCTTCACAACCAGTTCAGAATCTATCTTTCTAGCCTCATTAGACATTGCTCCCCCTCCTATCCTCTATAATCCAGCCAAATTGGTCTTCTCTCTGTCACATGACACTCCATCACCTCTCATCATGTCTTTGCATTGTTCATCCTCTGTGTTTGGAATGGTCTTCCTCTTCAGTTCCACCTTGTAGTATCCCTCTCTTCCTTCAACATGAAATCTAAGCATCACTTTCTACATGGAATATTTCCTGATCCCCCTAACTACTAATGCCCTCCCTCCCAGACAATTTTGCAGTTAGATACTTAGTATTCTCTTCATATTTATTCTATATGTACTCACAAGTGTACTTGTCTTCCCCACTAAAATGTAATCTTTTTTAGAGAAGGAATTATTTTATTTCTTTTGGCATATTCAGTATTTGACATACAGTAAGAACACAATAAAATCTTATTGACTGAAGGTTTTTTGCATGGCCATGCCCTTAGAGATTTTACCTTTATTTGCAAAGAATGCAAAGTAACATAAAAAGGAGAAATGTTAACCCACTTGAGTGAAGGCCTTCAGAAACATTTGGATACAAACAATGAATATCTCAATTATAAATGACTCATATATTTTTTAAAGCACTCAAGATTTTCTAAATCATATTGCTCTGCTTTCTCTTCTTATCATCAAGCTAAGGCAAATTATTGAGGTTTGACTTGAGTGCATCTTTAAACATAAAAAAACATACCAAAGCTTCTCCTCTTCTGTGTCATGCTACATTTCCAGATCCCTAATAGATGGCAGCAACAAAAAATAAAGAGTATGAGCAGCAGGACCACAAGAGGAGAAAGGAGAGAGTGTGTGTAATTTTTATAGTCAAAAGAACAGGAAATAATAAAATAGGAACAAAATCAGAGGGGACAAAAGAAAGGAAGACAAAGATAGTGGGGGAAAGGAATGGAGATGACAAGAGGAGGGGCTCCAAAAACGAATAAGATTGGGCTAATCATTTACCCTCTTTAGTCCTCAATATTCATACCTGAACAGTTGGGGGTTGGGCTAGATTTTAAAGGAATATTTTGAAAACTTTATTTCAATATAATTGGTTTCACTTGGAATTCTATGTGTCTCATTTCATGCACATAAAAGCATGAAGAGGTCCATATATTTCACCAAAGGAGTCCATAACATAAAAAAGGTTAAGAACCCTGGGCTAAATGATCTCTAAGGACCTCTTAGCGCTAACATTCTGTGCTTCTACAGTAGAAAAAAAGCGAAAATCAGAAAGGAGAAGAGACATGAAAGGGTCAGAATAAGTAGGTTGCTATACAATTATCTCTGTAAGAAATAATTTTTAAAAGAAATTTGAACTATACCAAGTAAATGGGAGTTGGGTGAGTGCTTTTATTTTTTTGGCTATGTCCCTGACCTTATTAGGTCTTATGGCGCAGGTAGCATCACTACTAACTCATATGAGTGTGGCAATATACCTCCCCATGTCCAGGCTCAGATTTTGTTTGCCTCAGTTTTCACCTTATGCTATATGTAGTTCCTCATGTTAACCCCTTCCACAGGTATGAAAAAACACTGGTCAACTTTATGGTGGCTTCAGACCTCAACGTGACCCCACTAAGCCACAACTTTGGGTGTCCTTAAGACTGGGCTCTTGCTCTTATGGTAGAATCTTAAGAAGGTGTCTTAAATCCACTTCCCTCAGTCTGACCTGGGGGAAGCACATTGCCTTGATCTTCCATAGGGCAGTGATGGCTTCACCATCAGACAAGTTAGCAAGGGCCACTACACTAAAAATACAAGCTAATAAAGTCCAGATAGTCCTGACCGACTAAGGTCCCTAGGAGACTCAACCCTACTGACTTACTTTCAAATACTGGCTGTTTTTCTAATTCAATTCAATAAACATTAAGGATTAACTCACACTTATTTTGTATTTATTCTGTAAACAATTATATATGATCTTGTTATCTTGCCCATTAGAATGTAAGCTCCTTGAAAGTAAGGATTGTTTCATTGTCTGCCTTTGTATTCCCAGGCCTTACCATACACAGTATTTGGATCACAGTAGGTGCTTAGTAGATAGATAGAAAGAGAGACAGATAGATAGTTAAGTTCTTACTATCTCCCAGGCATTGTGCTAATCCATGTTTGTTGTTTGATTGATTGACTATAAGCTATACTAGGTGCGGTACATTTCTACGGGCTATTACTACGGAATATCTTAAAGGTTTCTCTTTCCTCTCTCAGTCTCAGAACTACCTACACTGCCTGGTCAGATATGATTCTAAAACACAGTCTGCTATCCGGCCTCCAACTGGTTAAGCTCATTTCTCTCATCAACATTCCCCACTATTGATGCCTCTTTTACCCTCACATCTAGCATTCCAGTTCATTACTGAGCTGGATAAGCACATATAAAAAACCTGCGAAGCTGTCTAGCAAAGATTTCCTTCCTAATCAGGAACTTCTCATTTAACTCCTTAGAAATTTCTCTTGGCGCTACCTCCTCCCAGTACCAAACGGCATTCAAATGGATATACTCCTTAATATATATACAAGCAATAACTTAATTACCTATCTACTGGCTCCACTTCTCAGCAAGCACTCCAGGTCTTGGCTTAGAGCTCCACTCATGACTGGTAAAGAATGCACCAGCTCTAGCATGCCCCAGACCCACTCTGGACACACTTTTGACATACCTCCTTGTTTGTACAGATGAGACAACTGTGACTGCAGTGCAGAGAGTGTAAGATTGTCAATAATTTTCCCCTGGTTAAAAATTCAGGCATTTTTTCCCCTTCTAACTACCTCCTCCATTCCACCTTGTTTTGTTCTTTAAAATTGTATTCTTGCTGTTTTAATTAGTATCGAAGTAAGCCTATTTGATGTACAAACTCAGTCCTAATTGCTGTTGAACTCCATGTTTCCTTATTTGTGAAGAGGGGCACTACCAGATGGATGAATAGTATTTGGTGTTGGTATACAGGGATATAGAAAGGCTAAGGTTCAAACCCTGATCTAAAAGTTCCAGGCTTTATCTTACTTGGGGGCAAAACCAAATCAAGAAAAAATCTTATTGCTTTGATTATTAGCATTTTATATGTTTCTCGAAAGGCATAGCTAAACAGGGTCCAGGATTTGCTTTTTTTTTCTTTGCCCTAAACTAAGAACAAAACAAAACAAAACAGGACAGAGCTCTATTTTTCTGTCTGGAAAAAGACTAGATGGTTTGGTCTCATCTTTTTTCACTCCTTTCTTCCTTCCCTTTTCCCACGTATGGACAGAAAAAGTTCTCCAGAGCAGCAGTCAAGAGCAGTGATTAGGAAACAGAAACCATACTATGGAAGAAAAGATATAACCGACCTGACTGGTAATGCCAAATTTCCAAAAGTATTACATTATATTAGGGTATATCCTGTACTTCCCACCTTCCACCATTACTCCCTAATGCTCCATTCAAAATCCTCACCCTGTCTCCTCTCTTTCTCTCTCTTTTATTTTTTTTTTTTAATGAGAAAGCACTTATTAATTGCTTACTACGTGCAAAGCACTACGCTAACTACTGGGGTGCAGTAATTGATATCTGATACCTATTTTCCCCCAGTCCCACCTATTGATTGGTACCACTTTTTGAAATCTTTTGGTGATTTGTTGAGTACAAGGCAAAGCCTCCGAATTGCTTTGATTTGCTGCTCTTATCAATTATTTGGAGCTACCTTTCAAATAGTTGTTCAGAATATGCATTTCTTCTTTTGAGAACTATTCATTCAAATACTTTGACTATTTGTTCATTGGGGAATGGCTATATATATATATATATATATATATATATAAAATTGCATTAGTTCCATAGACAGATTTTGGATATCAAACCATATATATATATACATATATGTATACACACACACACACACACACACACACATATAATTGTATTAGTTCCATAGACAGATTTTGGATATCAAACCCCAATCTGGATAATTGGTCAAAGATTCTTTCCTAATTGACAATTTCCAGTTTTTCTTCTTATTCTAGTTGTACTGAGTTTCTTTATATAAAAGCTTTTCAATTTCATATAATCAAGATTATTACTTTATTATTTGTGATCTTCTCTGTCCTTTGCTTAAGAAATCTCCCACTGGTCCCATAGCTGTGAAAGGTACCAATCTCATGCCCTTCTAATATTTTTTTTAATAGTGTGACTTTTTGTATTTAGGTTGTATATTGTAGAAGGTGTTGGCTTAAACCTAATTTTTGCTAAAAATGCTTTCCAATTTTGTTCACAGTTATTTTTTCATAGGGAGTTCTTCCCAAGTAATTCATATTCTTGGTTTTCTCAAACAGTAAGGTATCAAATTTGATTGTTTTGGATACTTGTTTATCTTGTCTATTCATCTCCTATAGTTAGTACCTACTGTGTCTAAGTCAGCCTTTCCTTATCCCCTCAGTTATTAGTGCTTTCCCTACTCAAACTATCTCATGTTCATTGTTTATATATTCTATTTATTCCCATATATGTACATATTATCTCCCCCTCCCCTGCCACCCTCATCCCATTAGAATATAAACTCTGTCAGGACAGGATTGTTTTACTTTTAATCATATCACCAGCAATTAACATGATGCTTGACAAATATTTATATGTTAAATAAATGTTTATGGCTTTATTTACTGCCAGTAAAAGGCTACTACTCTCTTCTATTATGGATAGTAGACCTTAAGAAATGTTTGTTGATTAACTGGTACCTAGCACCAAAACCAGAGCTACAAATTTTCTATACAATTAGATGGCTGCTGAAGTCTCTCTGAACTAGGGGTATGCTGGAGTCAGCTTGACCTGGCTCTGGAGAGACAATTGTTAAATTTTCATGTTGAGTATCATGGTGAGCGCCTTCCTACACCTTTGAAATTGTCGAATGCTACAAATTATGGCTTAATTTATTTTGTTGTTTTTGTTGACTGTCTAAACTTGGAAAATGCTGGAGAAAATGTTAATGATGAAGATTAAACTTAGAAGTGTGTCACAAGCACTTTTTCTTCCTAGAGCTGGTTGATAAATATTTACCAGCATATACCTGCTGTTAACTCACAAATGCTGCTACCAAAAATAATACACATCTCAGTCTCAGAGCACTGATTATCCTCCTTGAAAGTAGGGATTTTTCTAAATTTTAAATTTAAATCTATAAACCAAATAGCTAGCAGGCACATAGTAGATTTTTAATATGCTTACTATGCTTTAATATTCAATTTTTAATTTAATGTCTAAATATGATTCAATTACTTCATGCATTGATAATCTGCCAATATAAAGACAACCTTATCCATTAAGAATACCACCCACACAAGCACAGACCTCCCCAATTTCCCAACAATTAATGAGGCCCACTTCTGGTTTCATGAAAATGTATAGCCCCAAGGGTAAAAATTTGACACAACCAAAAGATAACTGGTGTTTCCCATCATTATCCCAAAAAGTTGACAGAGATAAAGTCATGGATTCCTGGAGAACTTTCAGTATGGAAACCATGAGAAAAATGGTCAATTAATGCATGTGGACACACACACACACACACACACACACACACACACAAAAGCATTGCAATAGAACTCTGAATCTTCCAGTGGGCTCCCATAACTGCTGTGATTAATACTGAGATTTGTATCACCCCTACCAAACTGTGCAATATTGCAAGAAAATTGGGGGAGGGGGCACAAACCAATTTCAGGGTTGTGATGGTGTGTTAATTCCATGGCTAATTCCTACAACTGAATGCCCTTTTCATTTTTAAAAAAATTTTATTTATTTTTAATTTTTAACATTCATTTCCATAAGATTTTGAGCTACAATTTTCTCCTGATCTCTCTCCTACCCCACAACCCAAGATGGCAAGCATACTGAATGAATATCCTTTTCTAAAGATGAAATTAGAGGTAAGTTTAGCTGGTACATTTCAGAGAAGTAGAATGTGACCCCAGTTCTCCTCATTACAGATTCCTCTAATTCTAGTGGACTCCTCTTTGTTCCTTCTTTTCCCCAAAGAAGGAATCTAGGGTTTGATTGCTGTTCTTACTTTGCTTCCTATGCTTATTCATGGTCGCCATTCAATGGTTTTTTTTTTTTTTTTAGTTCTGTGGAACTCTGCTTCCAGAGGGAACAGCTCTGTCCCAAATTGCTGGGGTCCCAGCTGCCAGGGCTTTTAGGAGGCTGCTTGGTCCCTCCCCAGCTCTGGCTCACTGAAAAAAAAATAATAACCCAGGACCACCACCCAAGACCACGATCTGGATCCATGCTGCTCAATGCAAGAGCACTTGGCCTCTGAATGATTGCTTGGCCCCCCTGCTGTCTGCAGGCCAGGAGCTCTAAAGTGGCAATGTGGAGGCGGATGAAGAACCTCCACTTTCTGCTTCTTAGCCCTGGAGGCGGCTTGGCCAGATCCGCTTTTCTTCCCCAGTTTTTAGCCAAGTTCCACTAACCTGAGTCCTTTTTTCTTATGGCTGGATAATTCTGGATACTGCCACAGCTGTCGCAGATCCACTCTCCTGAAGCTCCAGCAGTGGCAGGGCGTGGCTCATCCAGCCGCCCCCGGGGCAAAACCGTGGTTTCAGGCTGGGCTGGTTTTGGCTCTCAGAGTTGAAATGGTTGCTTTGAGCCAAGCTTCCTTCAGCAGGAAATATATCTGTGTGCATTTTAGAGCCCTAGAATTTGTTTAGAGTCCTATTTTTTGGGTATTTGATGTGGCTGTGTTGGAGCTGTGATTTCTTGCTGCTCCTACGCCACCATCTTGGCTCCGCCCCCCTAGTGGACTCTTCTGAAAGAAATGGGGATGGGGACAGTTGAGGGGTTCAAACAGTGTGCAGGTAAGTAACAGAAAAAGAGTTAATAACAGAATTCAATTTACTATGGCTTAACCCTCAAATTTAGTTTCTTATTCTAGCCTATTTCACCTCAGACTACTAGCTCTCTTGACCCCATTATTAGAATATGCATTTTTAAAGTTGGAAGGCACATGATAAATCATCTTATACTCATAGGATAACAGAATTTAGAACCTAATCTTAGAGGTCATCTCATCCAAGTCCAACCCCACAATTTTACCAATCAAAAAACCGAAATAAAATAAAACAATAAGACGTGGGAGCCAAAGAAATGAAATTCCTTCTCCAAGGTCACAGACTCAGGGAATAAAAGAGCAGAATCAGAATTTGAACCTGGGTCTTCTGATTCCAGTATTCTTTCTATCATACCACATTGCCTCCAATACCCTTTATTTTGCATACAAGGAGACCGAGCCCAGGAAGGTTAGGAGACTTTTTCAAGATGATGCAAGTTAGTGACAAAACTGAGACTGGAATCCTCATTCCTAGTCCAGTGTTCTCTACGATACACTATGCGATCTCCCAATCTCAATCCCTGAGGATTCCATTTTCTTTCTTCCCAGGGTCTAAGAAGCAGTTTTTCTTTCACGTTGAAATCACATCGATTTGCTTTCCTATTGTCACCTAACATTCTAAAATGATTGTTCTGCATTTCTTCAGCATTTCCAATAGTTTTTGATCTCCTCTGTTCCATGTACAACTCTCATGTCTCTACCCTCAATTCTAAGGTCCAATTTTGTAAATGTGTTTTTAGCAACACGCCTCCAAATTAATTTGCCATTTGTTCCTTTATCCCAAGCAGATTCCTGTATTTAATAATTCTCTCCCGCTAGATTCATTTATTGTTTCCTAAGTTTGTAAGCATCTCTTCTCTGGTACAAACTATGCTGACCCTGGCATTCAGTTCTGTCTCTTTATAAAACTACCATCTCTCAAGCTTATATTTCCATATGGAATTCTCGACTTTCACAATGGTGGACCTGTTAAACTTCAATTCAAACAATGGGAGACTTTTAAGTGGTTATTTTATATGGTTCACTTTCATCACCATCCAGTTAGAAAACTGGGAACATCTGAATATTGCTCAAGTTTAGGTATATTTTGCGGCTCACTATACAAAAAGAACCAAGCAAACGTCATCAGTGAAACAGAAAAACACTTAATTAGGACAAAAATTAATAGTAAAACAATAGAAAACAATCTTGGCCTCATTCACAAATGAGTATAGCTTCATTTCCTCTCCTCCTCAGAGTAATTTGGAATTGAAGCCTTATCCCCAAATTCGGAATTCCAAGAAGAAATTTCATATGCAAAATCTCAGCAGCCCAATTGTACTCCTGGATGGTAAAGGGCCATACTGCTGTCTAGCCCAGAGGTTCTCAATCTGTGGGTAGCGACCCCTTTGGGGGTTGAATGACCCTTTTACAGGTGTTGCCTAAGAGCTTTGGAAAACACATATTTCCAATGGTCTTAGGAACCAAGACACCACTCTTCTATCTGTCTCCAGGTGGGTCCACCCACATGCAGATATGCCTACATACAAGTATTAAAGGGTCTGGGCATTAGGAAGGTTGAGAACCACTGGTCTAGCCAGTCACTTGCTTCTGGGCTACAACCATCACCAATACAGTTCCTGCTCGGCTTGCCTGAGGCCCTACTCTCAGTTGAGACTTCTCTCAAGAGTGATCTTTGTTGAAAATGCCATTATCACCAAAGCACTACCGCCATTATCACTAAAACATTCCATTTCTCTTCATGGTCATAACCCCCCACCCTCCCCCCCCAAAAAAAGATTTTTTTTCCCCTCCACTTTCTCCAGCTTTTTGTTCTTTCCTCCAAGTTTTCCCAATATAATCAATCTAT
>CM053585.1:446701287-446727186 GCA_028646515.1 Pseudochirops corinnae | reverse complement strand
TGTAACTGAGGTAATTCATCACAGTTATTGTATCAACCAATCCATAAGAGAGAAAATCCAGTTCATACAATGCAAAATAAATAAATAAATGTATATATGTGGATTTGTGAGCATAGGTATATATATGCATATATACACATATATATACATGCATACATATGTATATATAAATAGTTTATGTATGTGTATATAGCTATATATACATACGTACATATATATATACATATATATATATATATATATATATATACACACATACACACACACATACATATGCTTCCATGAGAGCTCTCCTGAGTTTCCATGAAACAGAAGAAAAGAACACTTGAGTTTTTCACCTTCCTCACCCATTTCAAATCCTTGTATGGGAAGATGCCATCATTATGCTAGTCCCTCACATTCCATGTAATTGGGGTCAAAATTAAATGTAAACCAGTCAAGAGAAGTCCTTTATCTAGAAAAGAATAGCCACTAAATGGCTATCATTGCCTTTTTCAAATGACAGACTTTTAACCATGTTTAGTCAGTGCTATCTGTGGATTTGGAATGACAGTATTTCTCTGAATCCTCACAAACCACTTTGGGGGCATTTTATATAAATAACTGATATATTTCTTCCTCTTTTACTCCAACCCCATGAGAATAAATCCTATTAAAAGTAATTCACCTTACCATCATTAAGAAGATAATCCTATCTGGCCTACATGCCTAAATTCCGTTCATTTTTTTTAACAATAAAATTGAGATGCATGCTTCTTTTGGGAACAGAAAAAAAGTAAGAAGGAGTCACAGGTGCCAGCAGAGATAATGCTGCCTTTACTGCTATTTCTTTTATAACAGACATGCAGTAGTTTGATTTTCACTGCAGCTAATACCTACACAAGAAATGTCCTTTCATCTCTCAAATAAATAGCAGTTAGACAGTCTTTAGTAAGAGGGGTTTTTTAATATCTGAAGTTTTAGGCAATGAAGATACACTCTGACTTTTATCTAAATGAAGTTCCCAATCCTCTTCTAAGTTGAAAAAGCATAGTACTAGGAATATGGGTCTGAAGTAGGGTGAAACAGGCATTGTACCTCAATCTCAAATAGATGTAGAAGGTGAGAGCAATTTGAGGGTTGAGGCCAGGTATGAGTCTACCTGAGGATCTGGGGGCCCAAGATAATAATGATTATAATGATGATATAGCAACTTGTATAGCAACTTAATTTTTACAAAACATTTTCCAAAAAAATAGATTTGTAAGATATGTAAGACATGTATTTTATACCCATTTTGCAGATGAGGAAATGTAGGCTAAGAAGGATTGAATGGTCTATCCATAACACAACCAGTACTTATACCTAAGTCTATTATACCTACCAGTACTTATACCTAAGTCTATTATACCTAAGTCTATTATAAATTTAGGGCTAAAAGGAACCTTAGAGTCCTCTAGTCTAATGGCTTCATTTTACAGATGAGAAAACACAGACTGAGAGATTAAGTGATTCACTCACGGTCATCCTTACTCCGCTATGATGCTCTCGGCTTTGAACCTCCCGACTCAGTGTTCTTTTTCATTAAACCATGATGCCTCATTTTGATCTCTTAGAATCTATCTATGTGGGTCTGAATATGCCCCAGAATCACATCAGCATTTTCAGAGACCTCCACATAAAGACATTAGTATCTCCCTAGTGTTCCTGTGAGTGAATGCCTATGGTGCAATTGACCCCATTTTTATGAATAAGGAAACAGAAGGGGGAAAAAAAAGTCTTTTTTGTTTATTTGTTTTGGTCTTTGTATCTCCAGTGCCCTGTGGAATCATAGGCCCTAGACTGGTGATTTCACCAGTGAAGTTTCCCACACCAATGTACATCAACGACTCCTTCATAAATTACGAATCAATGAATGAATGAAAAAGCACTTATTAAGTGCTTCCTACCTGTCAGGCACTGTGCTAACCACTGAACACACAAGTGCAAATGAAGAAGACAGTCTCTACCCCTCAAGGAACTTTTTTTCTAATAGAGAAAAACAATGCATAAAGGGAATCTGGGGGTGGAGGAGGTTGAGAATACCTGTGGAGGCATGGTTAAGAAATGACTGGAAAATGACAGGATGGCCCATACACAGGGAAGTTTACATAACAGAACAGTTTACAGTTTACAGAAGTTTGCATAATAGAACCTAGAGTCCCAGAGGCAGAGTCCAAATTCCAGTGGAAGGTGGATGGGATGGATGGCTAGAATTTAGGTGGCATGGCTTAGAAATTAGTTTTAGAGATGTGTAGAGATGTGAACAGATAGCTTAAATGAATTTCCCATGTACCAAAATGTATCAGAAGCAAGACTTGAACCAGTCAGTGTCTTGACTCTGAAGGTGACCTCTTTATTTGACCTCACTGCCTCTCCTTTTTCACACTTTTCAGACATTAAATAAATATCTGTTGAATGGAATTGAATTGGCATATGATTATGTGGTAATGAAAACAGAACTATAAACCAAAACCTAGAAACCTAAATGTCTAGTCTTATCAACATACTGTCATGTAATGCCCTTAACATTGTCTCAGATGTACAGTTGGCATTTATATAGTTCCTTAACATTTGTGAATCATTTTACATTTTTTAACTCTTGCCTCACTTCTTCCAGGAATTCCAGCAGAGCTTGTGGCACATCTGTGAATATACAGTATGCCTCCTCATCATTCTCTCTCATTTTGAATCTCTCCTTGTCTAGGGATTCCTTCTTCCTACCTATAAACAAATTGAAGCCAACCCTGTTTTAAAAATTCCTGACTCCCTGTCTCCTTAAGCTATCATCCTATATATATTCTTCTTTTAAATAGCCAAACTCCTAGAAAAGAGTTGTATTCATTTGTTGCCACCACTTTCTCATTTCCTATTGACTTCCCATCTCCTACAATCTGGCTTCTGACCCAACTACTCAAATGGAAGAGCTCTTTCCAAGGTTACCAATGATATCTTAGCTGCTACCTTCACTGGCCTTTTATAGTCTTCAAGCTGTGAGAAAAAATTGATAAGAGTTTCACTCTTATTTGGACCCAAAACTGCTACATTAAGACATCACAAATTCTAGTATGATATGATTTGGATAGTAGTAGAAAGAACCCTGGTCTTGGAGTGAAAAACAAAACAAAACAAAACAAAACCTGAGTATGAATTCAATTTCTGCCATTTACTAGTCATGAAATTGTGTGCAAATTACTTAACCTCTCTGAACCTCCATTTCCCCATAAGTAACAATATAATTGGGGAAAAGAATATTTTCATTATTTCCATTACAAGAGGGTCATGAGATTCAAAAGACATAAAGAAAGCAAAGTGTTCTGAAAGCCTCAAAGAACCATATCAATGTAAGTTATTATTATGGATGTAGCATATACATTCTCCTAAAAATGTAGGCTCACTGGGGGACCACAATAAAATGCTGTCATAGCAATAAATTCAATTGTTACTGTTCTTACCCCAGGCAAAACGAAATTCCAAAGGAATATGTTCTCTGGAATGAGAAAAAATTAAAGTGACAGTTGTTCATATAATACTCAGTACTTCTACAAGTACCCTACCCTAACCAGCATAGAACAGAATAGTATTATAGCCCTCTGCTAGAATAGCCATCAAGAGCTGGGCATGGTGGTGAACGCTTGTAATCTTTGTTTTGGGGGAGGCTAACTGCTGATTGGTGGATTGCTTTAGCTTGAGTGTTGTGAGTTGTAGAGTCCTCAGCTAACCAGATGTCTAGCTGACAATAACATCAGCTGACATAGCTGACCAATACATGCAGAGTCAATATGGTGAGCCCCTAAGAGTGAAGAGCCAACAGATTGTCTAAGAAGGGACAAATTGGCCCAGGTCAGAAACAGAGAAAGTAAAAGATCTCATACCAATCAGTGATGGACCCCTGAATAGCCACTGAACTCCAGCCTGGACAAGATGGAGAGATCTAATATGAAAAAGAAGATAGGAGATCAAAGAAGGAAGGTGAAGAAGGAGGGAGAAGGAGAGAAAGATGAAAGTTACCCAGTAAAGTAAACAAAAGGTTTATTTTTCTTTCTGCATATAAGGATATATAATAATCATGTTCACTGATTTTTATATATCACTGTTTTGATGAGAGATCACTATAATGATCTCTCATCATTACACTCTAATGTACTGAATTACTATCATATGGTATTTGCTCAAAGCAAAAAAGTCACAAAATTAAAATAACTTTAAAAAATTAATTTAACTCTTAATGGTGCATATAGAAAATGTTGTCATATACACTCATTTAGTTGCTAAGTATTTATTATGTGCCTATAGTGCACATGGCACTATCCTAGCTAGTATAGGAATAAAAAGTGTAGGTCACGGTCCCTGCTCTTAGGAATCTTGGTCTCCAGTTAGGAGGCAAAACCAATGTGTAGGCAAATATAGTACAAAGTAGTAAATGGTAACTATGAAATAAGTGTATAGGATAAAGAAAGTGCTAAAGGAATATGGAGGAGGGTGAAGTCCCTGTGGCCTGCACTAGCTAGAGGAGTACATATGAAGGTAGACCTTGAACTTGAAGCAGGGCTAGAATTTGGTTAGGTAAAGAGGATAAGAGAAAGGTACAAGTCAAGAGAACAGCAGGAGCAAAGAGTAGTAATTGTAAATAAGCAAGGCATATTCAAAAGGCAGTAAGAAAACCAATGTGGAAAGAACAAAGTGATCAAGTCAAGGATTAAGAGTAAATAAAGTTATAAAAATAAATTGTGGATTTTTGAGGACCTTGAATGTCAAAGACTTAATTTTTATCCTATCAGCAATGAAGAATCGTTAAAGATTTCTGAGCAAAGGAGAGAGTGATGAACACAGCATTTTAGGAAGATTATTCTGATGGTAATGGACAGGATAGATTGGAAGGGGAAAGATGACATGCAAGGAGATCAATTGGGCAACTACGGTAATAATCCAGCCATGAGTTTAGAATGGCATGATCCAGAGTTATGGCATAAAGAATGAAAATGAAAGAACTGATACAGGAGACAAAAAAAAATGGATAGGATCTGTTGACTGACTTAGTAAGAAAAGAGAAAGGAATGATTGGAAGATAATTCCAAGATTTTAAACTTTTACCACTGACAAAGGAGGAGATGCCTTAGTGATAAAAGACAGGAAGTAGTTGACAGTTTGAGGAATATGACATGTTTGATTTTAGCTATGTTGAGTTTGAGATGATTGTAAGACATCCAAGGAGAAATGTGCAATAAACAGTTAAGATATGAGACTGTTTGGGAAAGGGATTGAGGCTAGACCCAGACAGAAATTATGGAGAGTTCAAAGAGAGAAGAGTAAAAACTCAAGGACTGAACCTTGAAGAACAGTGAAAGAAGATAGACCAACAAAAGGCTTTGAGAACAACTGAACTGAATTAAACTTAACTTTAAAAAAAGAGAGAAAGCTAAGAAAAGAAAGAGGAAGGGGGAAGAAGGAAGGAATAAGCATTTATGCAGCACCTGCTATATTCCTGGCACTATATTGAGTATATTACAATTATTATCTTATTTGATCAGGATAGCACAGTGGCAGAGAGGCCAAAGGAAAAGATAAGTTTGTGAAAGAAGTGCCAAATGTTCCAGACTGGTCAAGGAAAATGATAATTGAGAAAAAATAAAGTTATTGAAATAGTAACTAGGAGATCACTGAAATGGGTTAAGGAGTTGATGGTAAGAAAAAACAGCAAAGTAAGAACCACTCATTCAAGAAGTTTGGCAACAAAAAGAACAGAAATAGAACAACAGCTTAGGAAGAAAGCTGGGTCAAAGTTGTTGTTGCTGTCTTCCAAGGTAGGGAAGAGTTGTGCTTCTGTGAAATGAATCAATAACATAGCTACCAAAAAGCTAATGATGGGCTAAGCTACATTAAGAGAGGCATAGTTTTTATGAATATATATGTGAGTGTGTGTAAATATGTATATATACAGGTATACATAGACAGAGGGCACAGGATCAATTGAATAGGAAGGGATGATATTTAAAAGGTGAAATTGAGAGGTGAGAGAGGAATATGATGAGAGGAGATGGGGAGAAACAGAATGGAGTAAATTATCTCATATAAAAGAGGCAAGGGATAACTATTACAATGAAGGGGAAGAACAGGAAGGCTAAAGGGAATGAGTCAACCTTACTCGCATTGAATTTGGCTTAGGGAGGGAATGACATACACTCTGAATCGGATACCTTGCCCTACAGGAGAGTAGGGGGGAAGGAGATGAGAGGGGGGATGATGGAGAGGATGGCAGGTTGGGGGGGAGAATAGTTAGAAGCACACACTTTTGTAAAGGGACAGGGACAAAGTAGAGAATAGAACAAGTGGGGGTGGGATAGGATGGAGGGAAATATAGTCAGTCTTTCACAATATGTCCATTGTGAAGATGTTTTGCGTAACTACACATATACAGCCTGTACTGAATTGCTTGTCTTCCCAGTGGGGGTGGATGACAAGGGAGGAAGGGAAAGAATCTGGAATTTAAAGTTTTAAAATCAAATTTTATATATAATAATAATAATTATTATTATTTACATGCAACTGGGAAATAAGATATATAGGCACTGGGGTAGGGAGATCCATCTTGCCCTACCAGAAAGTCAGAGGGGTGATGGGGGAGGATATAGAAGACAGCAGATTGGGGGAGGGGGTATTCAGTGGGGTCATTGTTTTGGGATGGTGGGTAGGGGAAAGATGGGGAGAAAATTTGTAACTCAAAATCTCATGGAAATGAATGATGTAAACTAAAAATAAACAAAATTTAATTTTTAAAAAAAGAGAGGCATAGTTTCTAGAATGAGGTCATAATACAACTGGAGTATTGCATTTCATTCTGGGTACCCCATTTTAGGAGGAACATTAACAAGATGGTGTGTATCCAGAGGAAAGTTATTAGGATAGTGAGATAAATGGTGACCATCCTGTACGAGAAGAGAATGGAAGAATTGGCAAATGATTGCTTGTGAGGGGTGAGATGGAAGAGAGTATCATAGGTGATTGGAAACTATGACAAATGAAGACTGATTGAAGAAACTGAGGATGTTTATCTGGAGAAGAGATGACTTAAATGGTAAATTTGTCCAAGTATTCAAAGGGTTATTTGTGGGATGGGGATGATGATGATGATGATGATGATGATGATGATGATGATGATGACAACAACAATGATGACTACAACAATTGTTCTGCTTGGCCCCACAGTCCCCCAAGTTGGACTAATTGGATGGAAATACTAGCGAGACAGATTTGGGTTAACTATAAGACAAAGTGTCATAAAAATTAGGGCTATCCAAAAGTGAAATATATAGCCTTGAGAGATCATAGTTTCTCTACCATTGGAATTCTTCAAACAGAAGCTAGATGACCTACTTGTCATGGAATTTGTCTAGAGAATGATTGCTCAAGTACTGAATATATAACTGGATCTCATGAAGGAGGGGAGGGAACTAAAATTGTTAAGTGATATAAAAAGACTTAAAAGGGTGAAAATTGATAAATAGTATAGTAAGAATGCTTTGTCATTATAACGACTAAGCTTGACTGGGGAAGAGTTGAGAAAAAGCACCTTACTCACTTTGCAAAGGTGGAAACTATAGGTAGGGAATATTGCATGTGCCATCAGACATAAATTGATGTGTTGGTGAGCTGCTTTCCCTCCCACTTTCTTCTTTATTTTTTTGCTACAAAGAGTGACTTGGTAGAACAAGAAAGAAGGATCTATTTCAAAATGAAGATAATGGGAAAAATTATATCAAAAAAACAGCATTTAAAGGAAAAGCACAGTAAGCACTTCAGCAGGTTTGTTGAATTGAAATGAATTGGCAATTAGAAGGTAATAGGTGACCTTGGGAAGAACTGTTTTCAGTAGAAAGGTGGGAACAGAAGCCAGATTGCAGAGAACTGATGAGTGAGTGAGTGGGCGGTGAGAAAGTGTAGAGTTTTGTTCTACAATAGGATTTTGTACTTTACAAAAGGATACACCATAGGATTCCCTCTACATGTCTATTAAAAACCTGCTTCCCTTGAGCAAAACAGAAGGCAGCCCACTCCCTATAGCAGCAACCTTTTTGGAGCTGTGACATCTTAGCATTATTATTTACTTGACACTCTTGACACTCCTACCAACCTCCAAAAAAGTGTTCTTTCTTTCTTTTTTTTTTTTAACAAGTGAAACAAAATTGATTTTCTGCTGAGAATTTCCCAGCATCTTGTTATATGATAGAATATTCCTGGACTGGTGAAGTTGGAAATCATTGCCCCCTGCACATACGAGACCTAAGTGGTAGCATGTTAGATGAGATATTGTGATATATTCTGCCATTTTTGTCCTTTGTACCACCTCAAAACTTTACAGAGCCCCTAAATGAGATCCATAGTCACTAAAAAGAGTTTGGCCTGTCAATACAGGGGAAAAAAAAGAAAGCTCATTGTCTACTATGGTTTATGATACATAGCTATGATATAATACCAATGATGAAATATGAAGAAGAAAAAGGAAGAGGGGGAGAACTAGTATTTATGTAGAATTTAAGGTGTTTTCCTTGAAATAGTTCACTTGGTCCTCACAACAATCCTGTGAGGTAGGTACTACTATTTCCCTCCCTTTGCAGATGAAGAAACAGAGACTAAGAGAAGTAAAATGACTTGCCTAGGGACCAGTAGCTGGTAAGTATCTGCAGCAAAATTTGCACTCAGATCTTCCTGTCCCCAAGTCCATAATTCTAGCCACTGTTGCCCCTGGCTGCCAGATATGTAACTGGATAGCTAATCGATGACCTGCTTCATTTTGACCTTTGAATTGATGATGATTGGGCCCAGAATCGAATAGGAGGAGAAGGACTGGTTCACATTTGGGAAATTATATAGCTCTACATAATAGAGAATTGCAGTTTTGTGTATAATCCTTTTCTATTCTATAGTATATATATGGAAATCCTCATTTTACTTGGTGTTTATTAAGTTCAGAATAAAAAGAAATACAATTGAAAAAAATCTATCAGGCTTCTAATAACCCCAAGCTCCTCTAAAACAAAGATCTATTTTTTTTTTTACATCATTATTCTTCATAGAAGTTCTGGAGGGGGAAGAGAATTTTAGTCCTACTCCATTTTACACATGAGTTATCTCGGCTCAGAGAAGCAAAGTAACTTACCCAAGGTCCCAACAGGCAAACGTCAGAGGGAAGCTTGGAACCCAGGTCCTCTGACTCCGGCCCCAGTGTCTTTTCCTGGTACTATACAGTCTCCCAAGAAACAGTCTCTAAAGCAGCGGTTCTCAACCTGTGGGTTGCGACCCTTTGGGGGTTGAATGACCCTTTCACAGGGGTTACAGGGGTCTCCTAAGACCATCAGAAAACACATATTTCCAAGGGTCTTAGGAACTGAGACACTGCTCCTCTATCCATCTCCAGGAGGGTCTGCCCACATGCAGATACGCCCACATACGAGTATTAAAGGGTCGTGGCATTAGGAAGGTTGAGAACCACCACTCTAAAGAATTAAAGCTATCACTCCCAAAAGGGCAAAGGAGAGAAAAGTATACTTTATTTTACCAGTAAAGAAATGTTCAGAAATGCTGTAGCTGCGTGACTGTAAAGAGAACTGACCTAGTAACACAGGGAGAGTAAAGGGCAATCAGTAGGCAGCCCACAGGAGTGTCCCATTGTCATTTACTCCAGGCTGAGTTCTACAGGAAGAGCTCTACTATGTTGGGTGGACTCCTTGGTGGAGGGCAGAAGGGAGGGTAATGGATTAATGGGAGGAAATGTATGAGGATGAAACAGGATGGGGAATAGACTGTAATTTGTTCTGGGTGGAGAGAATGTTCACACTGATGAGATCAGAGATCAAAGCATCACAATAATTCTTCATTTTCTCTTTATTTATGGCAAGTTGAACAAGGGTAGAAGCATTCAATGATGCATTAGTGTTGAGAATATGCACCAAAAGAGTTGGGAAGCAATTTTAAAGATGTAAAAAAAGAATTTAGAATCATGAAAATTAAATGACAATATTTAGTACCAACTTATAAGAATGAGACTAAAAATTACAATGTCATAGCCTATATAAAGATAGTTATTGTGTTTCTTTTTTTAAAAAAAATTAATAGATAAGAGAAATGAATCAGAAAAAAGGATGTTTTCCCCCCACAAGCTAACCCAAAGGGGACTTAGAGAGGTCTTTTTAAAAATTCCTCTTAGCTATAACAAATTTCTGACATAACTACTAAGCATTCTTTCTATGTCACAGAAAGGTTTAATTATGTCACTTATTAGACATTTTAGAATACTAGATTTATCCACTAAATACAGGCGTGTTTGGGTTTTATTTTATTTTCAATTTTAATGAGAATCAGATATTCAATCTAGATTTTAGTTTCCACAAAAATAATTTTTATTAGATATTGTGAGGGAAGGAATGATATTGATTCCAGATGTCTAGTCAACAGGTCTTCAATATTCTTAAGTATTCTGTCCCATTTCTTTTGTTGTTGTTTTTAATCCAATTTCCATTAGTACATATCCAATCTAACATTTATGGAGTACCTGCTGTGTGCCAGTCACTTTGTTCAACACTAGTGATATAAAGACAAAACAAAAAAGCCTCCCTGTCCTCAAGGACCTTACATTCTATTGGCATATCATGCCGAGGATAATACTTCATGCTTAAGACATTAAATCTCACATTATTTCTGTGTGAGTGCAGCAGCAAAAAGAAAAAAAAAACTTGTTTTTGTTTTATTCCATGATGAAAAAAATTCATATCTATGTACATATTTATATATGTAAAATGAGAATGAATATATATATATATATTTATATACACACATCCATAATTGGAAGAAAATATTCCTTCTGCTCAGAAGATAACAGAATTTTTACTCTATCAAACACTGTCCTATTACTTTCCTTTATAAGGAACTGAACATAAGAAACAAATAAATAGTGAAGTGAGGTGATACATAAAATTTAATAATTCATGACAAATTTGTTTCCAGATCTACGATGGAGGAATTCTAATTTGCATATTTTCTTCCAAATGCCTCTTGCCACTTTCCTAAATTGAAAGGATGGTTTGTCCTACTCCTGATCGTAACAAATGATTTCGTCTCTGTATTCATTTGAATATTTCCTAAGCTATTAAAAACAGCACCAAAAAGGCTCAATTCCATCTTATGGATGACACGGCTTGAAATGACTTCTTCATTATCACTCATAAAGATGAAAAATGAGCCAACACAATGGAATTTGCCACAATGCAAATTGCTGTACAATGTTCCATAAATATATTTTGCATGAATGTACAAAGTTGAACATGCCTTGGTACAAACTAAGGCTGAGTGACGAATTTCTATGCAGCATTATTTAGGTCAAACAGAGGGAAATGGCACTAGCAGAGGGATACAGAGAGCTGGAGCTGAACTTAAAGGAAAGAAATTTTTGAATGTGAATTTTGCCCTCAGTGAGTCAATTTGTGCAACATCTTTGCTCTTACTACACAATTCCTTTTGTTAATTCTCTGGAATCTTGCTATAACACTCTAGCAGTATATGGTAGGCTCCAAGGAGACTAATTGCTAAAAGTAACAAAACCAGCTCTCACAATAACACTGTCCCATATCCTGGGACCTGAGAAAAATGCTATTTAGCCAGGTTTGAGGATACTATTTATGGCCAGATGAGTAGATAAGCAGACATGTAATAGCTCCAAACAGAATTGTTTCACCTTGATTTAGATTCTATCTTCACAGTGCAAAGTGGTCTAGGGGAGGTGTCAAGAGAAATAAACCAATCTGGATTATTTGGGCCACAGAAGGAATTCTTTAGACCTGAAATATGCAGTTAACTATCTATACTGATTAAATAATCTAAAGAGCTTCTGAAATCTTTCATTCATTTGTGTTGCCTTGCAACCCTCCTATCAACCAAACCAGATCACAGAGCAGCCAAGTCAGACAATATCAGCAGCTTAACAATCATTCCATGGTCTCTATCTACTGTAAGATAGATGAAGCCCAGGGGGAGTGCCAAGCGAACTAGGAGAACATCTGGGGTCAAAACTGGTATCTGCTAGTTGATGCCTTTTTAACACGGGCACATCACTTACCATCTTTGGATCTGTTTCTTCACTGGTAAAATGAGAGATTTCAGCTAGATCCCCCGAGATCCATGAACTTTGAAAATGTATACTTTGTTTACTTTATTTTGAGGTAGTTTCAAGGTACCTTCCAATCCTATGCATTTACACACATTATTCTGAAAGGAACCTATAAGCTTCACCACTTCACCATTCTACCAATGGACCTATGACACAAATTAGGTTAAGAATGCCAAGATCCGATGATCTCTAATGGCCATTCCAGCTCTGCTTCTATAGTCGTATAGTGATGGTATAATATAATTAATTTTGTACTTGTATATTCAACCCTAAAACAACTTCTACAGAGCTACCTGACACTCAGTAGCTGGCTCAGCCTGGGAAAATCACTAAGGCTCTATGAGCCTCTCTTCTCTCATCTGGAAAATGGGAAGAATAATAGTACCTATATCACAGGATTGTTGTGAACATCAAACTAGACAATGTACGTCAAGCATTTTGCAAATCTTAAATCACTGTATAATTAATTGTGAGCTAAAACTAATAGTCATTATCATAACTATTCTTCCCATCCACTGGAAATGGTTTTCCATTTTTAAAATCCTATCACAGCAACAGACACGTAGCCCAGAGAACAAACAAACAAAAAAAGGAAATCAGCTCTCCTTTGCCCCAAGTTTCTCTGCAATGTCCTATGATGAATTTTTTTTTTTTCAGAAATGCTGGGCCAGACACCAATCTATCCACCTTTGAATTAGAAAATAAAACCACAGACCACTCTATCTCTGGAGGCTGTTAGTGTATTAGCCATCCTATTAAAGTTATATTTATGTATTTCCTCTGCTGAAACCATATGTATAGCCTAGCTGCTCTCTCAGGCAGCAGATTTGTAAAGCTGAAACTAAATAGTATGAAATAGACTATATAAGAAAGTCCAAATTCATTAGATTGCTGAAATATATCATTTTTTATAACATGACTTCTTAAAGTACCAAGATCCCATGATAGTCAGTGTAATTATTGTGGCTAAAAATAATCACCTAATTAATATTAATTTAGCCAATCAAAAACATTTATGAGATGCATACTACATATAAAGCACTGCTCTTGTCACAAGGGGGGGATACAGAGACAAACATGAAATAGTCCTTACACTCAGAGAATTTACTCTCTTCTCTGAAGTAACAACATGTATACAGATGAGAGCATACAAAACATGCGCAAAATAAATTCAAGTCATTTCAGGGGAAAAAGTGGAAAGTGACTAGCTGCGATCATGCCCTATATTGGTATCATTCTCAGGGGGGAAGAACACAAACCTGGCAGTAAGCATAGTGTAGTAGAGAAAGCAAAATCAATGCATGAGTTCCAGGCTCTAATATTTATTGCGTGTGTATAACCCTGGACAAATAAGTCACCACTGTGCCCTTTGGTTTCCTCATCTGCAAAATGTGGATGATAATACTAACATTCCCTTTAGTGTGAAATGTGATTTATTCCTGTTCTTTTCTGGTGCCTCAGTCTCTTCTGCTATAGAATGTGGTATCAAGAGCAAATTGATCCCTGCAGGCCACACATTAACTTAGAAAACTACAAATTAACATTATCTATGTTGTATTATATTTTTATTTATTTTGTTATTTCTCAATTGCATTTTAATCTGGTCCAGGCTTTACTCTTAGGAGAGTTTTGCCTGTTGAGAGTTTGATACCTCTGAGCTAGATGATCTCTAAGCTTCCTTCCAGCCTTAGCACTATGTGATTTATTTTGCCAATCAAAAGGGTTTTAAAGAAGGGCTGGGCTGTGAAGAAGAGTTCTGCATTGTATATTTTACTGTGTTCCTAGTTTGTAAAGAAAATATAGAGGGGGAAATGGGCTTTCATCTTTATATAAAATGGAGCAGGATATTTTTAGTTATAACTTCATACAACATTATACAACTTGACAACACATTTCTAGCTGGAATACCTATCAATAAAGTTGGCTTTAACATGATGCATCTACTGTTGTGTGGATTACTTTCATGCTAAAGAAGGTGTGACTGAAATAAATCAAGACCAAATTAAATTAAATTTTATACCCTTTTCTCCCTTTGGGAATAGTAGAATCCATGTAACAAATCACTTGGTCTCTAATGGAACTTCTGCTGAACAAACTATATAAGCTGAGCAACACCCCAAGTTCAGATGGCTCTCCTAGGCTAAATAAAAATGTCTTTGGTGTACAGGGAAACAGTACAGGTCTAGGATGGGAGGGAGAGAGAGCAGGGTAGTGAAACTTGGGTCAAATTCTGATTCTGCAAACTAACTAGCAATGTTACTTTGGGCAAATCTCTTCCCTTATGAGGGTCTTAGTTTTCTTATCCTTATAATGGGAAGAGAAATTGGATGCAATGATCTTTAACGCCCCTTCTGGCTCTCATGTTCTCTTATTGAATCATCATTCCTTATAACATACCTTTCTGTTCTAAGGGAAATGATTCTTAAGTGAAGAAAAATAACATGTAATTTCTATGACAATGACTTTTAACACTCAAATTTGGGGTTTGGTTGGGGTTTTTGTTTGTTTTTTGAGATTCTAGAAAATCATAGAATGTGGAAGATGAAAGAAGCTTTGTTGTTATTCAATCATGTCCAATTCTTTGTGACCCCATTTGGAGTTTTCTTGGCAAAAATACTAGGGTGCTTTGCTATTTTCTTCTCCAACTCATTTTACAGAGGAGGAACTAAGACAAACATAGATAAGTGACTTGCCCAGGGTGACACAGCTAGTAAGAATCTGAGGCCAGATTGAAACTCATCAAGATGAGTCATCCTGATTCCAAGTCCGGTGCTTCATCCACTGCACTATCTAGCTGCCCTAAGAAAGAAGCTTTAAAAATTCTTTAATTCCAAATCCAGCCTCAAACATTTGACACACTTACTAGCCATGTGACTTTGGGCAAGTCACTTAACCCCAGTTGCCCTCCAAAAAAAAAAAAGCAAAAAAAAAATTGTTTTAATTCTTTAATTCAACCCCCACAATTTACAGATGAAGAAACTGAGGAAAAAAGGCTTAGTGACTTGATTAATTTCCACATAACTCATTAGTGACAGGTCCCAGACTAAAAACCAGTCTCTTGATTCCTAATTGAGTGTGAATTTTGAAATAAAAGTACAGTAGCTATTGTTTTTACATTTGTTATTGGAGTCATTCCTAAAATGGTAAAGTATATAATTTTAGGAAGTGTCACTTACTGATAACGGCTGGCAACCTCAAGCTACTCTAAGTGGCTAGTACAAATTTCATTGTCTGAATTATGCAGAAAGGGAAATTAAGGCTTGGGGAGGATGAATGAATGATACCCAAAATTATAAGGATGGATGCATCATTCTTAATATGATGATTCTAAACCTCAACTCATGTTCTGTGCTCTTTATATTACAACATTTTACTTCCTCATTATAATACTGCAATTGATCTTCCACCTCTATGGAATATTACTATATCATCAAGAACATGACAGCTTACTGTCTGTTAGGGATATCAGCTTCAATCCTAACTTGTGTTCATCTATTGCCACCATATAATATGATTTAGCAGCAGGGCCATTAATAACTGGGAATATACCCTTGGAATTCTCAGCTTGATGTCACCCATATAAAAACTGACTGTGCCATTGCTTAAACCACTTGTATTTCCCCTTGCAGGAAAGAAAAGAGCCTGTGATCATAATTGTACAGCAATTATAAATTAAAACAGTTCATGATTAAAATTCAGGCAATCAGCATTCTTCAACTCCACTCATCTAGTTGGTCCCACCAAAGCAGCACCTATAAACATTAATTATATCACAGAGATACAGAATTAAAATCACCCTGAGTGAATAAGTCTACCCAGATTTTTATAGGGATTTTTTTTTCTAGGATGTATACATCTAGTTTGCTATAGTTATGTAGAAAGAATGGAGCTTTATTATCATCAAGATTCAAATGGCATATGCTAAAATCTAGACCGAATTCCTTCTTTATTCAAAATCTATCATAAGTGGAATGTTAATTAACATTCCAATGGCATGCCCATTGAAGAAAGGACTCTCCAGAGTGCTCTGGCTCTGGGACATGTGTATTAATCAGAGAAGAGCAAAAACTTATTTTCTCATGATGCCCTGGACTAAGGCATTGGAGCTGCTGGGAAAAGAAGGAAGTCTCATGTTCGGAAATAAGAAGAGTGACAGACTTATTTTGTTGACCAGAAATACAAACGTGGCAATGACTTTGGGGCTGGTGTTGAAAAGCCTGTGAAGCAGGCTGAGATCATAGGAGGTGCTGCTACAACCTGACTCCACAGAGATGAAAGTAAGCTTGGCTAGAGCTGAGATGAGCTTAGACTTGGTGTTTGGAAGCCAAAGGCAGGTAAGACTAGTCCTAAGATGAGACAGTTGATACTATCCTCCAACATTGCCCCGATTAGAGGAAGTTCTATTGCTAATGTTCTGAGTGTTGTTCAGAACTCACTAAAATTCAGTCAAGTTCTATTTATGTCCTTCTTTTGATTTTATGATAAATATACTTTATACTGAAAATTACTTATTGGTAACTTTCATTGCTAGGAGACAAATAAATTTAATACCCCAAAAATCAATTAAATAAGAAGGTTCTTAGATTGACTATTGGAATGGGGTCAAATAAGCCACACAGAGTTTTACTTATTGATAATTTTTTTTTTTTTTTTTTTGCTTTTTGGAGGGGAAAGTAAGGCAGCTGGAATTATGTGACTTGCCCAAGGTTACATGGCTAGTACATGTTAAGAGTCT
This sequence comes from Pseudochirops corinnae, assembly GCA_028646515.1. Taxonomy (NCBI): domain Eukaryota; kingdom Metazoa; phylum Chordata; class Mammalia; order Diprotodontia; family Pseudocheiridae; genus Pseudochirops; species Pseudochirops corinnae. The sequence goes on along the minus strand of CM053585.1, from coordinate 446,710,273 downwards.
GAGGCCAAATTTGAACTCAGATCCTCCTGACTCCACGGCCAGTGTTCTATTCACTGCGCCACCTATGCACCCTATTGATAATTTTTCAAGCTCAAACTTGAGTCCATGTTAGCACAGAGCTCTGGTTCTTGTTGAATAGTTAGAAACATATGACTATAATAATAATTCACGATTTTATAGCATTTTAGAATTCAAAAGCACTTTACAAACAATAACCCTGAAAGAATGATAGATAACACATGGTTCATCTCCATCTTACAGACGAGGAATTTAAAGGTCAAAGGCACAAAGTGACTTGACCACAGTAACACAACTTATAAGTATCAGAGCCAGTATTTGAAAACAAATCTCCTGATGCTAGATCTAAGACTTATTCTTCTATGTTATTCTGTCCCTCAGAGTAATAATTCACATTTATATATTTTAAGGTACATTAAGGTTTATTACCTTAGGCAAATCCTCAGTTTTCTCATCTTCAAAATGGAGGGGAACATTAGGTGATTCTGCCTTATGACATATATCTTCCAAGGAAAATGAACTTTCAAACGAAGGAAAAAAAAAACATGTGATGTATTTTCCTCACAATAATCCTATATAATAAGTGGTGCAAGTATTATTATTTCCTTTCTAAAGATGAGAAAACTGAATCTCAGGGAGGCTAAAAAAACTGGCCCAAGTATATCCATTTAGTTTGGTGTAGAAATTTATAACCAATCCCACCAACTTCAAATCCATTGTTCTTTCTATAATACAAGATAGTTTCTGAAAGTACAAAATGAAAACTACAGACAGTAAATATAAGGAATTCAAAGGAGAGAGATTATTGTGAGCAATCTGGAAAGACTTCATGGTAGATAAGGGATTTGAGTTGTGCTTAAAGAGTGAAGACAATCATACATAGGACTATAGATCTAGACTCAGAAGGGACTTGATAAACCATTTGTTTGCACTCCCTAAAGAAACTAAGGTCCAGACAAGTTAAGAGATTTACCTTGTGACATAGATAGTAAATAACAGAGTTGAGATTCCAAATTAGTATTTCAAGAATAGTGAGAAAGTGTCTGGGAAAGATGGACAATGGTTTGAGTAAAGGTGAGAAAGTGAGAAAACACAGGGTCTGTTTTTGAAGCCAGCAAGCAGATCAGTTTTGTTAGAAAATAGATATGTATAGGAGAATGTGAGAAAGGGGGAAAAAAAACCCACTAGAAAAGTGAGTTGGGGCCAGAAGGGGATGGACACTGAGTGCCAGGACCTTGAACTTTATCCTGGAGACAAAAGAGAGACACAGAAGATTTTTGAACAAAGGATTCCTTGATAAATGCAGCATTTTTGGAAGGGGAATCTAATTGAATAGTACTAATTGAAACGTTAGAACAAGAAGAACCTGGAGTCAGTAAAACCAGTTTTAAAGCTATTCCAATAATCTGGCTTTAGTTAAGGAGCTCTCAGGTCCATTAGCCTCTTCTGACAAGTTGGTAGCATGAGAAATTAAAAGGGAGGGATTGATGCAGATAGAGACCCTATGATCAAGAGGGCTCAGGGTCTGACTAGATAATGGGGGACATGGGAGAGGGAGAAGTCAAAAGTGACAGAGGTTTTAAGTCTGGGTGACTAGGAGAATAACATAGTTAATAGAAATAAAGAAGTCAGGAAAAGGGAGACAAAAATCAATGCCAAATAATAGCCCCTTTCCTGGATAGCTATAAAATTATTTTCAGTGTTTAAAATAGAGAAGTACCAGCCTTGCTACTAATTTGCTATGTCACCATGGGCAAACCCCTCTCTTCACCTCAATCAGACTATGTTTACTATAAAACAGGGATACTAACAGGATCATAGATTTAACACTAACATGTCACCTCACACATACACACATACACTTTAAAGAGTTATCTTGAAGATTAAATGAGATAACTATAAAATACTGTATAAAGTAGGCTATTAACCTACCTATAATAGGACCAGTGTTTTCCTGACACAGCTTCCTTGGGTCCTAACTTCCCCGATAGGCTTCCCTGACACAATTTCCTCCCCCCACACAACCCTACTAGACCCTGCTCCCCTGACATACCTTCCTGATCTGGCTGGGGGCATAAAAATTAGCAGTTACATGCAGTTCTGGCCTCTCACACGTGATGGGTGTCTGAAGACAGAGGAAAGGTTGTCCTCATACCTTGCTGACTAACCATATGTGTATTGTCAAAGAGACAAAATCAGCCTCTAACTGGCCAGAGGTGAACCAAGTAGCTAGAGACAGGAGAGTCAGGAATCAAACAGAAGTTTAATTTCAAAGTGATTGAAATGGCTTGCAAGCAAGGAAGTAAATGACACATGTGTGCCGGGGCCCTGCCCCTAGTGGGGGGACATGCTTTAGTGTTGGCTGATCTCAATACTTACACCTATGGCTACGCAGTGAGCTGCAGCCCTGACAAGCTTGCTTCATAGCAGGGCTTCATGACCAGAACATGGATACAGCACGTGCTTGTTTAAGCTCAGAGAACACCTGGTGCTGGTCAAAGCAATACAATAATTATGTGATTTTACCAGAAGGTGAGATCATCTAGATTCTAGATTCTAAAGGGTGAGCACAAAGGCTTGTTGTGCCAAGCTCAGGGCACAGCTTGTTTGCCGAGCCTTTGCTCTGGAACACAGTGTCTTCTAATATCTCGACAATTTCCAGATGAAGTCTAGAGACTCTAAGTGCCCCTGTACAAATCCTTGTTAAATAAGGCAAAGTAAACTTCCTCCTTTGTTAAACGTTGTTACTTGCAGTGTCTTGTTTCCTCCCCACCTCAAGTCTAAATGTTAAGGAGCACACCTTCAACACTACCTTTCTGGGCTCCCTGCACAATGCCAGCCATCAATCAATTAGCAAGTACTTACTAAATGGCTCCTGTGCACCAGGCACTGTGCTAGGCACTGGGGCTTCAAGATCAAGGGCAAACTAGCTCCTGCCGTTGAAGAGTTTACTGTCTAGCAGAGATAGACAATCTTTTCTCTGCGATTACTTCTGATTTACTCTGTATGTATCATATACATACGTGGCTCTTGTATGTTGTCTCTCCCATTAGAAAGCGAGCTTCTTCAGGACAGGGCCTTTCTTTGTATTCCTAGCATTTAGCATAGTGTCTGGTGCATAATAAGTGCCTAATAAATGCTTGTTGACTGACATAAAGAGGAGTATAAGTAAGAGATACAAAATACCTATAAGGTAGTCTGGGGCAGGATGAGGAAGGGCAGAGAAAGCGCTAGCAGCTGGCACATCACAAAAGGCAACATGAAGAAGGAAGCATGGAGTCTTGAAGGCAACTTGGGATTCCAACAGATGGGAGATTAGAAGGAAGGATATACAAGGGTTGGGGTACAGGTCAAGGGGAAGCGAACGGCCAATGGAAAGGTACAGAGAGGAGACAGTGTCAAGCATGGGAAACAGCAAAAAGGCCAGTTTGCCTGGATTGTAGCCTGCATAAATGAGAAAAAAGTCTAATAGATCTGGAAAGGACATTGAGACCAAGTTTTGAAGGGCTTTGAACATCAAATGGAGAAGTTATTTGATCCTAGAAATAACAAAGAGCCACTAGAGTTTATGGAATAAGGGGAGGATACAGTCAGACTGGTGATATGGTGTGCTTTAGGAAAGTCAGTTTAGTAATTATGTGGAGGGTGTATTGAAGTGGGGAGAAACTTGAGTTAGAGAAACCAACTAGGTGGTTATTGAAATAGTCCATTTGGGATCGGGTGGGACCCTGAACTGGAATAGTAGCTGTGTGAGTGGAGAGAAGATGAGGGAATCAAGATGTGTTGTGTCTTGGCCTTAAGTCAAGAAGATCTGAGTTCAAATCCAGCCTCAGACACTTACTAGCTGTGTGACCCTGGGCAAGTCACTTAACCCTGTTTGCCTCAGTTTCCCCATCTGTAAAATGAGCTAGAGAAGGAAATGGCAAAGCACTCCAGTATCTTTGTCAAGAAAACCTCAAATGGGTCACAAAGAGTCAGACACAACTGAAATGGTTCAATGACATATTCTTTAGTTTTCTACTAGGTTTATTGCAGGTGCACAAATAAATATCAAACACTAAAAGCAAGTTCCTTAAAAAGGTTAGTTTCCATAATTCTTTATTCCAAGGTTCAGAGAAGAGGCAAGAAATTTGCTTGGGTGGTTTTACTCAGTGATCCACAATAGCTCAAAACTGATTTAGCATATCTAAATGGCATAAGATGAGGCATCTCTGTTTCCAAACTAAATCAGGATGCAATCTACATCTAAATTTACTTAGTATATCCTGCACTAAGGATGAAAGAGCTAATATCTGATGACAAATCATAGCCATGTTCTAGTTCCTATTCAAAAAGCAAAGTTCAAGTGAAATCTTTGACCAATCTCTCTTACTAATTCAAAGCAAGGTGTAATGGGCATCAGCCATTAATCATGATTAACATTATTAGGGTACTTAACAGAGGAAACTCTTCCCATACCTGGAAAAATGATCCCATATGACTTTGTCAATGTATTTTTCTTCATCTTAAATTAATATAGTGAACTTTATCCTTTACTTTGTCATGCCAAAAGAATTAAGGGAGAACCTACTACTTCTTCAGAGGGCCTGCCACTAATCTCCCTTTACTAATCCCGCTCTATCTGTGAGAGAATATTTAATTCAAGGCTCACTTTGGCTGGGAAATGTGAATTTTTTGCAAACTTCCCTTACCCACATCAGATGCATTACAGTTTCCGAAAAACATTAGTTACTAAATGTTACTTTTAAGCCTTCCCTGTTGGCACACTCTGCATCTTCTGTAGCAACTAGCTGATTTCCCCAGAGTGGAAGCTACTGAAATGAGTGAGAAATTGTTGGGATCAGCAGAAGGAGCAAGAGTCAAAGTGTCAGAAACAAGGGAGCTTAGAGGATTCATTGGACAATGGCTTTGGGATGGCATTGAAAGGTCAAGGCATTTAGAGAAGGAACACATTCTCCATAGTTTAATACTCCTACATGGAGCAGAGTAGAGGTAGTATCCACTGACTAGCCTAGTCTCCCTTTTAGGCAGTCCCATCTCCTGAATCTGATCCTTCATCATAGGATAATTCTGTAGGGTTAGTACTACCCTGCTAGTAAAAAGGCGATTCCTTCAATGCAGTCTAATCTCAACAAGCATTTATTAAGCATCTACTATCAATCAATAAGCATTTATTATTTACCTAATATATGCCAGGTACTATTCTAGAGTCTGAGGCAGTGTATATGGGAATATCCTAAATAGATACCAAGTGGTTTTAGGTGTGAGGGCACTGGCTGCTGAGAGGATCAAGATAGATTTCATGTAGAAGAAGGTGACATAAGCCTAATCCTGAAGGAAACTAGGTATTCTAAGAGGTAGAGGTAAGAAAGGAGTGCATTCAAGGCATGGGGAACAGTTAGAATAAAGGTACGGAGATGAAAAATAGCGTATTGTGCAAAAATAACAGTCAAAGGGCATTTTGACTGAGCCATAATACATACAAGGTCCTGTACTAGGCAGAAGGACCATTGGGACAGAGTGAAAGCAAAAGAACACCCTGCCTTCAGGGAACTTAAACTGGGGGGAAGGGGAAGTGGCATAATATGTTTATATTAGTGTGTGTATATACCTATATACACACATGCACATACTAATATCATATGTTTTTAAGAGAAAGGAATTAACACTACTGACAAAGAAGAGCAAGAAAGATTTCTCATAGGAAAATGCAGGTTAAAGAATCTAGAGATTATGAGAAAAAAGGGGGGGAAAAAAAGCATCCTAGGAATAGGAAAATATCCTGAGTTCTTATCTTAAGATAATAGCAGAAGCATTAGAAATATTGGTCATTTCTATTTGGAGCAACTCTACAGAGGCCTTACGTATGTATATGTTATATGTATATTGATATATCTATATATAGATGCACATGTAAACGTATTTATATAAACATACATATAGATGTATACATTTATGCATTGTGTATGTGTGTGGATACCTATGTTCACATATATTTATATTATGTGTATGTGTGTGTATCAAAAAAAATTAAAGACATAGCTGATTAGTTAGAAAATTTAGTTAATGACTATTGTTAGTATTTATTTGTTTAGAACGAGAGGCACCATGGAAAAGCAGAAAATCTACTGGATTCATATCAGATGACCTGCATTTAAATCCTGGCATTGGCTCTAACAAACTCATGGGTTCTTGGGTAAATCACTTCATTGCTGTGGTCGTCAGTTTCCTCATCTGTCAAATGAAAAACTGAACTAGATGACCTCCAAAGTCCCTGCCAGTTCTGAATCTATAATACTATTAATGAGGTGCGTTTCTTCCAAACCTCTGGTTCATCTAGGATCCTATTAATGATGTGGGTTTTTTTAGACTTCAGGTTCTATCTATGCTATATACATACCTCATTAATCTCACTATAACTTAAGAAAAAAGCAAGTTATCTGTTTTCAAAATCATTAAATTTGCCTACGGGAACTATTTGAGATATAGTCTTAAAGATCTCTATTGGAGCATCAATAACCTGATAATCAATTTAAAAATTTATTTAGTCTGTAATAAGTGGCAGATACTGGGTTAGGTTCTGGGGATATGAGTACATATGTTGAAACCAATACTTAACAATAAGGAGTTTACATTCTAAGTCAAGAGACATCAAGTACACCTGTAAGAATACACAGATTATCTCTAAAGAGATTAAATACAAAGTAGTTAAGTAGAATAAATACAAAGGTAGTTTGGAAGGCAAGGCACTAGCAGGAAAGGCTTTGTGTAAAAGATAATGTTTGAGCAAGGTCTTGAAGACTCACTGCACAGGATCTGGCACATAGTAAAAATCTGGCTCAGTAAAATTTGCCTTCTTTGTATTCCTCAAGCACAACACTCCATTTTCCATCTCTCTGTGTCAAGAGTACATACCAGGCATGGGGAATAGTCAATGGAAAGGCAAAGAGTTGGGGTGTGGAGCACCACATATGAACAACAGAGAGAAGGCCAATTTGGCTGGATCGCAGAGTGGGAGAGGTGAAGTCCTACCCAATGAGGCTGGAAATATAGCCAGGGCTCACGTTGTGAAAGGACTTTTAAAGCCAAACAGAAGAGTTTCCATTTTGTCCTAGCGGCGATAAAGAACCACTAGAGTTGGTTGAATAAGGAAGTAACATGATCAGACTTCCACTTCAAGTAAATCACTTGGGCAGAAGAGTATAGTATGGACTGAAGTAGGAAGTGGCACGAAGCCAAAAGACCCATCAGAAATCTGTTGTAATAATCTAGGGGAGATCTTTAGTCTCACATCTTTGCTACCAGCAAAGTAAGTCACTAGCAGCCCTCTTGGAGCCCCCATGCAAATATGACCAGAGATCTCACACATACTACATCTCTTCCAACTGATATGGTCTAAATTACAAGTATGGCTTCAACACGTGCTTCCAATGTTTCTGGCAGCATGTGAAAGACATTGACTTCATCAGGTTGGACTAAATCTTGCTACATGCACTTGTGTAAATACTCTGGACATCATTTTGCTAGACTCTGGACAAATGTTTAATGTAGCCAAATAAAGATATTTAAATTAAATAAATTAAAATATTTCTACTAATTTGTACATGAAGTTAAAAATATCACATTTTAAAAATCTATGGGAAAGGTGATAAGAACCTGAACTAAAGTGATAGCTGTGTGTATACAGAGAAAAGGTCAGATCCAAAAGATGTTTTGCAGATAGAAATTTCAAGATTTGGCACCTAATTGAATAGGTGGGATAAGGTCAAGGAAAATGCTGAGGTAACAGACGTAGAAGGCTGTAAGGGTATAGTGGTGCTTTGAACAGAAATAGAGAAGCTTGAAAGAGATGAGGTCTTAGCTGAAAAATAATGAGTTCAGTTTGTTGAGAAATGTTGAGTTCAAAATGTTTTCGGAACATCCGGTTTGAAGTATCCCACAGGTAATTGATGATGTGGGGCCAAAGCTCAGAGAAGAGACTGGGGTATCTTAGCAGTAAATCTTAACACTAACCTGTAGGAACTGTTCTCAAGATAAATATTTAAAATAGTATTGCTACAATTATCTTGACTCTGTCCCTTAGGTTAATTCATTCTGTAGGTTAATTCATTCTCTCAGCTTCTCTCTCCCGCTATACCAATGGATTCAGATATATAATACAGAGATGACTACATTTTTAATATATGTGAAATTAAAATAAAATAGACATACTTTCCTGTACTCCCACTAGAATAAAGATATTTATATCTCTCTTTCCTCCTTTATTTCCACTGACCAATGTTCTGTGCTAGAATTTTTTTTAATTTTAGTTTAATTTATTTCCAATTAACAAAAACCTATTTTCGCTTCCTCCTCTCCCTTTCTTCTACTGGGGAAAAAAGAAGAAAAATGAAACCTTGTCCCAAATATAAGTAATCAAGCAAAATAAATTCTTGTACTGGACATGTTCAAAAAGTATACGTGTCAATCTCCATCCGGAGTCTATCACTCCTTTCTCAGGACACAGGTAGCGCGCATCACCATGACTTCTCCGGAATGGTGGGTTCATCACTGAGTTTTGCAAAGTTGGATTGTTGTTGTTTTTTATAGTACTGTTATTGTATAAACCATTATTATCCTTATTCTGCTCACTTTACATCAGTTTAAACAAGTCTCCCCAGCCAGGGCTACTGAGACGACAGCAACAGAGACTGAAATGGCACCTAAAGGGGGAAAAGGAACAAGACACAGTTAATAGGCTGGCTGATTTCATCGACTGTCCCCCGATGAAGAGAAGCTAACACCTCCACCTAAGCCTGACTCTTAGCTCCCCTTCCATATTCACATTGCCTGGGCCTCCAACTTAAAGTCGTTATCTGTGTATGTATGCATGCATGCATGTATCTATGTGTGTGTGTATGCATATGTGTACAAACACACACACACACACACAAACACACACACACAAAATACATATATATATATATAT
>CM053585.1:446685431-446700787 GCA_028646515.1 Pseudochirops corinnae | reverse complement strand
ACGAACCTGAACTAAGACAATAGCTTCTCCAGCACATTTTACTCACAAGGAAACTGAGGCAAACAGGGTTAAGTGACTTGCCCAGTGTCATACAGGTAGGAAGTGTCTGAGGCAGGATTTGAGCTCATGAAGATGAGATTTCCTGACTTCAGGTCTAGTACTCTATCCACTGCACCATCTGGACTGGAGTTCAAATACCTGCTTCAGATGCTCACTAGCTACATGATTCTGGACAGATCGTATAACCTCTCTCTACCTAATTCTCCTTATCTGCGAAACTGGGATAATAATAGCGCCTATCTCCCAGTGTTGTGAGGATAAAATGGGATAATATTCATAAAGTTCTTTGTAAAACATAAGGCATTATATAATGTTAGCTATTACTATCAATCAACAAGTACTTGTTCAACATCTACTTTATGTATTTCATGGATAGGTCACAAAGACTCCTACAGACACATAAGTATACAAGAAATAAAATTAGTGGATGAAAGTACAAATGTAAATGTCATAGGAAAGAAACAGCATCTACTACATCTATTAGGTTACATGTGAGGGACCTCTTGACTTTTCTTGGAAAGCAGCAAAAACTAAAACTAATATGATCTCTAGAATCTGCAAGGCAAGCAAGAGTTAGTGTACCTATTCGAAGAGACCTTACAAGATTCATTGTGGAATGACTTTTAGATGACAGTGCAAGTCGAGTTTCTGATATGCATAAAAAAACCAGATTATTCTCTAGTATTTAATACTCTTATATGCAATAGAGTATGCTTCGATTTTCAGAGTATAATCTGATTTCCAGAAATAAAATCATCTTATTTAGAACATTCTTTCATTTCCAAAGGAGAAAGAATAAATAATATTCTCATAAATGAGTAAGTTAGCTCCATTTGTCCTAACAAGTGAAAAGTGGTGCATTATTTTTATTAATAATTAATATTTTTATTAATAATTAATTTTTAAATGATTAATAATTAATTATTAAGCACTTACAATGTGCCAAGCAGTGAGTTACACACTAAAAACATGGAAACAAAAGACAGTGTGGAAAAGATGTATCTTGTTCATATTGACTCCTTCCCCAGAACCATCAGTATATTATAGAGAAAGTCCAATTTGTAACAAGAATTTATTTTTCACCAAAAATATTAGTTTCATTGATATATATATACATACATATATATATCTGGAAGAGATCTTAGAGTGCAGGAGTCAACTCCTCTCATTTACAGATAAGAAAAGTGAGGTACAGGGTAACTAAGTGATTTGCCCAAGGTTATATAACTACTAAGGGTTTGAGATAAGATTTGAACTTGGATCTTCCCCAACCTAAATCTAGCACCATGGGGAAACACTGTTTTTCCTTCTGTCATGCCCCAGTAAATTTTCCGTATTACTAGAACTAGTAGTTTTCTTAAGAAATCTAGCATCAGATTATAGTATTTTCTCTAAAATAGTGAACTTTTTTTAATACTATTTGATTCACAGCTAATTTTTCAAGAATATCAAAAATAGAAGCTAATAACAAATAAATATGACTTAAAATAATGGGATAATGAATTTAGAAGATATGATGATCATAATATAACTCCCCTCTCTATTTTCCTAGGATTTCATTATGTCAAAGGACACATTTTTAGTGACTAGGAATAAAAAAGTCCTCTGCTTTTCAAATTATATAAAAGCATAATAGCTTCATTCTGCTCAGCTTCTTCTCATTCTTTACTTTCTTTTCTTTGAAAGGAGCCCCTTGTTTAAGAAGAGGAAAAAAAAGAAATCACATCCCTGTGCCACTTAGGAGCTACTTAATATTCTTTTCTTAACAGAGCTATGGATTCACCAGCATCAGCAGCTCTTTTAATGGATTTCACTAAAGCTCACTACCCTACAGTTTCATCAAATAATTTTTGTAAATACACACTATGGTTCTTTTCTGTAAATTTCTCACCTCCCTGGGCAAAATAAGGTTTATGTCAATATTAACTTGAAGGATATTGCCTTAGCAGCTGCAAAAAATAACTTTCTCAAAATGAAAGCATGAAGGCTGTTCCAAAATTTCAATCGATATAAAAACAGGACAAAGACAAGGTGTCCTTTTCCTCTGTGGGGAAAAAAAGGGCTCTAACCAAATTGGCCTTACTTTATTGAATTCATAAATTTGAGAAATTCCAAGATTACAATGATGAATAGTATGTTATTCTCAGTATCTAAGAGGAGTCAGGATGCTAGGAGCCAAGAGGACAATACCCACTTCATTGTAGATGGCTTTCTTGTCACCTGCATTTGTCACAGGTTTACCAAGAAGTGATGAGAGCAAGTAAGTATTTTTAAAATCATTTAGAATCCTCCTTTCATTCACAAGTTTGAAGGCACAGAAGGTAGGCTTTGTCAACAGAAATAGCGACAGGAATGATCTTGCTTTCATGTTAAGTAAAAAACAAATGATTCTCATGCTTTCTATTTAGGTGAATACTTGGGTTTGGAGAATTCCCCCTGCCAACACAGATCTAAAATTTAGTAGGTAGGTCCTAGGGAGTTGCCTGAGGCTCACAGGGTTGTGACTTGCCCAGGATTACAGAGCTAATGTGTGTCAAAGGTAGGATTTAAACCCAAGTCTTCCTTATACCAAGACCAGAACCTTATGTACTACATCAGAGGGATCTAACTCGTGGCCCATGGCCAACACTCCCAAGTACAACTTGAACCAGATTAAAATGTGGCTCCTGTCTGATTTGAATGTGGTGATGTATTAATAATAAAAAAGAAATGTATAAAGGTGTGGTTTTCTATGTCAACATGAAGCCCACGGGGATCCTTATGCACCAATTAGTGGTCCCCATTTCTACTTAAGCTTGGCATGGATGTACTATGCCATTCCCCCTCTTCTGTAGAGAAATAAAGTAAGTCCCTTTCACATAAACTACAGTGCAGATAAATTGGCCTTCTTATGTGCTTCATATAATACACCCCATCTTTTGTCTTTGTTTGGTCTCTCCCCCATCCTTGGAATTCACTCACCTGTACCTCTTAGAATCCCCAGGATCCCTTGGGACTCAGCGCAAGTAATAACTTCCTTATGAAGCTTTTGCTGACCTACCACAGCACACACACACACACACACACACACACACACACACACACCAATTATCATATCTAATTCATATGTATATATGTGTGAATATATCTCTATGTATATATGTGTGTATATACATATGTATGTGTGTGCATATAACACATATACATACACATATACACAGAGGTATATAGGTGGATGTGTGTGCATATCTATATATCTATTTGTGTATACACATACACACACATACACCTCCATGTATATGTGTTATCTCCCTTTTCATAATGAAAACACCTAAAGTAAGGAAGGGACTGTTCTTCTTTTGTCCTCAGCTGCCCATCACATGCCTACCTAACATGTAATGGATGGAAAGAAGGTAGGAAGGAAGGAAGGGAGGAAGGAAGGAAGGAAGGAAGGAAGGAAGGAAGGAAGGAAGGAGGGAGGGAGAGATGGAGGGAGAGAGGGAGGTTAGAAAGGAAGGAAGGAGGAAGGGAGGAAGGAGGAAGGGAGGAGGGAAGAAAGGAGGGAGGGAGGGAAGGAGGGAAGGAAGGAAGTAAGGAAGGAAGGAGGGAGGAAGTTATTTATTAAGTGCCTACTCTGTACCAGGTACCGTGCTAAGCACTTTACAAATATCTTATCTGAGCTTCACAACAACCCTAAGAGGGGCTATTACCATGCTCATTTTACAACTGAGGAAAGTAATGCAGACAGAGGTTAAGTGATTAGCCCAGGATCACGTAACTAGTAGGTGTCTATGGCTGGATTTGAACTTAGATGATCTCTGAGATCTCTTCCTACCGAAATCTGTGATCCTATAAATCAATCATTTTCAGGTCAATAACCAGGTCATCAAATGAATGGAACATTCATGATCTAATCCACTGTTCAATGCTTGATTATAGTGACAACTGATATAACCTATTTACTCTATAAGTGATCAAAATGACAACATCCATGGACATGGAATAAAATGACTGGAACAATCAATTTTGCTGGATAATAGTCATGTGTTTGAGTACAAATAATGTTATGAAGTGTCATGAAAAAAAAAGAAAAACAGAAATTCACCTCATCAAATAAAGCTACAAATCAACAACTTTTGTCACACACATAACATACATATTTATCATTTTAAATAGTTGGAAACCCCACAACATTATGGGTTCACTTTTGTCTAAAGGTTTCTTTTCAGTGTTAATACTATTTACATATATACCTACTTAATATTATATTCTAGGGTTGGGTAGGTGGCACAGTAAACAGAGCACAGGCCCTGGAGTCAGGAGGACCTGAGTTCAAATCCAGTCCCAGACACTTAACACTTACTAGCTGTGTGACCTTGGGCAAGTCACTTAACCCCAATTGCCCTTCAAAAAGCAAAAAAAATACTATATTCTATACAGAGAATATAGAATACTACTGACAATTCCCAACATGAAGGCAATTATTGAGTTATACTTCACATCCCATCTAACTGTCTTCTCAGACCATCTTGCCACCGTCACCATCATCTGCCACCACTACTTCCCCTCCTCTCCCCACCTAGACCAGTAACCTGAGTACCACACCTCTAAAACCTTTGCCCCCAGTCACTAAGGAAGTTAATCTGCTCAGCTTTGGAACTCTCACCCTGGGGCTAAACTGTCTTGATTATTGACTGAAACAGGGATTGCAACTCTTTCTATATTTAATTGATAGGGAACTATGCAAATTTGCCTAGGCCACTAGAAACAGCCACACCCAGAAAAGTCCAGATTATGATCCACCTCCCATCTAGCCATCTGCCCCAGCCATATTGCCATCTGCCCTTCACTGTCTTTTTGTATCTTTCCTGGTCATCTTGCCATTTGTGCTGCTGTATCCTGCTTTCTACCTCTTGCTCTAGGCCCAGTAATCAGATAAATAGTAACAATTGTTTTAATGTTCATTTAACAACATCAGTTGAATGCTCTATAAATCAATTCACGATCTCTGTAATTTCCAGACCAAAATTCCCTTCTTTGTTTACCAGGGCCTACCCTCGGGTGTGCAGGGCCCCCTGTGTATATAAACATTTTGATTTTAAAAAGTATTACAAAATCCATAAGCTCATTTAAGGTATACTGATTTATCAATGAAGATCTAGAATAATGATAGAGAAAAGGTACTTACATATTTGCTTATTATCCAGTCAGTGCACTGTAAAAATTCTCCATATTTTCCAGGTGGGGTGGACAGAGCTTCAAGTTGTACCCCCTTTCTTCCCCTCCCCATTCTCAACAGGATGGTGAGTGGCATAATTGGCTGTTGCTTGGTCTATCTCAGTGGGTGGGTGGGGCTCTCAGCTACAGAGCTGAGATCTCAGGACGGCTCTCTACAGAAGGAGGGGTTCAGGAAGAGTACAGAGGCGGGTCCACCCATTCCACATCCTCCCCCCAATGTCAGGGAAGGGACATCTAAAGAGATCCTCCCGCTTGAAAGGGCCCAGGAAAGATGGAGGAAATCAATGCGGACCCTGGAGAGAGCTGCTGAGATCATTCCTCATCAAACAAAAATTGATTGATTGATTGATCCCCTAAGGTCCAAGCCAAAAGGCCCAGATCAGTCAGGACTTCTAAAATATTCCTTTCTCAGCTACCCAATAAGCACCCAGAGGCACGGGGTTCTGGGCCAAGGTCAAAAGCAGCACTAATTCAAGGTCAGAGGGTTGGTGATGACGTCCTTGTCTCGGGTCTGGTGGGTCTCAGAGGGACTGAAGGTCAAAGTGTTTGGGACTCTCAGAAGTTACTCTTGTTATTTTCCAAAGCCATCCAAGGGCCGTGCCGATGTTGGCACACTTCTATGTGTGCTATCTCTTGCTCTCTTATAATGTAAGCTCTTCAAGAGGAGATTTGTTTTTGTGTTGCTTGCACTTAGCAAAGTACCTGGGCACATAAGAAGCCCTAATAAATGCTTTTTATTTCATGTATTCATTCAGAGCATGTCTTTAGATAAAAGCAGAACGTATAAATTTTGGGGGTCCCCAATGATTTGCAAATTAAGTTTCTAGGATCTTAAATGTTAAATATATGTGTGAACACATGTGTATGTGCAAGTGTGTACATGTAAGTATGTGTACACATATATCATGCATGAGCATGTACAAGTATACATATATATTTATATACACGCACATATGTACATAGGTGTGTGTGTATACACCACACACATACACACACATTGTTGTTTTCGATTGTGCCTAACTCTTCATGACCCCATTTGGGTTTTCTTGGAAAAGATACTGTAGTGATTTGTTATTTCCTTCTCCCATGGATTAAGGCAAACAGAAGTTAAGTGACTTGTGCAGGGTCACATAGTCAGTGAATGTCTGAGGCTAGATTTGAATTCAAGACTTCCTGACTCTGGGCCCAATGGTCTATCCATTGACTTATCTAGTTGCTTCAAATATATATACTACAAATATACGTGTGTGTGTGTGTATGTGTGTATGTGTGTAGTGATGAACTTAGCTGCCTTATAAGTAATTGACCTGGGTTTGGTATTTGGCCTATATACCTATGAGTGAGAGCATGACATAATTAATGAAATCTGACCCTAGAATCAGGAAGACCCAGGTTCAAATCCTGACTTTGACACCTATAAGCTACATGACCTTGGGTAAATCACTTGCTCTCTTAGTGCCTTGTGGGGAGCCAGTTATGGGGAGCCTTGCTATCCCACAGCAGGGTTGAAAAGAGCTGCCTACCCAGAGATGGAGAGAGAGAGGAAGAACGAGAGCGAGAGCCAGAGAATGCACAAAAGAGACGAGGCTCCCAAGAATGGTGAAAATAGAGCCAATCTTTATTCTTCCAGGCACAAGCTTTATAGAGCCATGAATCTCCTTCCCAATTGTTTTTCCCTGAGCACATTGTGCATTTCTTTGTTTCCAGGCCATGGGTGTATATATCATGCTTATCTTGAGGACATAATCCTCACCCCTGTGTGTTTGAGCTCCTTTGGGGGATGGGGAATGGATCCAGGCCCAGCAGCAGGCTCTTTAGCTGAGAGGGCTTATTCAGCCATCAGGATTAGAGTCCCACTGGCCTGTGGTCCTCTACAGTGCCTGAGGCAACTATCTACATAGGTGTGTGGAGTTTCTTCACCTGGAATTCCCTAAAGTGATGAAATCAATTCCAGACTGATTATATATGTGTATATACATATATATGTATATTTGTACATGCTCATGCATGGTATATATGTACACATACTTACATGTACACACATGCACATGCACATATACATGTGTTCACACATATATTTAACATTTAAGATCCTAGAAACTTAACTTACAAATCATTGGGGACCCCCAAAATTTGTATGTTCTGCTTTTATCTAAAGACATGCTCTGAATGAATACATGAAATAAAAAGCATTTATTAGGGCTTCTTATGTGCCCAGGTACTTTGCTAAGTGCAAGCAACACAAAAACAAATCTCCTCTCGAAGAGCTTACATTATAAGAGAGCAAGAGATAGCACACATAGAAGTGTGCCAACATCAGCACGGCCCTTGGATGGCTTTGGAAAATAACAAGAGTAACTTCTGAGAGTCCCAAACACTTTGACCTTCAGTCCCTCTGAGACCCACCAGACCCGAGACAAAGATATCATCACCAACCCTCTGACCTTTGAATTAGTGCTGCTTTTGACCTTAGCCAAGAATGCTGGACTTGGAGTGGGGAACACCTTTCTCAGGTCTTGCCTCTGAAGTATATTGCCCATGAGACCGTGGGCAAGTGACTGTAGCGCCAATGCAACATTTACAGCATCCACAATCACAATAAAGACCATGACTATTAAAAAAAAAAGACCATGACTATAAGTATCACATGATATTCAATTGCAAAATATACCAAATTCTCCATAGAGGATAGAACTGAAGCATTTATTCAGACACCAGAAAACCAAATCCCAAAACCAGTAAGCTGATTCCATCATAGTACCAAAGATATTCAAAAGCCATAATAATGCTGAGAGCCACAGCATCCTTTAGCCTTCCCACAAACCAATACAAGACAAATATCTACTCATAAACTTCTGTATCTCCTTGCCTGAGTGTCCTTTCTCTCCCACCATCTGGCTAGCTCCGACCAGCTTCCTGTGGGCTCTGCTTCCCTTCAGCAAACTCCTCCCACCACAGGTTCCATGTGACTACATACAGCCTATTAGAGGGCAGAGTTTATCTTCACAGCAGGGAAGCTTCCTGTGGGGCTCTGCTTCACCCTTCAGCAAATTCCCTCTATCACAGGCTCCACTTGATTACATTCAGCCTATCAGGGAGCAGAGTTTACTTGCAAAGCAGGGGAGGTCTTCAAATTCCCCCCTAGGTCTATTAAGGGTCAGAGAAGATCTTCAAATTCCCATTCTCATTACAGTCACTTAACCCAGGTAACTCTCTTAAGAGAATAAGTTGCAGAATAGGAACTGATCTGCATTGGTAAAGGAGTTTTCTTGTTAAAAGTTTCTTCAACCAATGAAATCACAGTTCTGATCAAAAAGAAATATGCATATATACTTATGTAAGATCATTTAATCATTTCTCATTTGAACATGTCACTGAACTTTGTCCTTAGTCTAATATTCTGCTACTCTACCCACAAGAGAGCATAAATTCCACATGGGCATTCACAGAAATTTTTAGGGCAAGACAGAATAGAATGACATGACTGCAACGCTGGAAGGGGTGTTAGAAGGGAGCTAGCATCTTCCAGAGCCAGAGAGAAAGAGTGACTTTCCCAGGGTCCCCTAGCTGATAAATCATTTTTCCAACATTCATTACTAACCTGGGCCTAGAGCCGAATGCCCTTACGTGCTGATGCTCTGCTCACAGAGAGAACATGAGAAGTGTTGTCTGCTAACTAACCTAAGCACTAAATAAAAAACAGAGCAAGATTTTGTATTGCTGCCCCAGTCAATTAATTATTAAAGATTTCAACCTTTGCTAATGTCATCCATGACAGAAATCACAGCAAAGCTCTGGTAAGTAGAAAAGATCTTTTACACTAACATATGATTCTTTGCATATCATTTGCCCTTTGCTTCTGAAGCAGTGACTCACACTGGCAGCCCAGCAGAGTGAACACAATGGCAAAATGTAATCTGCTTCATGAATCATCAACACAATTGTTACTAAACTGTAGATTCCAGGAATTTTGATAGTATCTTGGTAGTAGTTGATAATGATGTTTGGAACAAGAAAGAGAAAACAGGTTGATTTTCTCTTTCAGCACCACATTAGGCTCCCAGGGCTGAAATTTGGAAAGCCTCTGCTAGTTTGTTTTTACCTTATCGTTCATCTGTATGAGTGATTAAGGCAACCTGTCTATTTGGCTTTCATCAGTACAATGTGATCAGTACCATTCCCATGGTTATGTTTCATGTTCAGTTACCCTGAGCTCTCTGCATTGTTGGGATGGGCCTCTCAGTGGATCAGAACAAATTAGTTTTGTTGGATCTTATCTAAATAATTTGATGATCTTCCCTTTGCCTTTATCAATATGTTGTTATTATATTCATATGACTCCCTCTGGTGGCTAATTTAACCTTGGAATTTTTGCTCTTTCAAAAATAATGTGTGTCTACATGCATATGTACATATACACATACATATATCGCTAATGAGAAATTACATTAAAATGGTGTGAAGAATGTCAGTAAAGAAATGTATAAATGGCAAAACTGATCATTTATCATATATGATATGATCATATATCAAGAACAAGAGGCAACCTGAATGTTCCTTTGGTACCCGCAAAGTATCAAGAGAACTTGAAGAAGAGCCCCCAATTCACTTGGTGGAGTCTCTGTGATCAATTTTTGGAGAGGACTTGAACAAGAGTCCCATAGTTAAGCAGGCATGGGTGAGTGGATATCTGCATCATGGGGGGAAATATCCTCATCAGATCATAGACCAGGGTATCCAGGGACAGAAAAATAATGTAAAAGAGGTTAATCAAGTAGTGTTTATAGCTTAACAAATCATATTTATTCATTCAATGTTTACTAAGGTCCTACCAAGTGCAAAGCACTGGTTGTTTGTTGAATGCTAGTGCTAAGTATATGAGTATAAGAGGGGACTTGGACCAGCCTATCCATGCACAGAAACTCTGCTGATGCAGTTCCCACATGGACTTCAAAGTATTGTTTAGGATCTCCTTACCTTCTGAAGAAGAGGATCCTTTTGATGGACTGCTCAGCCAAAACTGACAGTGCTTACAAAAAGCACTGACTAAATGATTTCCCACCTGGCTACATCCAGGGAAGAAGTTCTATGGGACTCTGGGTGCAGAGAGTAGCAATGATCCTTCATCAAATGGCCCTTCCCTGGCCCATTGCCATGTGGCACATGAGCATATGACCCTGCTTGGTTTCTCTCTGTGTTTTTATCTATCTTTTCCTACTCTTAAGGGAAAGAGTGTCAGATGGGGCTTCAACCTTGTGAGCTCCAAAAGGTCAAGAGAGCAAATTGCCAGAGGACCAGGAGCTAAAGTCCATCATCAAGATAAAAACGACCCTAAAGCAGCTTAGAGTTCACAGAAATGGAGAGAAGGATGGAAAATCTTACATAAACCCAAGTAAGTGAAATATAAGATGAGAAGCTTGGTGAATAGAGCTACTAAATTATTCTAAATATTATTCTAAATAGAAATAGAAATAAATTGTCATTAAAACAAAGCCAGCTAGGTAAAAATTGAGGAAAGAGTAGAACACTTCCAGGTTGGTAGGTTAGTGAGAAATCACTTATGCTGCTGAACTCATCAAATGCTAAGAAACTGGTAAGGAAATGACAACAAGAACCACACAGACACACATCCCTACATACTTACTCACTTCCCCCCCACATAAAGGAAAAAAAAACTATAACCAACCAAAAACAATTATTTCAATAATTGCTTAGATGTGGGCCTAAGAAAACACCAATTAATACTATCAAAACTCCTGACAAACTCCCATGAAAATCAAACTGAAGGAGATTAATATAAAAGCTGGGTTGAGGGGAAGGGGGTGTCAGGGTGTTGTTAGCTGGAAACCTCAGTACAGACTAATAAAAAGGCAGTTGAGTCAGGCTATTGGCTACCCCCCTTAAAGTCACTAACACAGGTTAGTGGAAATGAGTCCAGGCCAACCAGACTTTGTGCCAAGAGTCTGGAGGAAACAAGTTTACTGTCTGTTGTTATTATGGGATTCTGAGTGGTGACAAAGGACACAGCAAAGTACAATAGCATTAGAACAGTAGGACAGTATTAACACAGTCAAATCTGAGAATCTGAGTAAAGTTAAGCTGGGCAGTGATACTGGCAGGAGATATTTGAGCCAAATGCAGCAGACAAAAGGAAAAACCTGAACCCAAAGAAATTTAGGGTCAAGCTAACGTCAAAAACTAGCTGGAAACTTTGAAGGTCAGTCACCACAAAGGTGAGCTGCTATTCAACAGTGTTAAGAGGTAACAAGAGTCTTTTAAACAAAAGGGTACTTTGCAGTTAAATCCTGATAATTAGAAAGTTGAGCTCCATTGCCTGATTTTCACCTGATCCTAGGGAAGCAGTATGGCATAAGACATGGGATTTAGAATCAGAAGACTGGATTTGAATCTTGACTACGCTATTTACTAGCTATGGAACTTTTGGCAAATTGCTTTACTTCTCTAGGCTCTAGTTTCCTCTTCTCCAAATATGAGGATATATGCATATGTACAATTCCCAATTCTGGGTTTAGCTTTCTAATCTCCACAATCAGCAAGAGTCATCATCCTCAGGTAGAGTATCTCTACTCTAAGTAAAAACTTCACACTGAGTAAAAACTACAAGCCTCTTCCTACTTGGTAGTACCTCTCTGAATGGCACGTTATCTTAGTTTAAATAGACCCTTGCTCTCCATGATACACCTTTGATTAATGTTATTGATTTCCCATCATGCAATCTACTCTTCTCTCTCCTCAAATTCCAAATTCCTCCTTTAGTGATTTGATGAGAAAATGGAGACCAACCAACCTCTCTGTCCTCAACCTCCTTTTCCTCCAGATGATGAGATGGTCTTCTTTCTTTACAAGGCTAACATCGAGTTTTTTACCCTCGATCCTATTTTTTCTTTTGTCTTTCCTGAACTTGACTCATTCATCATTCCTTTTCTCTCATCTTCAACCGGGTGGGTCCTTCTCCCCTACTTCCAAACATACTCAGGTCTCTCCTGTCCTAAAATAACAAAAACAACAATAACAAAAATATTTCTTTGCCTTTAAACCATTATTATTTTCCTCTCTTCCCCATCAATGACAAACATCTAGAAAGAGCAGTCCTCATTTATTAACTTCACTTTTTCATCAC
Organism: Pseudochirops corinnae; assembly: GCA_028646515.1. NCBI lineage: Eukaryota > Metazoa > Chordata > Mammalia > Diprotodontia > Pseudocheiridae > Pseudochirops > Pseudochirops corinnae. The sequence continues at coordinate 446,688,369 of CM053585.1, read as the reverse complement.
TTAGTAACTCATCAGTCCCCCTTGCCAAATTTGACTTCTATGCCTAACCCTCTTCCAAAGCTACTCTTTTTTCAATTTATTTATTTATTTATTTTTAGTTTTCAATATTTATTTCTGCAAGATTTTGAGTTACAAATTATCTTTGTCTTTCCCCTACCTTAACCCCAAGATATAGAGCCTACTGAATGCCCCTTCCTCAATCTGTTCTCTCTTATATCCTCCCCCATCTTTCCCTGCAAATTTCTAGTAGGGCAAAATGGATTTCTATACCCCAGTGCCTGTATATCTTATTTCCCAATTGCATGTAAAAAAACAATTTTTTTTAACATTTGTTTTTAAAATTTTGATTTCCAGATTCTTTCCCTTTTTCCCTCCTCACTCACCCCCCACTGGGAGGACATGCAATTCAATATAGGTTGTACATGTGAAGTTACACAAAACATTTCCATAGTAGTTACATTGTGAAAGACTACCTATATTACCCTCCATCCTCTTTTGCCCCCTACTTATTCTATTTCCTACTTTGACCCCGTCCCTTTTCAAAAGTGTTTGCTTCTAACTGCCCTTTCCCCCAATCTGCCCTTTTTTCTATCATCCCCCCTTTTATCCCCTTCCCTCCTACTTTCCTGTAGGATAAGATACCCAGTTGAGTGTGTATGTTATTCGCTCCTTAAGCTAAATTCAATGAGTGTGAGGTTGATCCATTCCCTTTCACCTTCCTCTCTTCCCCTCCATTGTAACAGTTTTTTCTTGCCTCTTTTATATGAGATAATTCACCCTATTCTGTCTCTCCCTTTCTTCTTCTCCCAATACATTCCTCTCTCACCTCTTAATTGTATTTTTTAGATATCATCTCTTCATATCTTGTGCCCTCTGTCTATGTATATATGTATACACATATACACACACTCACATATATATTTATTCACACATACACCCTCCTGTACATACATACATACATATCCATACATATATATCCATACATACATATCCATATACATATCCATATCCATATCCATATACCTATACACACATACATATTCCCTTCAACTATCCTCATACTGAGAAAAGTGTCATGAGTTTTTCCATGTAGGAATGTAAATAGTTCAACTTAAATAAGTTCCTTATGATTTCTTTTTCCTGTTTACCTTCTCATGCTTCTCTTGCTTCTTGTATTTGAAAGTCAAATTTTCTGTTCAGCTTTGGTTTTTTCATCAAGAATGCAAGAAAGTCCTCTATTTCATTGAATGACCACATTTTCCTATGAAGCATTATACTCAGTTCTGCTGGATAAGTGATTCTTGGTTTTAATCCTAGCTCCTTTGACCTCCAGAATATCATATCCCTTAATGCAGAAGCTACTAGATCTTGTGTTATCCTGACTGTTTCCACCATACTCAAATTGTTTCTTCCTGTCTGCTTATAATGTTTTCTCCCTGATCTGGGAACTATGGAATTTGGCCATAATATTGCTAGGAGTTTTCTTTTTGGGATCTTTTTCCAGAGGTGATTGGTGAATTCTTTCAAGTTTTATTTTGCCCTCTGGTTCTAGAATATCAGGGCAATTTTCCTTGAGAATTTCTTGAAGGATGATTTCTAGGCTCTTTTTTTGATCATGGCTTTCAGGTAGTCCAATCATTTTTAAATTATCTCTCTTGGATCCATTTTCCAGGTCAGTGGTTTTTCCAATGAGATATTTCACATTGCCTTCTATTTTTTCATTTGTTTGAATCTATTTTATAGTATCTTGATCTCTCATAGTCATTAGCTTCCATTTGTTCCAATCTAACTTTGAAGGAAATATTCTCTTCAGTGAGTTTTTGAAATTTCTTTTCCATCTGGCCAATTCAGCTTTTTAAGGCATTCTTCTCCTCATTGGCTTTTTGGGCTTCTTTTGCCATTTGAGTTAGTGTTTTTTTAAGGTGTTATTTTATTCAGTCAGACTGTTGACTCACTTTTCATGATTTTCTTGCATCATTCTCATTCTCTTCCGAATTTTTCCTCCACTTCTCTTAATGGATTTTCAAAATTCTTCTTGAGCTCCTCCATGGCCTGTGATCAGTTCATATTTTTCTTGGAAGCTTTTGATGTAGGAGTTTTGACTCTTTTGTCTTCTTCTGGTCGCATGTTTTGATTCTTTTTATCCCCAAAGAAAGATTCTATGGTCTGATTTCACTTCCTTTATTTGCTCATCTTGCCAGCTAATTACTTGAATTTTGGGGCGGAGCAAGATGGCAGCATAGCAGCAGCAACATATTGCAACTCTCACATAGCCACCCCAAAATACCCATAAAATAAGACTCTAAACCAATCCTAGAACTCCAAAACGCACACAGAGATACTTCCCACTAAAGTCAGCTCGGCTACGAGGAACCACATCAGCACTGCAAACCGAAAACCAGCCTGACCTGAAGCCATGGCTGTACCCCAGGGGCAGCCGGATGAGAGGAGGGGTGAGTGGATTAGCGGCAGCTGCGAGCAGTGTTGAGAACTAGGTCAGTGGGACTTACGAAATTAGGAGAGTAAAGTAATCCGGCCGAAAGACCTCCAGAGCAGAAAAGCGAAAGGCAGAGGTTTTGCACCTGACTCCGCGTTGTAGCTTCCCGCCCGCGGCCTGCAGACAGCAGGGGGACTAAGCGATTGTTCTGAGGCCAGTGCTCTCGCGTTGAGCAGCCTGGATCCGGATCGCCGTCTTGGGCCTCGGTCTTGGAGTCTTCATTATCCAGTACCTGGAAGTAAGTAGGAAGGGTCCCAGCACCTTCCTGAGAGCTACGGCAGCCAGGAGGACCCCAGTGATTTGGGACAGAGCTTTCCCTTCTGGAAGCAGAGCCCCACAGAGATTTAAAAAAAAAATCACGGACTGACCAACCATGAGTAAGAATAAGCATAAGAAGCAAAGTAAGAACAGCTCCCAAACCCTAGAGTCCTTCTTTGGGGA
>CM053585.1:446652242-446684931 GCA_028646515.1 Pseudochirops corinnae | reverse complement strand
GGCTGTTTTGGGGCGGTGGGTGGGGGAAAGAGGGGGAGAAAATATGTAATTCAAAATCTGTGGAAGTGAATGATGCAAACTAAAATAATATAAAAAAAAAAGAAAAGAAAACTTTGTGACAACTGTGGTGAAAACTATGTGGCCATTTTCTGTGATAAGTTGTTGTGAATGATATATTTTGATTTTCTGTGATAAGCTGTAACATTGTGAATGCTGTACCTTGATTTACTGTGAATGTTTTGCTCTGATCTGTTATGGAATAAAGTGTTCGCTATATTAGGTAATCAGAACTTTAAAAGCTGTTCACAGCAGCATTCTTCTTTACAAGCTTTACAAGCTTGGCTTTACAAGCAGGAAGAGTGGAGCAGAACCCAGAGGAAATTGGTCAGAGTAGTTAGAGCTGAGGGAGAGAGAGGAAGCAGGCAGCAAGGTGTGAGTGTTCATTTGTGGGAAGGCCCTAGCAGGGGAAAGCTTGGGGATGATGGTGCCTTCTGTAGTGTTATTGTGTATAAATTTCTTTGTTGCTGTGATGGATTTGGCTTTCTGGGGTTGGGATTCAGCTTTCTGGTATTTGAATAAATGTTTTGGTTCTTTCATGTGAAGAGTCTGTTATATTTTGTGATTCAGAATTACATCAGTATATTCATAGCTGCCATAGGCACTATGAATATTGTGTTGGCACTACAAGGGAAAATTCTTCCATATCTCTCGTGTAGCAAGCTGGGGATAGGGACATGATGGAGACTGACAGGTTGTCTCACATCATCTTCTTTTCAGAATTTTATCCTCCCTTTAGCAACCTGAAGTGGGGTTGGTATCATCTATCTTCTCTCTCAAAGCTAAAAGCCAGATGCACCCAAAATGACCACAAAACCCAAAGAAACCAAAGAGACTGAGGAGACCTGAAGACACTCTCTTGTATTCCACTCCCCAACTCCCCAATTCTATCCTACCCTTCACACTGATCTTCACCAATGAGGAGAGAGTTCCATACCAATGAGCTTTGGGACTTGGGGTACAGCCCCTCTGGGTTAAAATTCTACAATCCCTTGCAAAGATCCAAAGTCCTGTAATCAGGACCAAAACCTGTAACTATACAGTATAAATACAAGCTTACAATATATATACCTTGGTTCTTTAAAACAATACAGGCAAATTTCCTGGTTTCCCAGGTAACCAACCTTTGATACACTGAAACTGAAATCAATAAAATGTACATCGATAATACATGCATTAGCTGCTGTTGAGTCATGTCCAACTCTTTGTGACCCCATTTGGGGTTTTCTTGGCAAATGTACTAGAGGGGTTTGCCATTTTCTTTTCCAGCTCATTTTACAGGGCAGAAAACTAAGGCAAACAGGGTTAAGTGACTTGCCCAGGATCACACAGCTATTAAGTATCTGAGGTCAAATTTGAACTTGTATCCTCCTGACTCCAGGACTAGCACTCTATCCACTGTAACACCTAGCTGCCACATGCAGTAGGCAAGACACTATGCAAACAGCTCTGACTTATGCAAGTGGACCATTTGAAGACCTCCCCCTACCTTCAGGGAGATTGGCATCCCCACTCCCACCCCTGCTGTGACTCTGGATCCCTGCAGCCAGAGAAGCTTCAGTGCCTGAGGCCCTACCATAGCCAGAACAGCTTCAGTGTTTGGAGCATAGGACCCCTGGCTTACAGCTCACTAGTACTGGCACAGCTGCCAGTTTGCATAATATGAACTTACAAAAAGTGGAAATTGTCTGTACAGAGCATCCCCTCAGAAGATACTACAGTTACAACATGGCCAGCTATATACAGGATACAACACAAGCACATTTTGAAAGTATGTATATATATATATATATATATATATCCATAGCACACAGCCATAAATCAAAAGCGATGAGCAGATAATTAACAAAGCAAAGCTAGCTGGCTACAACAACACTATCAACAGGCCTGTATATAAAATATAGCTTCGCTACAGTTATCCTTTCCACATCATGACTTTTCCCATTGCAGTTTCAATGTATCACGAGTCAGCATAAGAAATTGAATGGAAATTTTGGGGGAGTTTTGCAGAAGCCACAGATGACAAGTGAAGGTCAGCAGATGACACACAAAAAAGTTTAGAAATTCAAAAATGCATAGAATATATGCATAGTATTGTATATTATCAACATATTTTATCTTTTAATGCCATAATAATTCAGACTTCTCTGGTATGAAGAGAGGGCCAGAAAACTATGCAGATTTTCCAGATTGTGCCTCTGACTCCCATGATGTGGGAGGGATAAATGTATAAGTAAAAGTAATATGCAAAACAATTAACAAATGGACATTGTTATAGCATGAACATAACATAAGACATAGTGAAATGAACATAACAGAAAAAAACAAAATAAGCATACTGAAACGTAGTAATTTAGTACAGCCCTAAACATAAGCAATTAATATGAAGAGACTTTTCACATGTGCAATCTATAGTATATGGGGCTTGGTTGAGAATGATATCATTAGAAGGTCAGTGAAATTAATTTCAATGATTTTCAACCTTTCTTTTTGGTCTAAATATAGGATCTTATCCATCTAGAGAAGTTCCAGGGTGGAAATTCCTTCCACTAATGCTGATCAGCAGCTCCTCTGTAACTTAAAAGAGTTGCCCAGAACACAGAATGGTTAAGTGATTTTCCCATGGTCATCCAGCTACTATGTGGCAGAAGCAGAATCCAAGTGGGCCCAACTCCAGTACCAGACTTCTATTAATTATATTACATTAAAGTTACTGAAAAAGAAATAACCACATATTCCAAATCATACAATTTCCTGTAATAATTACAAAAGTAAGCAAGAGTGTTTTTCTTTCCCAGTTTCTTCTCTAAATTTAAAAAAAGAAGAAGAAACTGTTGAATTGCTTAGAAGATAAAATACAAACTTTTAGTCTAGTATTGCAGACCATCCACAATCTGGCTGTGAACTACTTTATCAACTTTATTTCACTTTCTTTCCCTTCACTTAGTCTTTATCCCAGCCAAACTGGATTGCTAGCTTTCTGCCATCATTTCTTATGTTCTTCAGTCTCCCTGAATTTGCATAGGTCATTCCTCTATGCCTAGGACCTTTTGTTTTTATTGAGATTCTCTCCTTTTAAGGACTGGACAAAGTATAATCACCTCTATGAAGCCTGCTCTCATGCTTCTCAGATTTTCTTAAAACATTTTGTCTCCATTCTCATTCAGCAGTTCTGCTTGGTTTTGACTCAAGGGAACATCATACCTTCCTCTTAGAATAAATAAATCACTTGAAATCTCATTACCATGCAGATTAATTCAGTTTTTTTATTGTTGTTGTTGAGTCATTTTTTTTTCAGTGCTACTCTTCTTGACTCCTCTTGGGCTTTCTTGGCAAAGATACTGGAGTAGTTTGCCATTTCTTTCTTCAGCTCATATTAAAGATGAGGAACTGAGGCAAACAGGGTTAAGTAACTTGCCCAAGGTCGCACATCTACTAAGTGTCTGAAGCCAGATTTGAACCAATGAAGATGAGTATTTTTTTTGGTTCCTCAAACACTTCAGCTGATTGGAGGGCTGGAGGGTAGAGCAGGAAACTCCTCCTAAAGCCTTCCTTTGTAGAGGACTCTGAACTTTGCGAACTTCCCAGGTAACTCTCCATTTTCCATTCTCCATAAGCAGCTATGCTTGGTTTCAACTCCATAGAACAGCAAACCCCATAGTGACTGTCCTAACTTACCCTTCCATTTTTCAGCTCCCTTCTATGTATTTGAATGTAAGCTCTTTGAGGGCAGGCATTGTTTTTCTTTTTCTTATTTGTGTTCCCAGTGCTCAGCAATTTATTAAGTGCCTAGTACATAGCAGGCACTTAATAAATACTTACTGAATGAAAGAATTAGCCAGTCAACAAGCATTTACTATGTGCCAAGTTCCAAATGATACAAAGAAAGGCAAAAACAATCCCTGTCCTCAAGAACCTTACATTCTAATGAGGATAAAATATATAAAAATAGGTACATACTAGACGTATTCAGGGTAGATGGAAGGTAACCTTGAAGAGAAAAGCACTACTACCCATTGCCCTCATCCTATTTTATCCTTTTCAAAAAAAAAATTCAAAGTTCTTTTTGACAACCAAATTTTTATTTTTACTATGGAATTTAAAATTATCTGTAAACATAAATATATGCAAAGAACAATAAAGTGGCTTAAATAAGAAATACAACTTATGTACCATTTTTTAGGGAGTGAAAATATAGTATATAGCTATATGCACATATGAAAGATATGTATATCCATATGAGTTGTCTAAATATGGCACACTGGCAGTATGGATAGATATCTCTGAAATTTTGCCTACCACTTTCCAAAAGAGAATGTAATTTAGACTTTTAGGGGAGAATGAGGTCTGAGGCTGGGCATTTATTCCTTCTTTCACCTATCTCCAAAAGGAGTATGGGACTACAATTATATCTATTTCAGGTCTAAAGGTATAAATCTAGTTCACAGCAAAAGCCACATCCCTGGTTATTAGCTCTTAGCTTACACTGACCAGTTTGATTCCTTCCTACCAAATGCTAGTTTACACAAAGGACCATCAAAAATAGCAAATGGTGAGTAAACTTATTACAGAAAACAGAAATTGGACAAGTTATACAGATTAGGATATACTAGAAAAAATGTTAAAAAGTGATGAGCTCTTAGATGGGAACAAGACAAAACCTCAGCTAACCCAAAAGAGAGGGTCTGATCTCACTCAAGGGAAAGTCTGTGAAGGCTCTAAGGAAGCAAGCTAGAAATTATGGTCATACAGAGGAGCCAGCTTCCCCTAGTGTCTGCAGCTTCCAAGATCTGTCTTTGTCTCCCTGTCTTTCTCTTTCTTTGTGTCTGTCTGTATGTCTGTCTGTCTCTCTCTTTTCCCTAGAGTTTGACTTAAAGAGTATAGCAAACTCCATATATCTTCCCCTCACCCCAAATCTCTCTATAGCAGCTCTGCCTCTCAACAGGTGCTTAGTACCTCATAATACTAGCATTCTCTTTCACCAATGGTTCAATGAACAGAGTATTAGAACTGCAGTCAGGAAGACCAGAGTTCAAATATGGCCCCAAATACTTACTAGTTGTGTGACCTTGTGTAAATCACTTAGCCTCTGCCTCGATTTCCTCAACTGTAAAATGGAGATAATAATAGCACCTACTTAGCAGGGTAATTTTGAGGATCAAATGAGACAATATTTGTGAAAAGTGCTTAGCACAGTTCCTGACACATAGTAGGCATTATATAAATGCTTATTCCTCTCCCCAATCCCTCCCAATACAGAGTATCTTCTTTTGCTTACCCAGCAGCATACAAAATACCCCTGACTTGGGTGAAGGAAGTATTATAATAGGTAAATATGTATATGTATATGCATATGTATATGTGTATTACATATGTATAAATATATGCATGTCGTCTTATGAGGAATATGATATAGATGTATATGAGTAAATAGAATATATACTAAATGAGTACATTGAGACAAACCAGACTACTTGTTTGTTGTTTCCTGTATACAGCAACATCTTCTATCTCTATACCTTTGCTCAGGTTGTCCCCCATACCTTGGAAAATTTTCTCTGGAAAATCCTGCTACTCAAAAATAACTCTCTATTTACCTTCCACAGTTCATGAATTACATTGATCAGTAATTTGTTCCTTTGATTCAGCATTGCTTTCTTCAATCAGTCAATCAATCAACACTTTTCAAATGCCAACAATGTGCCAGGCACTCCCCAGTTATCTTTTGTTAAAATACAAATTTATAACCCATTCTCTATGATTGTATGTCACAAAACAGCTGTAGATCTACATTGGGAGAGGGAGTTTCCTCATCAGGAGTTCCCAACATCAATGAAATCACAGTTTCAAGACAAAAAAACAAAAAAACAACAAAAACAACCCTAGGAGGAAGTAACACATTAAACTATTACCATACATTTACATTTACATTTAAATTCAAATAAGTTGATTTTCTCCAAGTCTTGTGGTAGAGGTAGTTGTATGAGCAATGTGGGCCAGCAGTAGAAAGAGTCTTACGTTTGCACTGCAAATACTAGGCAGGTGACTCAGTATTTTTGATTATCAATTCTGTCATCTGCAAAGTAGGGATAATAATATTTTCTCTAGCAATCTCATAGGATTTCTGGGAAGATCAAATGATATATGTAAAAGCATTTTATAACTGTAAGGAATGGGGGTTGGGGATGGAAGTAGGGGAAAGACTGTCCAATGAACACAGTCCTTATGAGCATATACATTATGGTCTGCTAATGCAGTTCCCATGTAGACTTCAGAACATGCTTATATATTGTTTCCAATCTTCTTATAACATAAAAAAAGCAGAGTTTTTTAGTTGTCTGCTGAAACAGAACTAAGAATGCAATTAAGAGGCATTTACTGGCCAAGATATTTTCTCCTTCCTACCTGGATGCATTGGAGGATGAGCCACTATGGACCACCAGAATGGCATGAAGCCAAGGGGGAAGCGTCTTACTGTTGCTCCTCCTCCTTGGTCTCTCATTACATAATAATAAAGCACTATATAACCATGAGCTATGATCATTAAAGGGAACTAGATTCCCTGACTCTATTAAAGGAGAAAGAATGGAGGAAAGCAATGAGTATAAGTGATAAAAATAAACTATATAACTAGATATACAAGTAAAAGTCTACAAAAAGGCAGAGGAAGGGAGCAAAGAGAGGTGCCAGTCACTTGAACCTCACTCTCATCCAAACTTGTCAAAGGAGGGAAGAACACATTCAGACTAGTGTACACACAGAATTGAGTACAAAAACATTTTCACTCAACAGGGAACCAGGGGAGAAGAGAGAATAAGAGGAAGAGTAGATTAAGAGATAGAGTAGTCCTAACCAAAACAAATTCTAACTGGGGATGAACAAAAGTATCAATAGCATATCTTTTTGTGGAGGTAAAGTACTGAAAACCAAAGGGGTACCCACAACTTGAGGAATGGCTGAACAAGTTATGGTATATAAATATGATGGAATACTATTTTGCTGTTAAGAAATAATGACAGGCAGGATTTCAAAGAAACTTGGGAAGACTTATATGAACTGATGCAAAGTAAAGTGAGCAAAAACAGGTGAATGATTTATACAATGGTAACAGTATTTAAAAAAACAAACAACTATGAAAGGCCTAGAAACTGTAAAATTTGCTATCTACCTCCTACTAAAGAGATGGATGATTCATATTGCAGACTGAGATATTTGGCCAGGGGAAGAAAGGGGAGGAATAAGGTGGGAATATCTTTTGCTTGATCATACATGCTTGTAATGGGAGTTTTATTTTTCTTTCTAAATTGAGGGAAAGTGAAAGGTATAAGTGAGAAAAAGCAGACTGTTGTTGATTTTTTTTTAAATTAGAAATCATTCTGAGAAAGACTGACAAAAGGAGTCTATGACACAAAAAAGGTTAAAAATTCCTCACATATAAAATCTTGTTAGTTACATTCCTTAAAGTGGGAGTAATTGATGGAGTTCATTGAAAAGTCTGGACCTTCTGCGATCTATTAAAGTAATATAGAAATTCTACACAGTGGTTCCCCTAACTAACATTTCTTTTTGTACTTTTCAAAAGCCATAATCAGCAAATTAAAAAATTTCTTCTTTACATAGAAGCAAACTGAGTAAAAATACCTCAGGATTTCAATTGCATGTAGCTAATAGGTTGTTCATTAAAATATATCATATTCTATAGAATATTTTGTAGCTATTAGTCATGGTACACTATAGTCTTCAAAACATTAAAGTTAAGGATTACTCAAATACCAATGGAGAGTTACTCCATTTGAGTACAGAAAAATGCTGATAAACTTCACCCTTGGTCACTCCTCCATTTAAAGATCTTAGGAAAACACAGTTAGAATTGAGACTTACATTTCTGGCTCTGCTGACATAAGGCAAGACTCTAGACAAGAACACAGGAATTGTAGAATGCTTTCTGTCCTCCACAGATTTGTATGAGTTTGATCACTCGATAAATGAGAGAATAAGGCTCATGATTTTGAAAACCAAAATGATTGATTTTGGCCTAAAGAATATGGTTCCTAATAAATGTCTCTGAATACATTTAAAATTTAGAAATAAGCCTCCAGAAGTTAGCTTATTCTGTGTCCTTGTATCCCCCAAAATGCTTAGTACAAAGTTTTCACCATAGTCAGTTGATCAATAAATTTGGGACTCAGTTTTCTGGTATTTGAATAAAGGCTTTGATTCTGTCCTCCATGTGGAGAGCCTGTTACATTTTGTGATTCACAACTATACCAGCATATTCATAACCACTGTGGGCATTGTAAATATCACATTGGTGTTACATTTCGCGACAAGGATGAGATCACAAAATGTCAGGCCTCTATTTGGAAGCAGGAGGGCTTTCGAGGGAGAAATGGCTATCCCAGGATGGGAGGATTTGCTTTATTCCTCTATAGCAAGAGAATGAGCCAAAAGCACAGGACTCTGTGAAAACTGGGAACCAAGGCTACAGAAGGGAGAACCCAGAGATGTGGAAAAATGTTAGCAAGGAATACCCATAGAATCAGGCGAAGAACTTACAGGAGTGTGCAGAAGGAGCTGGGTCTTGCTAACAAGTTATCGTCTTATGCATAAAAGTAGAGGTAAGTTGCTAGGGGGAAAAGCTCAGATGGCAAGGAAGTTGGCTGGTTTGCATGAGGATTCTTTTTTTTGCCACAACATTCAGGCTCTACTTTAGAAGAGCAAGCTGGAGGCTCTCAGGTAGTAGAAGAACAAGCTACTGTTCATATAACTAAAAAGAAGCAAAAAACTTGCAGAAGGAATGTGCATACAGCTTTTCTACAGGCTGGGCAGAGTTGCCTCAATAGCTGCCAGGAGAATGTATATGAGGAGAACAGAATAAGGTTAGATGAGGAATCTTCTAATGCAGAAGTTCTCCCCATACTAAGAAGAAGGCAAGAGAACCACCAGGGCCAAACTGAGTTCAGGGAGATAATTTAGGATTTCACTCAACAGGAGGTTACTGATATATTGAGTCAATTCACCCAAAGAATGGGAGAGTCTTTATAGTCTTGGATGGTAAGAATCAGATGAAGGTGCCAGAGGAGTATCACTGGATAGTGTGGATTGCTTAAAATTCATAGGCATCAGTCAGAATCCTTTTGTACACCAAGCTTTTAGTGATCACCATTGTAACGGTAATAAAATTTGAACCCCACAATGGGATGGACTTGTTGATACGACAAGAAGGGGTTGAACTGGGAGGAGCTGGTGCCACATATAGAGAGAGGCCTAAGCTGAGAGAGGCCAGAAGAACTTCTGGGAGCTAGCATCTGGAGGCTGAACTGAGAATTGAGAACTCCTGAGAAATGAGAAGAGAGGAAAACTGGGAGGAAGCATGACTGTGGTGCCGATACTTTGTCTGTTTTGATGTTACTTTATCAGATTCATCTGCTGATGGAGGACATTGCTGTTGTTGCAGAAGTCCTGGGACCTGGCTGTTGGTTCAGAAGCCCTGAAAGGGGATTTTCTTGTTGTATGCTTACAGAAATCCTGGAGAAGGGTCTTGCTGATGTTTTCAGGGGTCCTAGGACTAGATTTTTTCTGATTCCTCAGACCTTGTTGGATCTAGGTTGATTTCACAGGCAGAGAGGGAATTGATGAGTACACTGGCAATGTGTATGTTTGCTATTATATCTTTGTTAAGCTGTGTCTTCCCAAGAACAGAAACTGCTGAGATCTTGCCTCAGGTCAAGATGAAGAAAAGACCTCTCCTTGGGTATTGAATGCTGTGATGATGTTGTAATCTAGCTGTGACCTAGGGATGGATGGCCTTTGTGCTTTCCACTGCCTCTTGAGAGGGTGCTTGGTGGTGATGAATGGTATTGTAATTCAGTTGTGATCCAGGCGTGGAAGACTTTTGGCCTTTGCACTTTGTGACTGACCAAATGAATGTACTTTGTTTATGATTCTTCTCTTTGAGAAGAGAGAAGACTTTGTGATTGACTAAATGAATGTGCTACCCAGGGATGGAGCACTTTGACTTTTGTACTTACCAAATCATTGAGTTACTCTGTATTTTTATTTTCTCTTTTCTGTGAATGTTTTGCCTTAATCTGTTACTGAATAAACGGAGAGTTACTATGCTTGTAATCCAAACCTTGAGAGTTGCTTGTGCTTGGCGTTACAACCATATGCAAAGAGGTAGCAACAGAACTAATCTGTTAGCCTTAGCTGCAGAGGGATGCAATAGGCAATATCCTACTGACTCTATGTGGCCTGGTAGAGACAGACCCTGGTACTCACTTAGAGACTGTATGAGAAAGCTAAAGGAGGAGGTGATGAAAACTACTATTATGGTTGGAGATGCAAATGCATATCACATTATCCCCCTAGGGTTCCTCATAGAAATATTATAGTGAAGATGGCTCCTCCTGTGTATAAGCACCTAATTCTGACTCCATTAATTGGGGAACTAAAGTACCCTCTTTTGGAGGTGCTGGATAAGATTTCACAATTAAGTGACTTTTAGGGGAAGGGGGAAGAGATAAATTTCCTTAAGAGAGAAAAGTAAATAGCCAGTGGATTCAAAGACAAAATAGAGTGGCAAGAAGAGAATTGTTTACTGTCTATTGAGAGCAGGCGTGAATTTTAGAAGAATAGGTGGTATTCCAACTGAAGAGATGTATAAAATGTACTAAGAAAAGGTACTTAATATTAGATTGAATAGGGAAGTAGGAACCACTCCTACAGATACTCCCGAATCATTATATCCAACTTTGCCACACCTTCAGGAAGAATAGGAAATAGGCCAAGCCCCAGCCCAGATTAAAGAAATATACAGATGAGATAACAGACCCTATATTGGTTTAACAATATATTGGAAGAATAGATTAAACACTGTAACTACTGTTTATTCAGGAGATGATTACAAAATTGTACACTTAACTCATATATTTTACTGTGAGTAAGGCTACAATAGTGGGCTCATGGACTCCAGAAGCATGACTGATCCTATGTCTTCCTTGTTTCTGGTTATTGTCTCCTTGTTTCTTCTCAGCTTTTTGTCTGTTCACCTTGTTTTCTAGATTTGTTTCCACAGGCTTGGTACCCTCCACCTGTAGATGCCTGACAGCTTAAGCTGGATGTCACCCCCTGTCCACAACTGTGACATGTCACCCCTGGACCTGGCATCAAGCACATTCCAAATTCTGGCTAAAGAACTGATCTCTCAAATGGGACCTCTTGGGACAGGGACAGCTCTATGTCCAATTTCAGCAGCAAGTAGCCATGGAAGAAGAGACTTTCACCCTTTACCCCAAGATTTTGGGATCCCTTTTACTTGAAGGGGAATGATGGGGAGCTTGTGTTCAAGCCCCACCCTAAAATATTGTTTTCTATCTTTATTGTGTGCTATTCTTGCTATATTGTTGTAAAATTCTGTTGACACCAGTTACTCCTAAAACTCCCATCAACCCATGTAATGAAATGTATTGTTAATGTATATTTGCCATGTAAGGGACATTAAAGATCTTGGGGCCAAATATAATGGTAATGAGATTTGGAGATCTTCCATGCCCCTTGTATTGGCAAGCTAAGAGGTACTTAGCACTTAGTTTCAAGTTCATAATTGTGTCAAGAATTAAGACCCAGAACTTGTGAATCCCACAGTGGGATGAACTTGCTGAGTAATAGGAAGGGATGGGGCAGGGAGGAGCTAATACCATATAAAAAGAGAGGCCTAGGCTGGAGAGGAGAGAGATTTGGAGAACAGAACTTGTGATGGCAGAGCTTCTTCTAAGAGCCAGCCAGAACTTCTGCTGAGAACTGCCAGAAACAAGAATTTCTGAGAGTTGGAACTGCTGGGAATAAGCAGCTTAGAGACTGAGCAGCTACTGTGAGTAAGGAAAGGAGAAACCTTGCTTGGGGGGGAGTGAGTGAGGACAGGAAAATCTTTGCCTCAGAGAGCCTGTTTTGTTTTGAAGGCTTGAAAATGTGGGTGTTCACTGCATTAACTATGTGTACCAACTTTGTGGTTACTGTAATGACTTTGACCTTCTGGTTTGGGGACTCAGTTTTCTGGTATTTGAATAAAGGCTTTGGTTCTATCCTCCATGTGGAGAGCCTATTACATTTTGTGATTCACAACTATACCAGCATATTTATAGTCACCATAGGTGCTGTAAATATCTCATTGGTGTTGCATTCCCTCAGTGCCTCATCTGTAAATTGAGCAGGAAAAGGAAATGTTGAACCACTCTAATGTCTCTGTCAAGAAAAGCCCAAATGGGGTCTCAAAGAATTAGGCATGTCCGAAAACAACTGACAACAACAAAAATGTACCTTTAAATTCAGAAATTGATAGGCTTTTTGAATAAGAATAGAAATCCCATAATAGGAGAAGCTTACTATAATGAAAAGAGCAAAGGAGATAGTCAGAAAGCTTAAATTTGGGTCTCAGTTCTGCTACTTACTATATTATTTTAGTCTGGTCCTACTTCCTCTCTGGAGGCAGCTTGATAGAACAGTAAATAGAGTGCTGGGCCATGAGTCAGGAGTTCAAATCTAGCCTCAGACACTTACTAGCTATATGACCCTGGACAAGTTACTTAACCTCATTCTGCCTCAGTTTCCCTAACTGTAAAATGGAAATAACACATATTACCTATCTTCCAGTTTTGTTGTAAGAATTAAAAGAGATAATGTCTATAAAACACTTAGCACAATGTCTGGAATATAGGTGCTTAAAAATGCTTGTTTCTTTCCTTTCTTCCTTTCTCCCTTCCTTTCTCTCTGACACTGTTTTCCTCATCTTTAAAATGAGTAGGTTGAGCTAAATGGTCTCTAAGATTCATGTTAGCTCTAACACTGAGATTCTGTGACATTTTGAAAATAAGGACTTTTTTTAACGGCACCTGAGGCTTCACTTTGACATTACCAAGACTAAAACAATTCAAAGGAAAGATTTTTTTTTTTATCTTTAAGTTCATTCAATGTCAAGTCAGAACAGAGCATGGAAAGAGGGGTGGGAGAGCACAAACAAACTATGTTTATGCTCAGAATAGCTTGTTAGAAACCTATTAACTTTTAACTTTCATGATTTTAAATACTGAGAGTATTAGATTAGAGCTATCACTCAAGAAAATTGTAAAACACCTCCCTTGGGAAGAAATTAACTCAGTTCTAGAAAACTAAGACTACAAACTCAAAAATGAGATGGGCTACACTTTACAAGTGCCTGTCAATTAAATCTTAAAATCCCACTGAAAGGGAGATATGGCTATGCTGCACTTTAAGGAAAGTCTACAATGCAATAATTTGTGGCTCAGAACTTGATGGGGAAAAGTAGTTCTACAAGTATGAATTTCAATTCAGTTCTATTCATTTCAATTCAACACACATTTTTCAGGTCCTGCCATGTGCCACATGTTGCCCCAGTCGCAACAACAACCATAACAACAACAAAACTAAAAACAAACAAACAAAAACAACTAGCAAGGTCCCCTCCTTAAAAGATTATAGATTATGAGCTGGAAGGCACCTTAGAGGACATCTGGTCTACCTCTTCAATTTTACAGATGAAAAAAACTGAGTCCTAGAGAGGCTTAGTAACTTTCCCAAAGTCCACAGAGATAGTAAGGGGTAATAGGAGTCAGGATTTGAACTCACGATCCAGCATGCTTTCCATAAAATGACTTCTTGGGTAGTGTATTTCCTTTACCAGGGGCATTAAACAAAGAACTCTGGATGACCACTTGTCAAGTATGTTTTAGAGAGAATTCTTTTTCAGGCTGGGTTTGAATTAGATGACCTGTAAAATGCCTTCTCCCATTCTGAGATCCTAGAAAGAAGCTCAAATCTCAGAAAGAGAATATAACATGTACACAAATTTGCCTGGTCCAAGGTGGAATGTGAGGAGAGCAAAAGAGAGATCCTGACCAAGCTCTCTAGGGAAATTTAAGGAGGGAAAGATCATTTTCATCAAGGGCTAAAAATGATGCTTGATTAGCCATTTGTGGGGCTCTTTTCTACCAGAGACATCAAAAGAAGTTGCTAAATCCTAGCTCCTCAACAACATTCAACCATCAGAACCTAAAGTTGCCCCCTTAAGACGCTAAGGTTATGCTAACATGAAGCTGATGTGGCCAGGTATGTTACAGAGCTGAATACCTAGGCTTAGAAAAAGGATTGGAGTAGGCAATTTGGAGAGGTCCCAATGCCAGCATCTTTTATCCTGTCCCAGATCCACTTCAGAGACAGAGTCACTACAAAGTGTGTCAACTCTGTTCACTAATGAAACACATGGGACTAGTACCACTAGTTTAAAAAAAAAAAGCTTCATCCAGGCTTGGAGTCCTGTTAAAATGCAAATGTCCTTAAGAGAGATGGGCTTTAAACTACTATATGTCATTGTTACATAAATGTGACTGAATTTATCCAAGTTTGTATAGAGGTGAATACTCCACATAGGCAGCCACCTCCCTGTTCCACCTAGGCCCTAAAAGAGGCTATCTACCTAGAAGAGAAAGGTAAATTCAAGGAAACTTCATCTGTATTCAAGGAAGCTGCTTCATAAATAACAAAGGTTTGAACCTATATACATGTGCTTGGGAGTGGGAATAGGAATATCAACCCACTATATATTGAAAGAAAAGAAAATTACTTGTCCATTTCCTGGCATATAGTAGTGGCTTAATAAATACTGTTCATTCAGGAGTCAGTAAACTACAGTCCAAGGGTCAATTCTATCTGCTGCCTATTTTTGTACTATTTAATTAAAAATGTAAAAACCATTTTTAGCTCTCAGGCTGTAGAAAACAGGTATTGGGCAGGATTTGGCCTGTAGGTCGTAGTTTGCAATCCCTAGCCAATTAACTTAGTTCAGCATTCTCAGACTAAGAGAACCAGGATAGGTTTTCCATAGCAGGTGGCACTTGAGCTGATCTTTAAAGGAAACCAGGACTCCTATGAGGCAGAGGTGGGGAGAGAATGCATTCCTGGGATGGGAGACATCCTGAGTAAAGGCCAAGAGACACAAATCTGAATGTTGTGTATGAGGAACACACTGTACAGTAAGCCTAGAAGGAAGACTGGAACAAGATTGTTATGGACTTTTAATGCCAAGGGAGTTTATATGTTTATCTTAGAGGCAAGAAGTTACTGGAGCTTTCTGAACAGGAAAATGATATGGTCAAACAGTGCTTTAGGAATATGAAACAGGTAGCTATGAGAAACATACATTATTAGATAGAGGAGAAAAAAGAGAGACAGGGGTATAAATTTGGAGACTATTGCACTAATCCAGTTAAGAGGTGATAAGGGCCTGGACGAGGATAATGGCCCTATGAGTGGAGAAAAGAGGGTGGATATGAGATATATTAAGAAAAAAAAATGTTGTAATGCTGGACAATCACACACATTTGTTTTACTGTTATACTGGTCAAGTACAATGTGTATATGTTTGGCTTACGTGGAGAACTAGCTGAGATTGAACAAAATTGATTTCATGAATGAAAAGGTGACCTTCTATCATTGATCTAGAATCAGTTACTGATGAGAACAAGTGCTATATGACAGGTACTACATTGTCGGTCAGCGCCAGCAGAATGTATATAAAAGGATCACTGTCCAACTGTATTCACTTATGGATACTATGACATTTTTGGTAAAAATACCCATTACATATAGTTGGGTAAAATCTGGATTTCAGAATGTTATTAACCAAGATTCTCATGGTAGAAAAAACATCCATAAGTCTAATAGGGGTACCAGATCCCAAAGAAGAAATGCCAAAGTGACAATAGCAACGTAGAAGTTTGATTCCCTTTTGATGAGACTGATACAATGTATGTTTTAAGCAAGCAATTTGAAAAAAAAAAAACAACTACATGGTTCTGATAAAGTTACATAGGGATTTACAAACAAAACAGTATATTTTAAAAACAAAACTCAAAAATTTTAACTCAAAACGTTAATAAAATTGGAATGATCCACCTAAATAACGAAAATTGTTGAGAGGCATCTCACAAGATTAGATTATTATTATGAATTTGGGATACCTTGCACTAAGAAGATATAAGATGAAGACAAAACAAGGATCTGTATTTGTAGCAATTGGGGTATTTAGGAATAAGAGAAGGTAGCTTTGGAGTTGGTCTATGTTCATAAGTGGTTTAGGAAACAGCCTAGGAGCTGTGAAAATTTTAGTACCATAAGGGAGTCGAAATTAAGGTGAGACTATTTTCTGTGTATAGGAAATTACAGAGTAAGAAGATATGAGTGATTCTGAGGGTAGAGCTTGGGAGCCATAGCAATACAGTTTAAATTCATCCAGAGAAGAGAGGGAGTAAACAAAAGGCAGGTGCAAGTACAAATTGAGGGCTTGAGCAGTTTGTGGTGCCTTTTGGGTCATAGATTTGGAGGTGATAAGAGGCCCATAAATTATCTGACCCGCTAGATTATAAATGAGGAACTGAGACACAGGGTCAAACAGGTTATAAGAAACATAGCTAAGATTTGAACCAACGTCCCTTTTCTCCAAATGCAGTGCTCTTTCTACTATACAACACTACCTCTCATTAAAGATCAGAGTGAGAAAAGAGATCGCAAGAAAGGGGTAGAACCTGTTACCTGGTGGTTAGTACTATCCCAGTCCACAATGATAAAATGTTATAAGATCATGTTCTATCCAGTACAGTGCACTTAAATTATGGGCATCTGAGCAAACACAGAAAGCAAATGCCCAAGGTACTGATCAAAAGTACTGGATGCCAAGACACCTACTATAAAACACATTGGTGACAAACAGTAAAATCCCTATGATAAACTAAGTTGGTTATACCATGGTTAGAATGAATACAAAATAGATAAAAGAGATGCTTTTCAATCATTTAAAAAGAAATTTAAGCTACCATTATATTATTTGATACCATTAGCAATAGACATTTTTTAATTTTAAGATTCATTTTACTATAATATTTCCATTAAAATGAAATTTTCTGCTATTGCAAAAATTTGAGAACCTATGGTTTCGTATCATTGAGCTTTGAACTGAAGTTTCCTCTCAAATCATGATTCTACTCTACCTGTAGCTATGTGATCTCAGGTCACAAATTTGCTAGTCATCAGTGTCTCAAGAGAAAATCCAAATCAGAGGTGACAGACATATGAGAAAGAGTACTGGGTTTGGAGTTGGAGAATTTGGGTCTGGATTCCAGTTCTGCCTCTTACTAGCTGTGTGACTGGGGGCAAGTCACTTCTTTGGGTGTCATTTTCCTTAGTCACAAAATGAAGGGATTAGTCTTAATGTTGACCTCTCTAATGCATATCCTAGCTCATGGTGATACTACAAAAATTAATTAAATATTAGTAAAATATTTGTGAAAGAACATGATTTACTGGGTAATAATATTCTATTATACATTTTATTTTATTTTTTACTGTTTTATTCATTAAATGATTTTGGCTTGAATTATTTCCTATGGCTTGAAAAAGTATCATTAGTGAGGCTCATGAGCTCAAGTCTCCACTGAATGTGTGTCCACAGAGTCCTTTGACTATGGCCAACCTATTCTAGAGACCTCACCTGTGAGACAGAACTAAGTACTACCCTTTACTCTTGGCACTCTTCAGAGGAAATTAGCCTTCTATTCACTTTTAGTCTCTATTATCACTACCATGTTCATAAATATTTCATTTGCATTGCACTTTAATCTCCTTTTCACTCACTTTGTGCTTTCTCCTAGGTACTTTTGAATACACTGCCCAGGAAGGAAAGCATCCACTGTAGTTGACACCTGGTTTCTTTTTGTTGATTAGTTATTTTTCCAGTTGTTCTAACTCTTCATGACCCCATTTGGGGTTTTCTTTGCAAAGACACTGGAGTGGTCTGCCATTTCCTTCTCCAGCTCATCTGACAGATGAGGAAACTTAGAGCAGGGTTAAATGTCTTGGCCAGGGTCACACAGCTAGTAAGTGTCTGAGGCTAGATTTGAACTCAGGAAAATGAGTCTTCTGGCTCCAGGCCCAGCATTCTAAACACTTTGCCACATAGCTTACTGTTTTCTTACCTCCAAAGAAGCCACTTACTGAGAGTTACATTACCTAAGTATGTTAATGGAAAGAAATTTACTTTTTGAATAGGATTACATAACTTTTAGAGAAGATTGTGCCTGAAGGGATGATCCACAGAGAATTAGATGGATAGGAGAAATCACTCTACCTTTTAAAAAAATTACAAATAATCAACATGTCATTTCCAACTATACATTCGCATATTTTCCCTATACCATTGTTTTTGTCCTTAATGTATCAAAACAATAATAGTGGATTTGCTCTCCTTATTGTGGCTTCAATCATTTTATTTTACCAGTTGGATTTCTGTGTGTTTTTATTGTATATAATTTAATTTTCGGTTTTCCCCACCACACATATTTCCAATTTAGGTCTCATTTTCTTTACCAGGTGTTTCTTTTGTTGATATTAAACTGTTTTACATTTTTAAACTCTAGATTGTTTTCACTGAATCGACACTTTTTTCCTTTCTACTTTAAAAATCTAGGCCAAATGCAGAATCTTCCCATTTAGCATAACACAGCAGAAAGAACCCTGACACTCAAGTCAGAGGGCCCAAGTTCAACTCTTATCTCTGATGATTCCTAACAGTGTGATCTTGGGCAAGTCTTTTAGCCTCATGGGACCTCAGTTTCCTCACTTGTAAAATCAGAGAGTTGTACTAAATTACCTCTAAGGGCTCTTCCAACTTCAGAGTTGTGAGTCATTGATAATTTGATATTTACCTTTAGATGAGATCACACAGTAAATAGGCATGGAGTCAGGAAGACTTGAGTTCAAATCCTGCCCTAGACACTTGCTAGCTATGGTAAATCACTTAACCACTGCCTGCCTCAGTTTACTCAAATGTAAAATGGGGATCATAAGAGAGCCCACCTCCAGGATTATTGTGAGGATGACATGAAATGATATTTGTAAAGCACTTAGTATCTTGCCCAGTATATAGTAGGTGCTATATAAATGTTAGCTAATATTATTACTCCAATGACTACTATTATTATTATTAGGAGGTTATGTTTTGGATTGAGATACTTAAATGTCTCACTTGGTAGACGGCTTACTGACTTTTGTGAGTATGACTTTTGGGGAGTTTTGGTTTTAGACTTGGCATTTTTATCAATGAGGGTCTCCTGATGTGGAAAGTCTATTCACACCACCAGGACAGCCACTCTTTTGTCTCACTGTTTTAGAAAGTTGACTGGGAACACTGAAAAATCCAGTCATTTACCCAAGATCTCACAGAGGCAATACTTGACTTTAATTTTTCTTCTAGCTTCTTGAGAGTAGGGATTGAGAGTTGTCATATGTATCTTTGAAATAATAGGAACATTAATCAGATGGTGGTATGTAGGATAAATTAGGAGACAATGACAAGGGATAGAGAAAAGTCACCTAATACAGTGGAGGAAGTGCTGGATTTGGAGTCAGAGAACTGGGTTTTAATACCAACTCTACTGTTTACTACCTATGTGATCTTGGTCATTCTGTATAATTTCTCTTCACCTCAGTTTCTTTTTTTCCCCAATAATAATTTTATTTTATTTTCACTTCTGAATTCTCTCTGTCCTTTTACTCCCCCATCCATTGAGAGGGCAAAAAAAAAAAAAACCCTTACAAATATGTACAGTCATGCAAAACAAATTCACATATTAGCCATGTTCAAAAAGAAAAAGGAAAAAGAAAAGAAAATATGCTTCAATTTGCACTCAGTCTATCAGCTTTCTATCTGGAATAAGATAGCACATTTCCTCATGAGTCCTTTGGAATTGTTTTGGTCATTGTATTTGCTTAGGAATTAGCTGTTTGGTTTTTTTTCTACAATGTGACATTATTTTATAAATTGTTCTCCTGGTTCTGTTCAGTTCAGTTTGTATCAGTTCATACAAGACTTCCCTGATTTTTCTAAGATTATTCCCTTCATCGTTTCTTACAGAACAATAGTATTTCATTGCATTCATATATCAAAACTTGTTCAGCCATTCCTCAACTGATGGGTATTACCTCAGTTTTCAATTCTTTGCCACCACAAAAAAAAAAAACTGCTATAAATATTTTTGTACAAATGGGTTCTTTTCTTCTTTCTTTGATCTATTTTCCTCTTTATTATATCTCTTTAATACCTAGTAGCAATGTTGCTTGGTCAAAGGGTATTCACAATTTAATAACTTTTGGGGCATAGTTCAAAAATGCTTTTCAGAATAGTTGGACTAGTTCACAGCCCTACCAAGAGTGTTTTCCCATATCCCTGTTTTCCCATTTGTTGGGAAATATGTTGCATTTATTGCCTCACTTATATATCATCTATAAAATGAAGACCTTGGATTAAATGACCTCTAAAGTACCTTCCAGCTCTAAAGATCCTCCTATGATTCTATGATAGCAGTTAGGCAGCTATTGCAAATAGTTTAGTTGAATTAAGAGCTTAAACCATGCCAAAAACAGTAGGAATGAATGAGAAACATGGGAAGCTAGAATGAAGCTACTATGATTGGAAGCTACTATAATTGGAAGCTACTATGAAAAAATTAATATAATTTTTTAGTGGTTTATTAGATATGAAAAGGATAAGAATGAAGTCAAAGTTAACTCAAAGGTTTAGACACTGGCTGATGAGTAAAATAATCATATGATTTAAATAAACAAGGAAATGAGGAGGAGCTGATTTTGAACTAGTTCTTTTGCTAATTTCTACTACTTTGTGGGGGGTGAGGGAAGGCTATGAATTTCCTTCTTGATATGTCTCCACTGCTACTTTTTTGCCCCAGACTGATATGGTCAAGAGAGTTTAAAACATTGCCAGTGTCAAAAAGTCAGGAGAAGTTCTGTAAGACATCCATTGATCTGCTGGGATATTATTGAGGTGGATCTTCATCCACTGAGGCAGAAAGCAGCCCTTCTATGCCTTCTTGTCTTCTGTGATTCTTATTCATGGTATTTCATGAATCCTCCATGGAAGATCTACCCAATATGCTGAAATGCTTCTTTTAATTCCTTTACAATTTTGTGAATACTGGTATGATAACACTCAATACCTCATTATTCCCAATACATATCTGATATTAGACCTTTTTTCATCACATATGGCAATGTTTATTTTTTGCCATGACCTATATATAATTCACCATCAGTAATATATTGTACCATATTTGCCCCAACCATGCAACTTTCTATTGCTCTTTGGTTCATCTTCCTACAATGATGAGTCTTCCGAGATTGTCGTGGTCCATGATTTGCAGGCAAAGATCATCATTAGAAAATATCAGTGTTAGAGAGAGAAAAAGAAAGATAGAGACAAAGACATACAGAGACAGAGAAGGAGGGAGACAAAATCAGAGAGACAGTAGAGAGTAGCTTAATATTTAAATTCAAAATAAACAAAATATAAATTTAAAAAACTTAAAAAGAAACCTCTAAGAAAGGAAAAGCTTCTAATTAGTATCATCTGCCATCATAGCACTTTGGTTTATGATTGTCTTGTTAATCTATCAATCAGTAAACACTCATTAAGCTCTTACTATGTGCCAGGTACTGTGCTGAGTGCTGGGAATACAAAAAGGAGGCAAGAGATAGCCCCTAACATCAAGGAGTCTGTATGTAACATGTAATATTATATATTATATCAACCTATGTTGGGCATGCATGCCCCTCCTACACTTTAAGTTCTATAGGAGCAAGGACTGCTTTGCTTATCCAAACTTTGCACCTCACCCAACACCCAGTACAAAAGACACTCAACAAAAATTTGTTGATTTATTGGTTAATTCATTCTATATTTTAAGTACTCTTTAATCTTCGGTTTATATGTTCCCATAGTTAATGACAAAAATCACTCACTGCATCTCACCAGCACCTGAGTTTAAGATTAGACAGAGGTCACACCAACTGAAAGTGGAAATTTTGCCTCCCTGATGTTCAGGAATAGTGACTCTCATCATAGCTATTTCTTTCTGGAAAGTCACATAGTTTATAGGGAAAGTTTCCCTCTCCTCCTCAAAATTCAAGGCAGAAATGTTCTACATATAAAGAATTGAGAATATTATTGTGCTATAAGATATAATGAATATTAGGAATTCAAAGAAACATGGGAAAACTTATATACAATGAAGCAGATTTCTGTAAGCAGAGCCAGGAAAATAATATACACTATGAGTATGTGAACAGGAAGAAAAAAAAGGTAATACGACAAAACTAAACTGAACATTGTGGTATTATTATAACAAGGTTCTGACTGTGAAGACCCCATCAGCTAGCTCAGATGTACTCCACATGGAGTTGCTTCCAAGAGGATAAGGATAACATGTAAGGGAAGTTCCTTAGAGAAACATGAA
Source organism: Pseudochirops corinnae (assembly GCA_028646515.1). Classification (NCBI taxonomy): domain Eukaryota; kingdom Metazoa; phylum Chordata; class Mammalia; order Diprotodontia; family Pseudocheiridae; genus Pseudochirops; species Pseudochirops corinnae. The sequence goes on along the minus strand of CM053585.1, from coordinate 446,662,498 downwards.
CCTATGTAGTTGCTCTATAAATGGTTCCAGTTGGCCTATGATGTCATTGGGAGGGATCTCATTCTATTTGGCTAAATAGCCAGAATTGTCAGAATCTTCAGAAAGACCCAAGTCAGCTTCAGTCTCCTCTTGGCTCTTCTTGGACTCATTGTCTTCAGCTGTCTTCTTGTGGCAGGACAATATCCTGGTGAGAGTCAAGGGCCTTGGGTTTTTCCCCCTCTGAGCCCAGATGGCCCCTGAGAAATGGAGCTTACCAGACCTTTTCATTCATCTTTTTCATTCTTAGGTGCAGGAAGTGGAGTGTCTAATTTTAGGAATTTTGAGGGCCAGGAAAGCATGTATGGGAAGTCAGGAATCAGAACTCAAATAAGATTTTGTAGCCAGTATAGCATCCGTGACTCAAAAAGCAATGAACAATTTTTAGCAATGACCTTTTGGACCCCAGTCTATCAGAATGACTCATCCAGCAGTAATATGTCCTTTGGGCATGAAATTGGTGAGACCAATGCTATGTAAGGGCCGAACTAAGTTTTGAGCCTAATCTCTCCCCAAAAGACAGAGATGGTTTGAGTGGGGAATCATGTCCCAGAGATGTTGTGGAACATTTTTGTATGGTTTTTTTTTATATCTTTGAAGCAGGAGCTCAAGCCATAGAGAACTTGGAGCCCAGAAATCTAGGCCACACACTGCCATCAGCAGAACAGGAAAACCCTACATAGGGTTCCTAAACCAGAAACCTGGGTCCTGGGAGATAAAAGTCCCAGAAGGCTTTGGACTTGGAATTTGGTGGGATTTATGCTGTATAAGAACTAAGCTAAACTGTGAACCTAATCAACTTCCTTCCCCAGAGACTGAGGGAAGTAGGGTGGATTCTGGCCCTGAGAAATTGGGGGAAATGTGTGTGTTTGTTCTTGCTATACCTCTATACCTTTGAAGTAAATTTCTTCATGAAAATTAATCTACTAAGCAGTTAAATGAAACTCAGGTCAATCAGTTCATAAATATTTGTTAGTAATCATGATGATAATAACAGCTAACATTTTAGTGCTTACAATGTGCCAGGTACTATGCAACAGGATTTACAATTATTATCTCATTTGAGCCTCACTACAACCCTAAAGGTTGCTAATATTATCTCCATTTTATAGATAAGGAAACTGAAGATAAGTGACTTGACAAAGACCACACAGCTAGTAAGTATCTGAGGTCAAATCTGAACTCAGGTCTTCCTGATTCTAGGTCTGGTGTTCTATCCACATAGCCTCCTAGCTACCTTAAGCACCTACTTGCTGTTAGGCACCTGCTATGTGCCAAACATTTGTGCTAAACCCTGGGAATGGAAAGAAAAGCAAAAAATAATTCCAGTTCTTAAGGATCCCACAAGACTAATGGGAAGACCTCTAAAATTTGGGAAACACAATCAAAAGGGCTTGAGCCAATGTCAGAGACTAGATACACCAGCCCAAGCCCCTCAAGGGTATTAGAGAATCCTGCGGGAGCAGTGAAATGTTATACACCTGGCCTTCAGGCAGTGGGGAACCAGAGAACTCACTGTTACATATATATTTAATGCTCTCATTTATCATGAACAAGGTTTAAATAAGAACCTAAGATTTTTTTACATTCTAGTCATCATTTTACATTGACTCCTTTAATCTTGGATGATTCACTTAACTTGTCTCTTTCTGATTTTTCATCTGGAAAATAGAGATGACTTTATCCCTGATAATCCTCAAAAGAATTCTGTGAAAAATAACTAAATATTCAGTATTCAAATGAACCTTTGATCTCCTCAATGAAGGCATTCCCTCCAGTGACGCAGACTGTAATCCAGCCTGGCTTGCTCATCATGTGTGGATGGACTTCTATCCATTGCCTTTCATAAGCTCACCACAAGGGAACCACCCAGTGTGCCAGGGCTTTTCTCACTTTCACTCAACAGAGTTAGGATACCCATGGAGCGCTCAGACTGTCCATCATCATTCTTCACTCTTCCAACAAGATCAACCTATATTTTTGACTTGCATGTTTCTTCAATTACTTGCTTTACATGGTCTCACTTGTATATAAACTGCTTGCTTATCATATGCTTCATGCCTACATCCATGATGTATGCACCTCTCCATTGCCCTTTGGATGAGCCTCAACTTCAATTCTTTAGACAATAGTATTGGAAGAACATAGAGAGGAATGTGACTTTTATTGGGTCCACCAGATGTTTACACAATGCATCGCTACTAAGTCCTACATATTCCAATAGTTTATTGGAATGCTTCAGAAACCTGCATACTAAGCTGAAAGAACACAAAGAAACAGCAGGATATTGAATAAAAAAACCAAAAGCAATATTGAGCTTATATCACCATATTATCTTATTTCACTGCACGATACAAAGGAAAAGGTCTCTCATCAGATAAGCATTAGATGCTTCTGCCATATTGTAGCCAATATATAAAGCCAGGAAGATTAAACTTGGTGTCTGATTTTCTACAACTAATTTTAAGCTCCAAAAGTGTGGCTTGCCTGACCTGAGTATTACATAAGGCATATATCTTTTCAGAGGCAAAAAGTGCCTACACAGAGCAATATGAAATGCTGCACAAATTTCTTGGAATATGTTGATGGGTAATGACAGGTTTTCAGAGATTATGTCATGAGACATGACTAAATTGGCACTGTTATAATTAATGTTTATTTAAAAGTCCTCAAAGAGGGAGGCAGAAGATGTGGCTCCAGTTTTAGGATGATCTGAGATGATTCTCTTGTTTGGCTTTTCTAAAAACCTGGAGCAAGTACACATGGAAATGAGATAATGTTAATATGCATATTAATCAAGGTCAGGCTGAAATGTTTCCAAAGACAAATTATAATTTAAAACCATACTGATTTCTCCCTTTGGGACAATATCCATATTGACAAATTCTGGTCCTAAGAGAGCCAACCAAAATAAACATCGAATGAATAGAAAATTTCTCCTTAGTACATCTAACAATTTCTTCACTTAAGTATTATCTCAGTTGCTATTTCCATTATGAATAATTTTGGTGTTTCAAATGTCTTACAGCAAAGGTACTGTCTAGATGTTCAGGTTATTTATCACTTTTACTTTAGACTTACCACTATGACCATACATTTTAATTCAATTGCAGGAATTGGGATAGAGACTGGGATTGGATTTCATTAGTAAAGAGAATTTCCAGGTGAGAAAGTTTCCTCTACCAATGTGTGTTGGCACCTTCTTTGTGACTTACAGTCATATATGATGCTTCAGTATGTCTCTCCTTCAAATTATGAACATCACAACCCATCTATATCTTTTCATTCTGTAAAAGTTGTGTGTTTTCTCCTATGAACCTTCCATATGGAGTATCCCCAATGTGCAGGAGTCCTTCTTTTAGATTGTTTGGCTTTATATGACTACTCATGAAGTACCTGGGCTATTTGTTATCCCTTGCTCTTGTCAAATGACCAGTCCACTCTTTTTCTGGTTAAATATCTCTATGGTGACATGATTTATTCTATTCTCTTACACAATTATGATGCATATAGGGCAGAGAGAAGGGCAGTGTGTCTTAGTAGATAGAGACCTGACTTCGGCATCAAGAAGACATGGGTTCATTTCGCTCCATCTCCTACAGAACTGTCTGGAGGACCATTAGCCAATCATTTAAACTCTCACTGGCCCCAGACTCTAAGACAGTAAGCAGGTGCCTATCTATATTGATAGAAGGAGTTTCCACATCAGGAATTCCTGATCCAGTGAAATCACAGGTCAACTTTTTTAAAAATAGGATACACACAAAAATATTGTCATTGTAATTCATATGGTAAATTCAGTATGGTGTTAGCAATACCATCAGTCTTGGGACTGTTCTCTGTGCCACATGTACATATCCAATCTGTATTCACCCCAGGTAAAAAGATCCCTAGCTGTGCCTGACCCAACTTTGGGTCTAAAGGAAAATAGTAAGGGCACTGACAATACCAGGACATACCCTGTATAGAGAAAGGAAATTCTTTCTCCAAATATTTGTTAGCAAAACAACTCCTCACCACCACAGCATATCCCTGTTGTATCCACCCCACAAGAGACAGTTTTCTTATCTATGAAGTAAGAAGATTAGATTAAAGCAAAGAACTGAAATAATATGGGTGCCTGTTAATTATGGAATGACTGTACAAGTTATAAATATGAATGTAATATAATATTACTGTGCCATAAGAAATGCTGAAAAAGACAGATCAAAGAAATCCAAGAGAACTGGTATGAACTGATATAAAGTGAAGCGAACAAAACCAGGAAAACAATTTGTTTAATGACTACATTATTGCAAAGGAAAACAACTCTGAAAGACTTAGGAACTATTATTAATGCAATGACCAGTTATGACTCCATAAGACTGCAAATGAAGCATGTCTCCCAGTCTCAGCAGAGAGATGATGCAATAGAAATGAGCAATAAGACATACATTTTCAGACAGAAGTCAGTGTGTTTATGTATTTTATTAATTATGCTTATTTGTTTCAGGGAAAGGCTCTTATTATTTTGGGTGGAGGAAGAATAGAGGAGTAACAGAAGACTGATAGTAATACTAAAAGAAAAAAGAAAGGAACATCAATGAGTCATTAAAAATACACTGAAGAGACTGAAAGTTCATAAGAGGACACAAGCAGGACAAGTGTTGGAATTACTTTGCTAAGTTAGAATTAGATTTTCTAAAAAAACAAAAACAAAAAAGAAAGTTGCATGTCATGGAGATACACAGTTTCATATGCAGTCTTCTTCTATGTTGATCTTTATATAGAGAAATGTTCGTATTTTTTTTTATCTTCATCAAGTTCATAATAATAAAAGGGATTTTAAAAGAAACAAATGGAGTTGAATTAAACGCCAGTCAGTCAGCTACTATATTAAATATCAAACATATTCCAGGCACTGTGCTAAGTGATAAGGATACAAAAAAGGGCCAAAAAACCCAGTCTCAAGCAGCTCACAGTCTAACCGACTGTGAAACAACACATAAGCAAAATAGATATGGGATAAATTGGAGTCACTAACATTAAGCAGGATTGGGAAAGCCTTCTTGGGATTTTAGTTGAGGGTGGAAGGAAGCCAGAAGGCAGAGTTGAAGAGGGAGATAGTTCCAGGCACGGGAGAACAGTCAGTGAAAATGCTCAGAGTGTAGTGTGCAAAGAACAGCCAGGAGGCCTGTGTCACTGAATCACAAGAATATACCTAGAGGAGAAAAGTGTTAAGAAAACTGGAAAGGTAAGAAGGAATCAAGCTACAAAAGACTTTAAAAGCCCAAACCAAAGGTTTATATTTGATTGTGGAGACAAAAGGAGCCACTAAAGCCAATTGAATAGGAAGATGGCTTCTAAAATTCCTTTCAGTTCCAAATCTATGACCCCACAAGCCACACAGGAAGAACGGGCCCATTGTAACCACTGGACTCTGACACAGTCCTTCTTCCTGTCCCTTTTCACTCTCCCCAAAATTCTGGGGCTAGAAGTTTTACAAACAGCATATAGTGAAAACTACAACCAAAACAAGTCCTTAAAAGAGGCTTTTCTCAGTGACCTGGCAGCCTAGAATTCAATTAGTAGGGCATCTGACCTAAGTATCTAGGAAAGGAGGGCACATTGTTCTCCTTCTGGTCGTAAGAGGGAAATATGAAAACATGCTTTTAAAAATATAAATGGCAAATATGTGAAATAAGGGAGGTCAATCTTTGTTCATTCTCAGTAAAATAATCTTTCCCATCAACATTACATCTTGCCAACTTGACTATCCAATACCATCTTCAAATACGCTAGTCACATTTCCCATTCCTTTCCTCCCACAGCCAAACTTCATCTTCCTATTCTGTTCCTTCATTTGGAGTTATATTAAGTGACTAGTTAGTCAATCTAGTTTATTAATTTGTACTAATAGTTGAAAAATGTTTAATGTACTACTTCTCTGAGACAATTGTAATTTAATAGTTCACCACAATACTCTGGGGTCTCAATGCCTGAAACAAATGAGTAACTCTAATGTGGGAGTTTGAGTCACTGCAGTAGGCCAATAAGATAGATCTTTGGGGAAAGGCAGCATTATGTAGTGATTAAACAAACAGCTTTGGCATCTGGAAGACCAGTTCAATTTCTGCCACTAGCATATTCTTAAGGAAGACTATAAATTAGAGATAAGTTACCAATCCGCATTGGTGGAGGGAGGTTCCACTCCAAATGTTTCACACACCAGTGAAATCTGAATCAAACTATACGTCCATCCAGCTATGCTTAGGGCTGACTCTACTCTTCAAACAGGAATCTTTAAGGATGTACTCAAATCCTTGAAAGTTTCCAGAGCACTGCCACACAGCATCCAGCACAGCAATGTCATGTATCACCTGGATAGAGAAATTATAGCTGCTGGAAAGAGATGTAAAACCCACCCAGTTAACATACTGCCAGCAATTTACTTAGAGAATTGCTGCTTTTTGGTTTGCCAGGATCTGAGTCAGATTGAGAAATGCAAGGGACCCTTTAATCCAGCTCCCAAGAAACTGGTGCCAGGTTGGTTAAATAACTTACCTAAGTACAACTAAGGTGGTAAGTGTCAGAGGAAGGATATGAGCCTAGGTCCTTTGACTGCAGAGTCAGCGTATTTACCACTGTACCATACTGCCTCCTAATTTTCCTGGTCTGGGTTCCTGTGGCCCAGCAGAGGATGGACAAATGGACTGGTACTCTGCTCATAGCAACCCCTCATCACTTCAAGTAAGAATTATCTGATCAAAATACTAGAAAAACCACAAGCATTTTCTGGTATAGTTCTAATTTCTAGTTTCCTATTCATTTCTGGAAGGCCTCTCCTCAGAGATTCTCCTAGAAAGGCTTCCCCTCCCTGCCTTTTCTTTTTAAATCTTTCTCTCTTACCCAATCCCAGGCAAATATAAGGAGAACATACATTCTACCCAAAAGGTCACTGAGGTCCCAGTCAGTTCAATATTTGTTTTTGTCAATTAACTACTTCAGCCAAATATAGAATTGTAACCTCTAAAATTTAACAGAGATCATCCTAAGGAATAATTGTATTTAAAGTGGCAGTGTTCCAGTTTGTCTCTCGTACTCCCTCCACATTTCTTTGTTTGTTCTACCATACCAGGAGAATGGGTAAAGGTTACAAGGGGACCTAAAGGCTATTTTGAACTTAGGTTTCTTAGGCAGGCATTTTGCCTTAGGTAAGCTCAGGTCAGAAATCCAGGGTCCACTTGGCCTTGGGAACTTACTTCTGTCTTTGTGATATGTGTATGCTACTGCTTATGTGATATGAAGGCACCTAGAAACCATAACTCCCTCAAAAGTATCTCTTCTGCAGCTGTTACAGCATCAATATTTCATGATGAATTTCATTCTTTCTGATCTTTCAAAGTTCCTAATTAATTGCAAAAATTCTTACTTAGGGATAACATATTTTCAGTTATCATGAGCTAAGATTACAGATCCTCAGTATGGTTAGGTCTTCCAGGAGCCAAAGTTAGCTGGAAGAGTAAGATCTTTCAGGAATGGAAAGTGATGTAATTATCTGTAGGAAAAGGAATAGGGGCCCCATGGAATGACTCTGGAAGGAGAAGAAGTGGTAGGCCACCAAACTCAAACTTGACTTAATTCAAAGTGTTGCTGAAGGAAGTCTCCCAGATCCTTCCAATGACCACCTTTAAAAGTTATAATACTGGGACAATGATGACTCACTACAGTCCCTAGATTTTTTTTTTTAATTTTGGAGGGGGGAAAGCAGGACAACTAGGGTTAAGTGACTTGCCCAAGGTCACATGGCTAGTGAGTGTTAGGTGTCTGAGGCTGGATTTGAACTCAGGTCCTCCTGACTCCATGGCTGGTGCTTTATTCACTGTGCCACCTAGCCACCCCCAGTTTTTTTTTTCTTAGTTGGCTAAAAATCCCTTACCAAATTTGTTGTTACGTTCCATCTCCTCTTCTCAATCATCTCCCTTTTAATTTCTTTTAAGTCCAATTCAGTTTGACAAGCATTATTACATACACATCATGTACGTGACAGCATGGTTAATGGATAGAGAACTGGCCTTCAAACCAGGAAGATCCAGGATTAAGTTCTGCCTGACCCACATTAATTGAGACAGTTTCCTTAAATGGGATTTTCCATAGTAATGAAATCACCAGTCCCTATCAGTCCCTATCCCTATAGTGTGCAAGACACTATGCTAACAAAGACAAAAACCAAACTGTCCCTACCCTCAAGGAAATGATATTCTACTGACTTACATTGTTTTATTTGTTATTAGCATAGACCCTTTACTTCAGATTTTTAAACACTAGTTCTCTTAGAATTAAGATAAGGTAAAAAAAAATAGATTGCTGGTTTTCTCAATGGATTGGTTTTGGGTCTTATTGTTAGTATAAATTAAACTAAAATGTTAAGTCTATTTGTTATGGTGTTATTTAAATATTTGTCAGATTTGTGCCTGATTTATTCACTTACAAGACTGACTCATTCCAGTGACTAGATGCTACCATTCCCAGACCTTTTCTGTATTTCCAACAGTCACTCTCCAGTATCATCTTCATCAAATATTTTATCTACATCATTGATTTTTTTTTTGGTCCCCTTCAGATACCTAGATTTTAAAAATAACACACAAACTACAGAACAGCAGCACAATCAATCTAGTGCAGGCATGGTGGCTTTAAAAGCCGGAGAATTCCAAAACATAAAATAAACAAAACAAAAAAGATCGATTCATCTCAAGAGGGAGGATGAAGCTAACATGCAAATGAGGAAGAGAATTCCAAATTAAGAATATAACATACCTGGAGCAAATAATGAAGGCAAAAGCATGCTGATATGAAAAAATCTAGAATTATTCATGCTTGAGAAGACTGAAGACAGATTTACTCTAGTTTGGCACACAGGTTTGCTTTATTTTCTTTAGATCATCTTTCATATTCTCTTGGTGGGTAAAATCCCAATTTTCCCTACTTGCTTGGGGATAGGAAATGGAGGGACAGCAATCCTGATGTTAGGAGCAGGCCTGACAGACCAGTACCTTGTTAGTTCAGGTTGAATGTTGGGATGAAATTTGCATTTATAGGCCATTCAACTTTTAATGAAAGGGATTTCACTTAGCTTTAACACAGAAGGGGAAATTAATAAGAATATCCTAACACTTAGATTGGATAGAAACATGTCTTCCCCCACCCCCCCACCCGCCCATCTCCATATGGAAATGTATGTGGTTTGTAGGGTAGGGTATAGTGACTTGTGTGGTCTCGAGACATCTGCCAGGTCTGAAGGGTCCCAACTCAATGTGGCTGAGCTTTATAATGTCCCTCAATGATCAGAAAGTCACTTTTATCAGGAAGTTGTGTCAGGGAGGTTTAGTTCAAGCTTTAGCCCCCTGGACCAGTCAAGTTCCAGGGACACTCTGTCACCTTTCAGGGAAAAATTGGCCCAATTTACATGAGGAAGAGGGTTAGACTATTGCTTTCACCACATCTGGTAACTACAAAAAAAAGTTCATGCATGATTTTTGCTGACACAGTGGTTCTTGATGTAAAATGGTAGAAGTGAATAGAAGCAGCACTAGGAACATCAAGACCACTACATACATGAAGACATCTTCAACACAGTCAGATTCTTTATCACATGTTAGGGTCATCTATAATAAAGTAGCTAAAAGCATCTTGCATATTAACCATCTTGGGATCTTAGTTGATACCAAGCCTTTCTCCATACAGCCATCCACCCAATATTCCCTGGCTTACCCCTTTTCCCTGGGAACTACATGAAAGGGTGTAATGCCAAGCAAAGGCAACTTCCAAGGTTCGGATTACCAGCATAGTAAACCCCATTTATTCAGCAAACATTCACAGAACAGAGAAAGTAAAAATACAGTGTAACTTGTTCCTTTAGCAAGCAAGATCTCAATTCAAGCCAGGTACTACTCCACCCCTAGACAGTACATTCATTTAGTCAGTCAAAAGTCTCTTCTCAAATGGAGATTAATCTCCAACCATAAACAAAGTACATTCTTTTGGTCAATCACAGAGCACAAAAAAAACTCAAAAGGCTTCCCACCCCTGAATCTCAAAAGGGGCAGGAGAACACAAAAGGCCATCCACCCTTAAGTTACAACAAATTTGAACTCAGCATTGAATACCCAAGGAAAGTTTCTTCTTTCATCTTCACTCAAGGCAAGCCCTCAGTAATCTCAGTTCCTGGGGAGACAAGG
>CM053585.1:446620664-446651742 GCA_028646515.1 Pseudochirops corinnae | reverse complement strand
ATCTGGCAAAACAACATCAAAACAGACAGACAAAATACCGGCATCACAGCCATGCCTCCTCAATTCTTGGCAGTTCCAGGTGGCAGTTCTCAAAAGTCCTGGGCAGTTCCTGGGCAGTTGGGCTCTCAGCAGTCTTTCTCTCAGCAACTCAGGCTCCATGATATTGAATACTGCTCTCCCAAAGTCCTTCTGGCCTTCTCTAGGCTTGGGCCTCTCTCCCAATTCATGTCTCCTCCCAGTTCAGCCCTCTCTCTTCACATCAACAAGTCCATCCCACAAGTGGGATTCACAAGCTCTGGGTTTTAACACTCAGCCCAAAAACCAAGCCAATACAGGGGCATCTCCAAATTCCATTACCAATACAAAGGGATGATACCAAATCTTTGCCCCCAGAGAGGCTTCTTAAGAGAGCCCACCTCTTTCTTCCAAAGTGACTAAATAAAGATTCTCCCTCATTTTTATTCAGTAAATCAAAATCACCACCAAATCAACTAGAATTTTCTTCCAAGCAACTATTACCTCCCTAATGCTATTCAAAAACAAAGTACCTTCCAACAATACCACTCCTTGCTTGCCCAAGCCCTTTATGGGGAGGAGTTATCTGAACCATCCCAGAAAAAAAGGAATCCCTACAATTAAGAAGGATCTAAGTTATTGCTTCAGGGTATATAAAACCCTCTAAGAGGAACAAGGAATTTAAGACCCAGGAAATTCCATTAAATGGGAAAGAATATAGAAAGGCTGTAAAGGTTAAGCCAGAACTATGTATAAAAATAGTCCATTATTATCAGGTATATCTTTCTGTGACTGAATCCAAGATTCTGGACCAACAAACCCTTCCATTTCCTAGAGAGACATTTATTTATTATAGACATGGCTTCTGGGAGGTTGAGTATGGCACCTGACCCAAAGGTCAGGAACATAATGATGTGGCTGTTGATTAACAGAAGCAAATGCCTTGCCCTGAGATGAAGTAAGCAGACCATTTTGCCAGTTGGGATAACTTAAGGGATACTCAGATGAGTACTCTGACTGGTACAAGGAGGTCAGTTTAGCAAGAATAACTAACTCATCCTTAGTTAAGGAAATCATACAGACATGCCCCCAGGATAACATGGCATCAGCACCCTCCAAGTCCATATTAGCAGTAAATCTTCTCCCCAACCTCTGCCATTCTTGTGATGTTTCTAACTTGGTTGTTCAATTCAGTGGAAAGCTCATGATGTTTCTGATGTGTTCTGACATGCTCCATAAATAACTGTAGGAGGCATCTGAAAATTTCCTTCATTGGTCATGGTGCCAAAGGGGAGAGTTTTTGATTATCTAGTCCTGTTCTCTCCGGGTCCCTAACCACTTAGCCAGCCTTAGGGCTACCACCAAAGTATCCATGTAGATTAATATCTTCTCCTCCCTATCCCTCAAGGTTCTCTAACATACCAACCACATAGCCTACAGCTAAGCCAAGTGAGAGGACTTTCCAGGATCCTCATCTCTCAGAGTAACTTGCATTACTGTATTAGAGACTGTTAAAATCCAGTTGCATATGCCTCTCTAATAGGAGATGTAGCCATTCATAAATAAGGCAAAACAACATTCCTCAGGGGCCAGGTCCTGAGATGGGACCACTGAAATAGAGGAGAAGGTAGAGGCCCAGGGCCTGGATTGGAACTATCAGTCTCTGGCATAGTCAAAATCTATTTGTGAAGGGTACTAACACCTAAGAGACCCAGGCAAGTATGATTTTGATTATACTACCTCAATTTAACAATACAAACATCCTTGACTTTTAAAAAACTGTTAGAAAAACAGGAAATCAGCCTGGCAGAAAGTAGGCTTAGACCAACACCTTATACTACATTCCACAATACATTCTAAATAGATATGTGACCTTAATAAAAGACCATACTATAAAAAATTAAAAGAGAAACAGATCATACACTTCTCACAGCTATGGCTAGGAGAAGTATTTTTAACTAAACAAGAAATAGAAACAATTAAAAAATAACTTCAATTACTTGAAACTGAAAAAGCTTCTTCACAAACACTGTTAATGAATCTAGAGGAGTGGTCGAATAGGAAAAAAAAATCTTTGTATCAAATTTCTCTGATAAGGGTTTGGTATCACAGATATTTGAAATATATATATATATATACACAGATACACATGCACGTATATATGTACATACACACATATACACATATATTTATATTCACAACAGCAGGTAAAAGGCTCTAAATCACTAATAATAGGAGAAATGCAAATCAAATAACACTGTGGTTTTATCTCACATGCTGCAAACTGACAAAAATGACAAAAATTGGCAATAGTCAATGTTGGAGAGGTTGTGAAAGGCAAAGTTGGTTCAACTGTGAAAGAGTACACTTGTTATGAAAAGCAATTTGGCATTATGCAAATAAACTGACTAAAATGTTCATACCATCTGAACCAGAGATTATTCCTAGGCTTTTACCTCAAGCTAGCAATAAAAAGAAAGTCCTCACATACTCCACAATATTATAGCAGCACTTTTTGCAACATGAGAGAACTGAAAGCAAAGTAGACACCCATCACGTGGAGAATGACTAAACAAATCGTGGCACATCAATGTGATGGAATATTACTGTGCTGTAAGAAATTTGTTTGTAATGAATACAAAGAGGTATGGAAGTGTCTCTATGAACTGATGCAGAGTGAAGTAAGCAGAGCCCAAAAAAACCAAACATGCATGATAAATAATTCAATAATGTAAATGGAAAGAACTACACATCAAAAGATCAAAAGTAAATGGAACAAAATTATACAGATCAAGCAGGTCTCAAGTGGAGAGAGATGAAAAGACACCCCCAGCCTACTGCTTCTGGAGGTAAGAAGTTCACAGGTCTTACACACTGTGCATGTTTTCAGACTTTTTTTTTTAATGTAATGATCAGCTGTGCTGACTTTTTTGCTTTTGCTTTTTTTTTTTTTGCTTTTTGGAGGGGCAATTGGGGTTAAGAAACTTGCCCAAGGCTGAGGTTGCACGGCTAGTAAGTGTCAAGTGTCTGAGGTTAGATTTGAACTCAAGTCCTCCTGACTCCAGTGCTCTATTCACTGCGCCACTTAACCACCCCCATGCCACCTAGCCGCCCCAACTTTTTTCCTTTTCAAAAAAAATACCATTTTTCATAAGGGATGGCTCTCTGGCAGGTGAAGGGGTGCTTGGGATAACTACGATGTTGTAATAAAACATAAACAATAAAAATGTATTTTTTAGAATATGACAAGTACAGAAGTTATAAAATGTTTGGGAGTATTATCTATTAAGACTCACCCAGAAACTGTTTGAATCCAACTATTCAATACTGTTTGTAGAAATGCAGACCTAAATAAATGGAGAAACATTCATCAAGTTAGGTCAAGCCAAAATTATAAAAATGCTAATATTACCTATATTTTAAAAAATGCACCCAAAAAAAGCAATCTCGGCCCTACCCATCTTATATCACCCAATGAATAATAGGCATCTCTGGACAAAAGAGGAAAATATAACCTTGAATCATCCCTTTCACAGCAATCAAAACTCAGCTTTTTCAGAGGTGGTATTGTAAGTGGCTACTTTGGACAACTTTGGTGCTCCAGAAGTCTAAAAATCATTTATTCTAACTACCCCTTGGTGTCTGACAAAGTCACCATACAGGCTGGTCTTTATAAATAGAGACCTCCAAAGTCAAAGGCCCTAGAGCATCAGAAAAACCGAAAGGAGGAAAATGCTAGAGAACCTGCTTTAGATCTTCCAAGGCTATAGCCTGTAATAAGACCCACCAGAAAGAGGGGGCCATCAGGATACATAGATACAAAATGTGGGTTCTTCAAAACAGAACTAGTCCAATAAGTCTCTGGGCCTCCTTCTACATCATAATGCCATTAGCTTACTCTGCACCATGTTGAAAATCCTTGGAGTTTTTCCCACCTTCTATATTCCCCAAAACTTGACTGAGCAGGCTGGACTCTGCATTTCTTTAGAGCTGATTTCCTACTGCTTGTCCCTTACATGGACCACCATCCAATGCATCGCCTTAGCCACCACAGTCTTAGGTAGCCTAGTCAACATTACGTCACCAATTTAGTGACCCTCAGGAAGGGAAGCTTACCCTTTCAGGTCCCTGAACACCAGAATGAGACCAGAGGAAGAGTTCAGGTAGCCCTGGGGAAGGACAGTGAAAGCATAATGGATCCTTCCTAGGTGAAAACAAGCTGCTTCTGACTAGTCTCAGTCACAGAAACAGAGAAAAAAGCTTTGGTGAAGTAATAACCCAACACACTCACCAAGGGTCTGGGCTCCCTGGTCTATGACCCTGATGAGTCAGGAACAGTAGCAATGATGGGAATAATGACTTTGTTTAGCTCCCTACAGTCCTCTGTAAGCTTCTAGGTGCCTTCTGCCTTCTTCATGGGCCATACAACATCGTTCTTAAGAAGAAGGGGTATAAGAAAATGAGTCCAGCTTTCTTCATCTCCTTGAGGGCATAGTTTTTTGCCTTCTTTTTATCCTCAGCACGTAGCATAGTATCTGCTATATGCTGTCAATGTTCAGTCATTTCAGTTGTGTCTAACTCATCCTGAGCCTATTTGGAGTTTTCTTGGCAAAGACACTGGAGTGGTTTGCATTTCCTTCTTATTTTACAGATGAGGAAACTGAGGCAAACAGAGTTAAGGAATTTGCCCAGGGTCACATAGCTAGTAAGTGTCTGAGACAGGATTTGATTTGAACTCAGGTCTTCCTGACTCTAGGCTCAATGCTCTAACCATTACACCACCTAGCTGCCTCTTACCTGTCACATAACAGGCACTTAATAATAAATGCTTATTGGCTGTTACTAGAGGAGAGATATCTTCCAAACCCCACCTTCCCCAACACACACACACACACACACACACACACACACACACACACACATACACACACACCCACCACCACCACCACCACCACCACCCCTACCCCCCTAGCTTGTTTGCTATTAACCACATAAGATGGTTCGAACAAAGCCAAGGATTTACATTTGACCTGATGCACAATAACCTGCATAAAGATTTAGGAAAGGGCCCATACACATACAAACTCCAACAAGCTCAGGATAACCCTGCCCCTGCCCTTGTCTACTTTCTTTAACTCCTCATGAGTGATCTAAATGGAGCAGAGGCTTTGGGGGATGCCTGACACTTGGACGGGACTGAAGGGGTCCTAATGCACTGGATATGGATTTCCTGGTAGTTTTCCTAGCACTGCCACAGGCTGGCCATCAATTGCATTCTTATCGACTCTCTGTTTCAATAGCCACATGCAAAGCTGCCTCTGGATCCTTGGTCCATCTAGCTTTGTGCTTCGTCCTCCATTTTCCATGACAAGTATTTTCCCAGACTATCGCTGTCCTGAAAGCCCACTTAAATTTCACCAGTTGATTAACTCACACCTATGATGGTGTGTGGCTGGAGGTAGGTAGGAGGCCTTGGAAAGGAAAAGAGCAGAACCATAGCTAAAGTCTAAAGTCATTCAGGACAAGTTTCACCCAGAAGGCAGGATCTAATTGTCCCAAGACAGGTTAATCAGAGAGTGTGGCAAGCCATGGAGGGGCTTGAATACATCTCATCTGTCAAATCTATTTCCCTTGGGAATTTCATTCACCCTCTTGCAAATTCCCATGGGAAGTAAGGCTGCGAGGGGAATGAATCTTTATGGAGCCTCATAGGTCTACTCATCCTAGCCACCTAAAAAGGGACAAAAGATAGCTTCAATGTGGAACAGGTAACTGATTCGACTGGCTTTGCATAATAAGTCCTCTGATTCCTCTCAAAGCCTATATTCACTTCCTAGAGTCTGCATTGGCTTCATCAGACCACACCCTCAGCAGCAACTGTTCCAGTGACTCTTGGGACAGGTGTTCAAACTTCTCTTGCCACTTCCCCAGTTCCTTAGCAGTGAAAGCCCACCCAATTCCCACTCCCTGTATGGAAGAAGTCATGTTCCTCTTAGAAAACCACAGGACTTTTTTGCTTTTTTAGCCAAGGGCAACAAGATTCCTCCTTATTCTTCCTCTCTCGTCCTTTTATTCTCCTGTTTTATGGCTCTGATCTCAGCATGATGCAATGAAATCTCTGGATTGTAGACTAGTACTTCTTCGCAGAGGTCTGCAGGTTCCTGGTTTCAGCCTGTTGGTCCCCACCCCATCAGCCGAGCTGCTTTCACTTACACTCTTGTTACAAGCTCCATTGGCCTCCATTGCATGGCTTTTAAAAACCAACAGCTCTGTCTCTAGTTGCTGAATGTAATGGGCCAATTTACTTTTAGTCTTATCTTGCTGACAGTCCACCTTCTGTGGAACAGTCAACAACAACGAGGAAATGCTGGACTTGATGCTTTCTTTATCCTCCCCGAGAGCATACTTGAGTATCCACTGAACTAACTGCTCTGGGCAAAGCAGATGTCTTCTCTCAGTTCCTACACCATCAGGAGGGCCCCTTTCCACAAAGTGTCATGGTGCTGTCTCCAGTCATCCAATCAATACACCCTCTGTATTCATAGCATTCTTTTCACCCTTTCAAATATGATGTGATCCACTAGGCAACCTCATGCCAATTACTGGTTATATCAAATGTTAGAAGTGGAGCCTGATTCAGGCCAGCATCAGTTTGATGTTGAGATGAAATGAGGAAGCCATAGGACATTCAACACTTAACAAAAGGAATTTTAATTAGGCCATGGTAGGGGGGAGGGAGAAGAGAGAATAAACATTCATATGGTACCTATGATATACCAGACACTGTGCTGTGTATCTTTTTTCAAATATTATCTCTTCAGACTTTACAACAAACCTGCAAGATGGGTGCTATTATTATCTCCATTTTACAGCTGAGGAATCTGAGGCAAACAGGGGTCAAGTGACTTGCCCAGGGTTACACAGTTTCTAAGTGTCTGTGATCAGATTTGACACGAAGCACAGTACTCCATCCACTGCTCCATAGCATAGAAAAGATATTTAGCAAGGATACTCCAGCACTTAACCTGGGTAGACACCAGACCTCTACTCCTCTTCATAAAGAAAGGAGCCTGGCCAGAAGGGCAGGCTGTAACAGCTTGCTCAGCTTTAGAATATCTGCCAAGTCTGAAGGGCTTTGATTTCACGTGACTAGGCAGTTTTGTGACTTAGGTGACCAGGAAACCATGTCAGTATGTGCAGAGGCTACCAAGAAGTGATGTCAAGGGAAGGACAGCTGGAGCCTTAGCACCTTGGGCCTGGGACAATTTCCAAGGATAGTTCTGTCAACTTTCACTGAAAAACTAGCCTAATTCATATGGGGAAAGGAGTTAGGATATTGCTCCCATATCACCTATATGTTGTTGTTGTTCAGTCCTTGAGTTGTGTCCAAGTCTACGTGACCCCATAAATTTGTCTGTGGGGTTTTCTTGGCAAAGATACTGGAAGGGTTTGCTATTTCCTTCTCCGGTGTGTCGCCATTTTACAGATACTGAGGCAAATAGAGGTTGAATGACTTGCCCAGGTCATACAGCTAGTAAGTTTCTGAGGCCAGATTTAAACTTAGATCTTCCTGACTTCAGGCCCAGTGTACCAGTGTACTGCCTAATAGTTAGATAGATTGATAGACAGAGATATATGCATATATATATATATACATACACACACACACACACATACATATATACAGGGGTGTGGAGTGGGTATGTTTGTATATGTATGTATGTATGTGTCTATGTATATGTACACACATATACATACATGTGTGTATGTACACATATTCATATATGTTAACATGCTTTTTAATTCATATCTTATATTTACTTTTACTCATTCATGTAATCCAATTCAATGAGCATTTATTCAGTACCTATTGCATACCTGCTTATTACAAACATTCCACTGTTCTAGGCACTAGGTATAGAAAACCAAAAATGAAACAATTGTTGCCCTCAAGGAACCTAATTCTATCAAGGAATGCAGCATATAAAAAGATAACTAAATAAAAAGTTATTTCAGGAAAGAGACAGCACTTACAGTTCCTGCAGGAGGTAGCACAGAAGCTTTGTCTTCCATTCAGTTGATTAAACACTTCCTCTATGCTCAACACCATTCCACACTCCAGGAACACAAAGACAAAGATGAAACATTTGTTACATTCAAGAAACTTACACTTTTTTGTGAGAACAGCAGGCAAAGAAGTAAGAAAATACAGAATACATAAAAGTAAATTGAAACTAATTTGGAGGGAGAAAAGAGAACCGTAAACAAGAAGGGATATTAGAAAAGATTTCATGCTGAAAGTATCCCTTAAAAGGAACCTTCAGTGGAATTAAGAGACTGACGGGGTTGAAAAGGGAAAGAGCATAAGGCCTGAGGGCAGCGATACACTGGAATGATCTCCAACTGATTGTTAATTTTTCAAACTGAGTTTTTAGAAAGTGGAAATCGACAAATGTCACAAATCAGAGCTCAGTTTATTGTTTAGTTGGTTGTCTAGACTTAAGAAAGTAATGAAGAGGATGTTAATGATGCTAATTTATTTTAAAGGTATATTATGGGAACATTTCCCTCAATCAAGAGCTGGTTGTTAAACATGTACCAGCATACCTCTACGTTTGCAAAAGTTTAGAAGTAAGAGAAAAATTTCACATGTTGGGAATAACGAGTGTGGCCAAAACAGTATAAATAAATAGGGATAATAAGTCTGATTACAACAGGAAAATAAGTCTGAAAAGGAAGGAAAAAGCCTGGTTGTGGAAGATGTGAAGTACCATACTGAGGACTCTCTGTACTTTACCCTAGAGGTAACAGGGGCCATTGAAGATTTGTGAGAGAGTGCCATAATCACACCTCTCTCTCTTTTAGGAATATTAATTAGAACATTGTATGGAAAATAGCTTTGAAAAGGGAGATACTTCTGGAAGTAGGGAGATTAATTAAGAAGTCACTGTAATTGTGGAGACATTGAAAACACCAGGTTCACAACTTCAGAATCTCCTATCTCCATTTCCCATCCCTTCCCCACACATAGACATACACATCTCCAATCAGCTGATAAACCTTCTAGATTCTGTCTCCAAGATATTCTTCTCATTTGTTCCCTTCTCTCCACTCCAACAGTCACTATCTAGGTTCACACCTGCATCACCTGAACTACATTAATACAGAAATTTGGTTCTAGGGCTATATCCCAAAAAGATCATAAAAATGGTGAAAGGACCCACATGTACAAAAATATTTATAGCAGCTCTTTTTGTGGTGGCCAAGAACTGGAAATTGAGGGGACACCTATCAATTGGGGAATGACTGAACAAGTTGTGGTGAATAAATGTAACTGAATACTATTGTGCTGTAAGAAATGATGAACAGGCAGACTTCAGAAAAACCTAGAAAGACTTATATGAACTGATACTGAGTTAAGTGAGCAGAACCAGGAGAACACTATACGTACTAACAGCCACAGTGTGTAATGACTGAACTTGATAGACTTAGCTCTTCTCAGCAATGCAAGGACCTAAAACAATTCCAAAAGACTCATGATGGAAAATGCCATCCACATCCACAGAGAGAACTGTAGAGTCTAAATGTAGATTGAAGCAGACCATTTTCTTTTTTTGTTTTTATTTTATTGTTTTAGGTTTTTCTTTCTCATGGTTAATCCCATTCATTCTAATTCTTCTATATAACATGACTAATGTGGAAATATGTTTAATAAGAATGTATATGTAGAGCCTATATTGAATTGCATGCCATCTTGGGGAGGGGTTAAGGAAGGAGGGGGAGAAAATTTAAAACTCATGAAAGTGAATGCTGAAAACTAAAAATAAATAAACTCATTAAAAAAAGAAAACAATACAGAAGTTTGGAAAGAGATGTAGATTTAAGCAAGTGTGTGGAGGGATGTTAAAAAATTCTATTTTGTACATTTTGAGTTTGAGATGCTGATGGGACATAGAGAATGCTATGACTGTTCAGCAGGTAGTTGGCAATAGGCACTTAGATTTCAGAAGAGAGATGAGAGATTGGTGGAAGTTTTTGGAAGTCCTCTGCATAAAGATGGTAACAGCTTGCATTTATATAGTTCTTCAAGGCTTGCAAAGAGCTTTTCAAACATTATCTCATTTGATTCTCCCAACAACCCCAGAAGGTAAATAGCGTTTGGAAGTAAGAAAGTGGTATACTGGATAAAGCACTAGGCTTGGAGTCAGGAAGACCTGAGTTCAAATGCAGCCTCAGACACTTAATACGTGTGTGACCCTGGACAAGTGTAATCTCTGTCTGCTCAGTTTCCTCAACCATAAATTGGAGATTAGAATAGCACCCACCTCCCCTGATGAGGAACAAATGAGATCATATTTATAAAGTGCTCGGCACATAGAAGGGGCTTAATAAAAGCTTCTTCCATTCATTTACAAAAAAGAAAATGAACCACCTTACACCTATCAGATTGGCTAATATTACAGAAAAGGAAAATGATAAATATTGGAGAAGATGTGGGGAAATTGAAACACTATTCCATTGCTGGTGGAGTTGTGAACTGATCCAACCATTCTGGAGAGGAATTTGGAACAAGGGCCAAAGGGTTATAAAACCATGCATGCTCTTTGATCCAGCACTGTTATTATTACTAGATCTGTATCCCAAAGAAATCATAAAAAGGGGGAAAGGACTCACATGCACAAACATATTTATAGCAGTTCTTTTTGTAGTAGCAAAGAGTTAGAACTTGTCTGGATGCACATCAATAGGGGAATAGCTGAATAACTTATGGTATATGAATGTAGTGGAATATTACTGTTCTATAAGAAAGGATAAGCAGGCAGATTTCAGAAAAAAGCTGGACTCACATAAATTGATGCTTAGTGAAGCGAGCAGAACCAGGAGAACATTGTACACAGCAACTGCAACATTGTGCAATGATCAGCTACGATAAACAGCTCTTCTCAACAATACAATGATCCAAGACAGTTCCAAAAAGACTCATGATGGAAAGTGCTATCTATCCACATCTAGAGAAAGAACTATGGAGTCTGAATGCAGATTGAAGCATACTATTTTTACTTTTGTTTTATCTTTCTTGTGGTTTTTCCCTTTTGTTTTGATTCTCCTTTCTCAACATGACTAATGTGAAAATAGGTTTAACTTGAAAAAAAAACGAAAAAAATCTGAGGTCTTCCTGACTCCAGGCCTGAAACTCTATCCCCTGGGCCAGCTGCTTCAACCATTAAACTCAAAGAGACTGATGAAATCAGTAAGAAAAAGAGGATCAAGACGAAAGAGGGGTCTAAGATAGAATGGCTAAATGTGCCCACACTTACTATGTGGCAGATGCCTCCAGACCAATAATCAAACTTTTAAAAACTCCAACATACTTAGAGAGAGAAGACTCAGGTTCCTCTGCTCCTTTCCACTAGTTTGAGGGGCAATATTGTCTTACCATTAGTGTGGAGTATGGAACCAGATCAGGCCAGGAAAGCTAGGCAAGAGCTTCACTATGGATGAAAAAATGGATTTAGGATTGGGAGTCCTGGGATCTTCTTCCAGATTTTCCACTGCTAATTCTGTGACTCTGGCTAAGTCATTTGATTCTCTCTGGGTTTATTTCCTCAGTCATACAATGAAAAGACTAAAATAGATGGTCATTTTGATCTCTTATGAATCTGTTTCTTTCATTTTCAAGTACATAAAGTTTTATGTTCTAGAGAACATTCGTAATCCATCTAAAAAAAAGACTACCAAGCATCATAGCTATATATGAATGAAAAAAATGTGGCACTAAATTAACTATATTTAATAGAAAGATTGATATAACATTTGCTGAGCATTTGGGATGGGCATGGGGTTTGACGCTCCAGTATTCTAGTCACTCCATCTCATTCCTATCTTTCTTAAATGTCACCAAATAAACAGGAAAGAAACACCAAGGCTCATGGAAAGACTGTAAATTAGAACAAAATAAGAACAAAGAGAAAACTTATGAATTCAGCAGCTTACATACAGCTGCATTTGTAAGCAAAAACTCAGTAGAAGATAATAAAGTATCATGTGGGTATAATTAGCTAAATTGTTATAATTTTCAATAGAAAAATGAGCCTTTCTTGAAGAACTATTACTAGAAATCTTTTAGTTTTCCCAGCATTTATGTCCTTTATCTATTTAAATATTTAAGTATATATACACTACAGCCCAGATGTGAATCTATGCCCAAAGGCAATCTGACCCACCTGCTATTCAGCAGTTTTTTTTGTTCTGTTTTGCTTTTTAAAAAATCTATACTTGTGGACCCTTTTCCCCCAGTGTTTTGAAGGGTTCATGTCTCTCTCATATTAAATTAAAGAGCAAACAGGTCAAAACAACCCATTAGAGCGAGGAGGAAAAAATCCAAATTCCACATTTGTATGTTATAGGGGAAAGAGCACAGAATTTGGAGTCAGAAGACCTGGGTTTGAGTCTTGGCTCTCACATGAATGCCCTGACCTGAGTGGCCTTAGGGAAGTCACTTAACCTCCATAGATCTCAGTTTCCCATCTATAAAATGTGGCTATTGGATTAGATGATACCAAGATGCATTCTGCTTCTAAAATTCTTTGACAAGTCATATTTTAAAATTAGCTAAGGGACCATTTCAGCAATCAAAGGATCATAGGATATGATTCTTTGTATGTTAAATCTCTATCTTTTATTTCCAATGTCCTTGTAATTTCTACAACCTCTGTTGAAGACATGCCTGAGATAACAATGAAGACCTGAGAATACCTTTCAAGGATGCACCTATCACTGATAACAGTCATTAGTGCCCAGATCTCAAGCAGCTTGAGGAAAGATGAATCTTTTTGACTCTAGACCTAGCACTCTACCCATTTTGCCACCTAGCTGCCCAATTAAGCATACAAAACATCTACCAATCTGCTTCAAGTTAGAAATTCTTCTAAACCCAGAAGACCCTCCCAGACAGAGGATCAATATAGACCAAAGAGTTCTCATCAGAGTCCATTTTGAGTCTTCCCTTGAGCAGAAAAAAAGGAGAGAAGCAATTCACTCATGGGTTCCTATTGCCTTCAAGGATAAAATACAAATTTAGTCTGGTATTTAAACAATATAAAATGCAGAATTTCATATGAACTAGAAATGAGGTAGGTGAATTCTTCTCTGTTTGGACTGTCTGGTAGCTAGTGAAGACCTCTGACCTGTTTGGCCATAACTAAGCCATCACAGAGCAGGGTAACTGAAACTGGCAGCCATCCCCAGCAAGAAGCCCTATGGCTATCATGCTATTTTCCATTACTTCCTCTCTCAAATCAAGGAAGAGGGAGGGACTATTACATAAAGCAATATTACTCAAATTTTTTGATGAATCTGTTAAGCACTGATTCATATTGAGTTTGCCATGCACTATAAAACCTAGGTCTTTTCCAGACTGGTTGCAATCTATGTCTCCTCTATCCTACATATGTGTGTGTGTGTGTGTGTGTATGTCTCTAGAAATTTTATACTACATATATATATATATGTAGTATATATATATATATATATATATATATATATATATATATATATATATATATATATGTTCTAGAGATCCAGACTTAAAACCTTGGGGTATCCTTCTTCCTTACCAACTACATTTAAAAAATTGACAAAACTTGTAGAAAGATCACATACCAAAAAGCCCCAGTCAGAATCACATAAGATTATATATTAAAGATGAAAAAGGAAAGAATATAATAAAAATGTGGATATACCAAAAGATCAAAAGGAAAAGGCCTGTTCCTAAGAATAAGCTATCCTTCAAATCTGAGCTTAATCTGGAGAGGAGAGGGATGCGCCAATACCAGAACAAGTCTGTTCAGAGAACCTTAGTAAAATCTCTGAAATACAAACTTACTTCCTCCCTACCAAAAAAAAAAAAAAGGGAAACCTTGAAAAGTAAACTAGCTTGAGCAACCTAAAAAGGCTAAATGATGATCAATTGTTCATATCCTGAAAGGGGGATAAACAGCTATGTCTCTCCAGAAATTCAACATTTCTAAAGATCAGTAAGTCAGTAAAGACAGAGAAATTTAGGGTTTGGTTAAGAGGGAAGAAAAGCCATATGTATAGAAATGTGATTGTGTTTTAATTAGTTGTTTAAAAAGTATTTGGCATTGAATTAATAAAATTTTGACACATTTTCTTTTTTTGTCACAAAATAACACTTTTATCACATGGGCTATTAATTGTATTTTGAATAAATTTTGTTGTTGTTCAGTCATGTCTGACTCTTTGTGATCCCACTTGGGGTTTTCTTGGCAAAGATACTGCAGTAGTTTGCTACTTCCTTCTACAATTCATTTAATAGAAGAAGAAACATAACAAAAGATCAAAAGATCTGGGTTTGCATCCCAGTGTAACAGTGATTTACTGAGATGGTATGGGGTTATAGGGGAATGGGAGTTGCCTGTCTGGCAACCTCAAATTGAGAGTCAAAAGCCTTTAGAGATTCTCTGTGGCATGAAAGAGAGACTCCCTAGATTGTTGGCATGTTGCCTATATAGCAGCCCCAAGTCCAGCTTCTCCTAAGAAGAATTTAAATAATCAAGTGGTGTTACATCTGAGGAACTTTAGGAATTTGGTAGAGAGTGAGAATCACAAGAGACAAGAGAATTATACTGTTTGTTTATGAGCTGTTGTTAGTACTTTATGTGTCTCCTGCATTTGTTTACAGGCTTTTTTATTTTCTGTGGGGTGAAAATATGTATACATACATACGTGTATATATATATATATATATATTTACCTTGAGTTTATGGTTGGGATCTGAAGGGATTTTTTTCTTTGGACACCTAGACATGAGCTACACAAGCTAAAGATAGTGTGATTTGAGGAGAAGGGTTTCAATATCAAACCCACTCTTTGTAAACCCAGAGAATGGGATCAAAACAGGGATATGCTGATAAACATTTAACTACTGGATCTATGAGGAGGAGGGGCAGGGAGGGAAATTACATACATAATACACTTTTAAATTTAATCCACAATATTAACATTTCCCATTACTTTCTTAAGTCTAAACCATCAATAAAATCATAAATCAATACTTAATCTGTAGTTGATTGATTTCTAAGGTGAAAAAAAAAATTTTTGGAGTGGGGAAGGCAAGGCAATTGGGGTTAAATGACTTGTCCAAGGCCACACAGCTAGTGTCTGAGGCCAGATTTGAACTCAGGTCCTCAACTCCAGGGCTGGTGCTCTATTCACTGCACCACCTAGCTGCCTCTAAAGGTGAAAATTTAATAATCCACTCTCACTAGGTTTGAGCTGGGTCCAACACACCCATGGGCCCAGTGCATCTGGTTACGTAAATATACAGTAAACAATCACAAGGGACAGCTAAATGGTGTGATGGGTAGGGTGCCAGGCCTAGAGTCAGGAGGACTTATCATCCTGAGTTCAAATCTGTCCTCAGACATGTGTGGGGCACAGGGACCCCAAAAATCCCCTACCCAAGAAAAATCAAAAGTCAGAGGCATCTTGAGGAAGGAACAGGAAGTTTTATTCTCTTCCCTCTCAGGAAGAGGGCAGTCCTCTCCATGGAGAGGATCAAGGAGAGGAGGGTGCTACAAAAGACTGAACAAGAATTTATACCCTAATGCAGTCAAGCCCCGTCCCCCTGGCTGTCCCTTCTCCCATTGACTAGGAGGCGGGCTCTCAGTCTTGGCACGAAATCTAACCCAATGGCAGATAACAAAGAAGCCCACCACTATCTCCTATTGGCAGAGAGGTAGGACAAGAAGCCAAGATATCATCCATGGCTTTATTTGGTAAATGCCACAGCAAGGGTGGGGAAAAGGTCACAAGCAAGGGTGGAGGTCAAAAATTCCTGAAAAGGGGCTTAAAGCTTTTAAGGGTGGGTCATACAAGAGTGGAGGTCTAAAACTCCTCAAAGGGAGCTAATGCTGATGACAACAAGGGAAGGGGGGAAGGGTCCTAGGTTGTGTAAACCCAGGACTCAGGTCTGTCCAGTCTTACAAAAGTCCATCTCTGGTTTCTAGATAGTTTCTCTCCCTTCTCATTCTGAGGAGTCTTCACAGAGGGTGCAGAGAGTGTATCCCACTCAGACACTTACTTAGCTGTGTGACCCTAGACAAGTCACTTAACCTTGTTTCAGTTTCCTCATCTATAAAATGAGCTGGAGAAGGAAATGGCAAAACCACTCCAGTATCTTTGCCAAGAAAACCCTAAATGGGATCACAAAAAGTTGGATGTGACTGAAAAACAACTGAACTGAAATAATTTCAAACAATTCCCCTAACCAACAAGGATGGGCTATTTTGCCACTAGCCCGTAATAATTTCCTCTCTCAAGGTCATTTGGATTAGTCTTATTTTAATGCTATTATTCCCTGGAAATTTGCAGTGAATATATTTAATATACAAGGTTACTATTGTCCAAAATATAAAATTCAAGTTAATATGTACATATCCCAAGGCTGGAATTGCTTTGGGATTAGTATTCTTAGTTCCAAAGAGAAAAAGATCATCCTTATTTGACTTTTTATGGGCTCTCCTGACTCGTTACATTTGTTATGATCACTGAGAGACAGGTAGGAAAGACCTAAACCTCTTAACTTAGGGAAGAATTCTAAAGGCAGTGAACTTGAGTGTGGAAGGATCATTTTTTCAACGCAATAATAACCAAAAATTATATTTTCTTATGATCCAATGAGATAAATATCTCAAATAATCCCAGGAAAGAAAAGAACAGAGAAAGACATTGCGGTCTAATATACCTAGGTGCTATTAATGCTGTTATTAGCTACTCTCACTTTCCATTTGTTTGGGATAATTACACTAAGGGGATAAACTCTGAAAGATTTCTGGCCTCACATAACTTCCAAGTTCATCCACAGTAAAAGAAGCCACAATAGGGATAAATGTAGATCCATGGTAAGAACTGAGCAATAAGAAAAGAGCATTTTTTTTAACACCAGAAAAGTTACTTGTTTTTATCTGACAGTTTAATAACCTACATAAAATTGAGATAGGACCTAACACCTGCAAGTAAGATGGGGTGGCAGAGAGAAGTTACTATTGGCCAATTACCACATAATGAGAGTTGGCAAAGAGAGAAAACTAGAGAATGATTGCAAAAGCTCCACAGTTGGTAATCTGACATTGCGGGAGATAGAAAATAAAATTAGAGAAGAAAAATTCTCAGGCATGTGTGGAATTGCTGAAATAGAGCTATGACTAAGGAACATGAAGCAGTAAAAGAAAAAAGTTTCAGGAAGTTGTCAAACCAACCTGGATCATAATGTATCTGCTTTAGTAATAGGTTTGGCTAGAATTATCCCATTGCTCAAAAGGGATAAAATGGAAAAGAGGAAACTGGCTGCCTTCTGGAGGAACTTAACTCACAATCAAAGGAAATGCTCTAAAGGGCATTAGAGGAACTTTCAGAAAGTCAATTCAAGACTCTAAGCTGTTAATGGGAGGATTTCACAGATGGCATCATGGAATTGGTTAAGAAAACCTTAGCGGCATGTGACTTCCTACATTTTGCATATAGCACCAGACCTCAGGGGTGTCTGATCATTCACTCATGAAGCCTATGTTTTATATATATATGTGTGTGTGTGTGTGTGTGTGTGTATACATATATACATACACACACATATATACACACATATATACACATATATATACATATATATATATTGCAACAGCAAAATCTTGTCATCAAAAACTTCCATAATTGCTGCAATAGTTAGACATGGCCAAATTCTGATAGAGAGAAAGGCATGCAAAATACTGCCCACATTTTGAAACCTAGAATCACAGAATCACCTCTAAGAGAGGTGAGAAGATATGTTAGTTTGTCCTCAATCTGAAACATTCTTTATAACATCCTTTATTTTTTTATAATATCAGAGAAGTTATCATTTAACCTCTACTAGAAAACTTCCAGTGACAGGGAACTCACTAGCTCCTGAGATAGCCTATGCTGTTTGTTCTTGGATAGACCGAATAATACCCCTTATTAAAGATTAAATCTGTCTCTCTATAACTGTAGCCTATTATTCCCAGTTCTGTCATCCAGGGGAAAAGAAGCAAAGAAAAATAGAAATTCAGATGCTCAGAGGAAATTTGGTTGGGGATAGGGATCTAGGGGTCATTTTGCTCTGATTGCGAACAGTTGCACCAAAAGAAGAAGGGGCTGATCAGATCACTGAGAAAGTCTAGCTGCAGCCCCATATTAGGCAAAACAAGTTGGAGGTTGGGTGAAAGGGAAGATAGAAGCAGGAAGAGACAGAAAGCAGACTATGGGAATGCTGAGGGAAGTGAGAACTAGGAGAAAGGTAGGTTTTTAAGGAAGAGGTGGCCAAGGATCAGGTGAGGAAGTGGGGGTATTTACACCTCATACGGTTTATAGTCAGCAGAGGAAGTATGGGAATAGGGACTATGGGGAAAGCATCCCTAGATGTCAGTATCCTGAGATAAAGCTCTATTTGCCCCACCTTAGGCAGAGTTCTGCCAAGTAGAATAAATTCAATTCTCCTGTCACATGTCACCCATTCAAAAGGTTGAAGTCTCTAATTATATTTCAAACTTCCCCTTCCACCTAGATTCTTCTGTCCTCAAGGCTAATCATCCCAAATTACAGAACTCAACATAGTGTGACAACATTTCAAGTCCCCTCCTCATCCTAGTCTTCCTTCTCTAGACATGGCAATAGCTATCATTTGCATAACACTCCAAAGTTTTCAAATCACTTGATATGATATCTCATTTGATGCTCACAACAACCCTGTGTGATAAATACAATATTATTCCCATTTCACAAATTGTTGTTGTTTAATCATTTTGTCTAATTATTTGCGACCTCTTTTGGGGTTTTCTTGGCGAAGACACTGGACTAGTTTGCCAATCCTTCTTCAGTTCATTTTTTCATATAAGGACACTGAGGCAAACAGGATTAAGTGATTTACGCAGGGTTACACAGTAGTAAGTGTCTGAGGCCAGATTCCAACTCAGAAAGATGAGTCTTTCTGACACTGGGCCTGGTACTCTATCCGCTGTGCCACCTTGCTCCCCCTATTTCACAAATGAGGACTGAAATCCTATATACTCACATGATTTAGTCAAGGTCATATAGCTAGTAAGAGTCTGAGGTAGGATTTGAACTGACATTTCTGAACCCTCATCTTTGGTAGGCCAGGTTTTTATGCTCCAGTTTTTCAATGTCCTTATAAAATAAATGTCAATGTCCCATAAAA
Source organism: Pseudochirops corinnae (assembly GCA_028646515.1). Taxonomy (NCBI): domain Eukaryota; kingdom Metazoa; phylum Chordata; class Mammalia; order Diprotodontia; family Pseudocheiridae; genus Pseudochirops; species Pseudochirops corinnae. The sequence continues at coordinate 446,632,472 of CM053585.1, read as the reverse complement.
TAAAAATAAATATGGCACCTGTCTCATTCTTTGCAATTTCTTAAGAATTACCAAGTGCAGTCCAATAATCACACCCTGAAATCCTTTTCAATACTCTAGGATGTAATTTGTCTACACCAGGTGACTTGAGCTCATTTAGAGCAGCCAGGTGCTTCTTTATTATCACTTCCCTTACCTTGGATTTCCTTCTTAATCATTTTTCTGTCCTTTCCAGTCTGAAGAGCATCCTTTTTGATAGAGACAACAGAAGCAAAAAGAAATTGAGCCTGCTTTCATTCTATCATCTGTTAACCCTGGAACAGTCTCAGTCCAAGAAATCACAGGTCTCTCCATCTCTGTGAATGTAAAAAATGTAAAAAAATTAAACATAAAGCTACAGATGTGGCCTGACCAGCGTAAAGTATAGCAGTCAATCAACAACTATTTATTTAGCTCTTAATAGGTAGAGCAGTGGACAGAGTGCTAGCTAGACCTGAAGTCAGGAAGACCCATCTTCCTGAGTTCAAAACTGGCATTAGACACCTACTACCTGTGCAGCCATGGGCAAGCCAATGAACACCGTTTGCCTCAGTTTTCTCGTCTGAAAAAGGAGCTAGAGAAGGCAGTGGCAAATCATTCCAGTATCTTTGCCAAGAAAAATTCAAATGGGGTCATGAAGAGTCAGACACGACTGAAACAACTGAACAACCACAAAATATGCCAAGCATTGTGCTAAACTCTAAGGATACAAAGAAAAACCATGGTCCCTGCCTTCAATGAGTTCACCTTCTAATGGAGTAGATAACACAAAAACCACTATGTAGATACAAAATATACAAGGTGTAAATGGGAGGCAATCTCGTAGTGAAAGCACAGCAGTAGGAGGAGTAGACTGGGAAAGGCCTTCTGAAGAAGGTTGGATTTAAGCTGAGTTTTGAAGGAAACCATGAGACCCATAGGAGCCAGAAGCAAAGAGAGAGAGCATTCCAGGCATGGGGAACATTCAGTATAACAGCAGAGTCAGGAGATGGAGAATCATCAGTGACAAGAAAAGCATCCCAGGACTGTAAATTACCTCACAGCAGCACGAAAATCAAATAGAAATTTGTTGTCCTGCAGGCCCATGTTGACTTAGAAAATCACAAATTAGCATTACCTATATTACATTTTTATTTATTTTGTTAAATATTTCCCAGTTACATTTTAATCTGGTTCAGATCCATACTCAGAGTATACCCTGGGCTGTGAATTTGACACCTCTGATTCGGAAGGAAGTTAAGAGCTCTACATATCGGTATATTCATAATCCAAAAAGTTGCTACCAATGATCATAAATTCTTCTACATTTTCTAAGGGAATAGATATAACCACAGTTCCCAGGACTGATCATATAGTAGGATTGGTAATGAATATATTTATGGGTCAATGAGGAAATAGCTTGGAATTCTTGTGTAGAGTTTCCATTTTTTGGTCCCCCTATATGGCATGGTTGTCTCCTGGCCAGCAGAATTATAATCTTCATTGTTCTGGATAGAAGGCATTTCTTCAATGTCATCTAGTTTTAGCTTTTCTTGTTATTAACTGATAATGAGTCCGCTAAAATTCCCAGATCTTTCTCACACGATCTGTTGTCTTGCCATGTGTCTCCTATCTTGCACATGAGAAGTCAATTTTTTGGACTCAAGTCTAGAGTTTTAAAATATTTTTTTTTCCAAATTCTATTTACCTTATTTGGTTCAGTCCATTATTCTAGCTTATCAATATACTTTTGTTATCTAAACTCTGTTTCCCAACATGTTAGAGATCCCTCCAAGCTTTGAGTCATCAGAAAGTTTAATAAATATGCCATCTATACCTTCATCTTGTTGATGTTCAATCAAGCCCAACTCTTTATGCCCCAATTTGAGGTTTTCTTGGCAAAAAATACTTGGAATGGTTTGCTGTTTCCTTCTCCAGCTCATGCTACAGATGAGTAAACTGAGGCAAATAGAGTTAAGTGACTTGCCCAGAGTTACACAGCTACTAAGTGTGTGAGACTACTCAGAAACATGAGTCTGCCTGACTCCAGGTCAGTCACTCTATCTGCTGAGTCACCTAGCAGGCCTACTTTCATCTTAGTCATTGTTAAAACAGTTGGGTGGCCTAAAGCCAAGGATGGATCCCTGGAGAACTCCACGCAAGACCTCCCTGCAAACTGACATAGAGACGGTAATTAGTCATCTTTGCATCCAGTCCTTTGACCAGTTCTTAATTCACCAAATTGTATTATGATTTAGCGTAATCTTTTCTATCTTGTCCATAAGAACAGCATCAGAAACTCTGTCAAATACTTTGCTGAATTTGAGCAATATGATGACTGCAGTATTCCATAATCTGCCAATCTAGCTACCCTTTCAGAAAAGGAAATGAGATGAGCACTGCATGACCTGTTCTTGATGAAATCGTGCTGAATTTTTCCATACTTATGCATAGTCACAAACTTTAATCCCTTTAATAATGTGTTCTAGAATTTTGTTTTTCAGGAAGAGAAATCAGTTTCACTTGTATGACTTAGAGCAGTGGTTCTCAACCTTCCTAATGCCACGACCCTTTAATACAGTTCCTCATGTTGTGGTGACCCCCAACCACAAAATTATTTTCGTTGCTACTTCATAACTGTAATTTTGTTACTGTTATGAATCGTAATGTAAATATCTGATATGCAGGATGTATTTTCATTGTTACAAATTGAATATAACCCACAGGTTGAGAACCGCTGCCTTAGAAACACCATTCTTTCCCATTTAAACAAAATTGGGATATTTGTCCTGCTCTAGTCTTATATTACCTCTCCCATTCCTCATTCGAATATTATTATAGCAACTAAAAATTATTATAAATAACTATTACAGCAAATAAGTAGCTAAGCAATCACACTTGCCTGCTATTTTAGTACCCTGGGATGTAGTTCATCAGGATCTGGTGGCTGGAACATATCAAGGTCACCTCGATGCTCTCAATCTGTCTCCTTACTTATCTTGTTTTTCCACTCCCTGCTAACAATTTCTGCCATAACATTACCAAATGCAAAATCATTCCCTTGTGAAGAAACAACAGAATCAAAGTAAAAGTTGAGCTCTTCAGTCTTTTCTTCATCATCCATTGTCACCATCCCCATGTGATCCTTCTCTTGACCCCAACATTGCTCCTCACTCCGACACACACACAAACCCAACCCTTTCTGTTGTCCTTAATATCTATAGCCAGCTTCAAATGATTCTAGGTTTTAATACTTCCAACACTTTTCTTACAGAATGATGCTACCTTTTAATAGCCTTAATTATTTTTATTTCCATCCTTTTTTCATGTCTTTTAAAATCTGAATTGGTCAGTGAGTTCCCTTTGCATCCACATTAGTGTCTATAGTCAGGTCTTCTTTTTACTCCTAATCAGAAATCATCTCTAATTATGATACAAATGCGAGTACAGAGTCTAACCCACCATGCTATAGTAGTTGAGGTATATGCTTTGGGGGAAAAAAGAAAGAGAACAAGAAAGGCAAGGGAAAGGTCTTTGCAGCAAAAGAGTATTAGTCTAGGGAGTCTGCTTATCATCAAGTTGTGTTTTTTTTTTATTTTAAATTTAAATTTAAAATTTAAATTTTTAAATGCATTGGTAATTGTGTTGTCATATGTTATCTGTATTCCTGAATAAATTTATTTTTGAATTGTGCTCTATTGTAAACAGCTTAAATTCTTAGGCAGAGAATATACCAAAGGACTGGTCAATGATAATAACAATAAATAAGCATTTATATAGTGATTTAAGGTTTAAAAAGAACTTTACCAAATATAATCTCACTTGATTTTTCACTTGATTAGTGGTAAGTGCCACCATTATCTTGGTTTTACATAAGAAGAAACTGAGGTAAACAGCAGTTACGTGATTTGCCTAGGGTCAAACAGCTAGTGTCTAAGGTAGGATTTGAACTCATGTCTTCCAGATTCCAAGTTTGTAAGATTTGCATGCTTTAAAACACCATCCCACTCCTTCCCCATTTTTCTTAAGACTTGCCTATATCAGTGCCCATGGGACCCTAGTGATCAAATAAGTGAGTATTCAATAACAGAATAAGACAGTCAAACAACAGCTAGGATTCAATTTGAGTTATGCACCACAGGCTTGTAGTGAGTGAAATTTGTTAGAAGTTTTCCCTCCATGTTCATGGATTTCCATACAGCTCTGTATCTTTTCTATGTAAAACGCTACTCCACTTTCCTCTTTATCAGATCTGTCCTTTTTCAATATGGCGTGCTTTTGTACTGATGTATTCCACTAACGATTCCCATACTGATAAATGAAAACTTCGATGGAGTTGTTTGTACTTTCCTCCTTGGGTTGAGATCTCATTTTCAATACCACTCTGCACATTTCTGTATTTGGGATCTTGAATATCATTTCTATCCTTTTGAGTTATTTTCTTCTGTGAATTAACAGGAAAGACTAGTATCATTCCTTTTTCTTTCTTAAATCTGTTGTTCTCTTCAATATGGAACTCAGTGGTTATATCTGGGCACTTTTCTCCCCTCTCCCTTGATTTTCAATTTAAAAACCTCTTGATGAAATCAGCACATTGCAAGGCAAATATTTTCTTCCCAGACCTGATCTGATGTACTCCATCGTTGGCCAAGAACCCATCATTCCTTTATCTTAAGCTATGGGCTAGAAAGCCAAGCCCCATTCTCCAACACCATATTTTAGCCAGAGATGTCACTCTTGTGACTGGAGAGGAGGATTAAAACTGAAAGGCAAAACTCTTCAATATGCAGGTCTTGTGCAATAAGAATAACCGTTTGGAAAGCAGAGTAATGCTTTTTGGAAACCAGAATAGTTTTCTAGTTGAACAAACTCCAAAGTGATTCTTGAAATGTTCACAATATCTTTATTCTTTTGTGTATCTCTTCTTCACATGAACTCGTTTGCCATTTTTTACCTTATGTTAAAATTTCCATTTTGGGGGTTCCCAAATTTTAGAATTTTTATCTTTCAAATTTTGTTCTCTCAGTTTGTGTGGCACATCTATCACAGAGGTATGGATTTCTATCCTCAGGAGTGTTACAATACTTTGAATAAGAACTATTGCACAAATTTATCAAAGATTTTTATTTTGACATAGTTACTAGTAGAATACCATTGCATGTGAATTTAAGATCTAGAGTTCTATATTGACTATAGTTATTTGTACAATATAAGAAGAATCCATTATATACATCAATAATTTAAGCCATGATGAAAAAAAGTTATCCATTCATACTCCTCCAAATTTCTAAGTTAAGGAATATAATTAATTATTTCTATGTTCTTTAATCAGCATTGTTGTAGTAATTAAACATATCCTTTCTTTTTATCCATTTTTACCTTTATTTATATTCTCTCCTCTTCCAAACAAAGCATTCTGCATATCTAGCTTCATGTCCTTATTGTCAACTAAATGTGTGTGTTTGTGCACACATGTGTGTTCTATCATTCGAATGCTAGACATATATATCATATGCCCAGTCAGATGGATACAGAAGGATAGGTCCAGTTATACAGGACAGTTAGGTGCTACATTGAATTAGCTCTGGAATTAGAACAAAGAAGACCCAAATTCACATCTAACCTCAGACACTTACTAGCTATGTGAGTCCAAGCAAGTCATTTATCTTCTGTCTGCCTCAGTTTCCTCACCTGTAAAAGGAGAATAATAATAGCACTTACCTCTCAGGGTTGTTGTGAAGACAAAAGGAGATACTATCTTAAAGGGCTTTGCAAACTTTAAAGCACTACATAAATGCTAGATAGTACTAAGATGATGATTATGATGATGAGGATGTACCTTAAACCAATCTTTCATCAAGATATATGGCAAATCTATTATGTTCATAATGGCTGGACTTAAGCAATTAGAATGTAAGCCTCTCCATGGCAGAATATCTTATGCCTCTTTGTGTTTGTTACCCCTCAGTGCCCTAAACCTAATACGTGGTCCCCAAATGATGGTAGTGATGATGACATAAAAGCAATAAATACAAGATACTACTAATTAAGACACAGAATGGTGGAGGGGGAAGAAAGGTCTGAATGGTTCTATATCTTTTCTCTTTAATGAGAAAAATATACCCTAAGTCTAAGTGGCTACCTCAAACCATAGATGTAACATTTTAGAACACCAAATCTCTCTGGGCTCTGTTTGTCTCAAAAAACATGAAAATCTCCCGCCACCCAAGGAACCAGGATCAGAGAAGAGTGATGCGTACCAAATAGAGAGGGCTAACTCAGGCAGGTACAATCTTTGCTACAATCATATTAGGAGGTAACCTGAGGAGATGAAAAGAGGAGATTGCCAGAGATTCACAAAAGCAACAGACCGGCGATTTATTGCTCTCAGATGCTTTATGATCCCATTGAGTGCAGGAGGGCACACAGAGAGGTGCAAACATAGAGGGTGCACTGATATATGTGCAAGTCCTCATTGGTGGTTGCCATGGAGGCAGCCAGTAATGGCGTAGAGGGAGCAAGCACAAGGACACAGGAAAAGAGCCACGTCTTTGCCACATACACTGAGAAAGAAACCTGCAAAACGCTTACCTTTCATTGGCCATCACTATGGAGACAGCCTTTAAAAGCATGTAGGAGATGGAAATCCGTTGCCATTTTAAACACACACACACACACACGATCCTCAGAGGGATGACTATCAGCATGAAAAAAAAATTTCAACTGAATTTCATAGACTGATTTTGGGAACTGTTAATAACATACAGACCCTGGAAAATCCCATGAGACACACAGAAAATATCACACCATTGATGATTATGAAGAATCTTTTCCCTTCCCTGATCTTTGGTGTTTGCTGAGAAAAAAAATTACCCAGTCCATCAAATCTTACCTCTGGGTTGTTATATCAGGCTCCAATGTCATTGGTTTCCATTAACAGGTCACCCTTTTGAGCCCTGAATATAACATCTTTCTGCACATAACACACCTTAAAACCATAAATGCCTAATGCTTGTCATGTGGACATATTTCATAGTTTATCAGCTCTTTGCACCTTGAGTGAACAGTATTCAGTAATGCATTATTAATTGGACTTACCTCCATTCATTCCGCTATCTTAAACAATCAGTTAAAAGCTTTTCCCTGCTGTTTCTGTAGCATCAAAGGATCTTGATGTTGCCTCCTCCCATATCCCTGCCCCCCCAACTCTCACTTCCCCTTACACCTCCCTTCACTGCTTAGCACTTATCCAAAGAGGATGACTAGTATACCATCATCTTTTGAACTATTTTCAGTTTTTCATTCATACTCTCCTCCTGCTGTGTCTGTTAAGTTAAGCTACCTAAGTCTAAAGGTATATCTTTCCTTCTAAAATAACATTGTAGAAAAGTACAATTTTATCCAAGAGAAATTTATGTAGAAAGGAAAAAAACAGTCCCCCTGAGAATGTGGAAATAAAACATCACTTATAATTTACTGTGATGAGTACTACAGGGGAAAAAACCTACCCTGTTACTGGAAGGAAGAAATTAAGGTGGAATTTTCTACTTGTAGGCAACAAAAAGCTAAGAAAGAAGAAAACTGTGGGCATACAGTTTTCAGTGTGTAGAGTTTATTAACTTTCTGTAACCTCGGGCAAGTCACTTCACCTCAATGAGTCTGAGTTTCTTCGTCTGTAAAATGAGGGAGTTGGGGTAGATTATCACTAAAGTCCGTCCTGTTCTAAACATATGAATCTATTATCTTGCGAACACTAGAATGACACCAAATCTGGATGTGGACTTTGGTACATGAAAAGTTTGTGACTCTGTTTTGTTACCCATTGTGTGCGCGAAGCTGAGGTTAAGTTTGTGATTGCCTACAATCCATGCATCGAGGGCAGATGCTTAGAAAGTCCTCATTCAGGGAACAGGGTGTACAAAGCCATGAGAAGCTGAGATTCTATCATTTTTCCACCTTAAATTTATATTGTCATAAATCCACAAGATCAAAGGATGTATTTAATTCAAGAGGAAAGCATAGCCTTCCTCTTGTTCTGGGAAGTCACACAGCTGACTTAAGTTGCTGCTGCCCATTCCACTATTTCCCCCTTCTATCATGTGTAAGAACAGGTTTCCCTGAAAAAATAGAATTTGAATCACCGAAGATAGTCAGCCCCAGGTATAGAGTGGCCTACTTCCCACTTCCACCCAAACAAATGCTTTAACTAACATGTACCCTCTTGAATTCTAAGAGGCACAGCTATACAAGATAATTTGCTATTATGTTTGAACACAATGCTTCCCGGCTAGGGAAATGCTCAGAGCACATAAACAATACAGCTATATGCTCATTAAGTGGAAAATGTCCAGAACTTGTCCTTGCCTAACTTTCACTGAATACATCTGCCTCAGGTTGTCCACACACCCCTATGACAACAGACACAGAAATATCAGAGGCGTTAGGCAAACAGATGGAAGACAATCAGGAAAATTCTGCTTCGAACGAGTCTAAAATATCCCAGAGCGTATAAAGACAGTCTAACTCTTGGTATTTAGCTGTCACAAAGATGTTCACTGCTGGACAAATCTCCCCCAGAGCTAGGAGACTGAATTCAATTGTGTAAGGTCAGACTCACACAGCAGATCTCAAACAAAGCTGCTGAACATGTCAACGCTTAACAGATGCCTTCTTAGATGCACTCTGTGTCCCCGTTCTGAAGTAGCACAGGACCCAACTTTGATAGTATACTGCTCCTGCCCTGTTGGGATCCTAGCCTAGAGGATTCTACAGCTAAGCAGGTACCAGGGTGCTGACCAAAGCTACCCTAAGGACACAATAGAAGGCAACTGACCCCAGACTGCTGATCTAGGTTTCTCCCAGATGTACACAATCACTTCCTACTATGCAGATGCCACATTCCCTAGCACAGCTGCAAAGGTGTTTGGCAGGGGAAAGAAATGCTGTGACCACTAAGGGAAAGCCCACAATGATGAACAATGGAGAAAGCTGTCAAAACAAAACCATTTGAGCCTAAGGAAAATCCCACCTCTCACACAAAAAAGCTGGCTTTTAAACATTAAAGCAGGAGGAAAGCACACATATGTAGATTTGATTGGGAGATGAGAACTCTCTTAAGTCATATAATTTTAAGAAGGGTCCCCTTCCCCAGTAAATAAATGGCCAAAGGATATGAACAGGCAGTTCTCAAAGGAAGAAATACAAGCTAACAACTTGTTAACCATATAAAAAATGCTCCAAATGACTAATAATTAAAGAAATGTAAATTAAAAAGACTCTGAGGTTCTACCTCACCTCTATCAGATTGGCAAAAAATAACAGTAAAGAGAAATGACCACCATTGGAAGGAATATGGGGAAACAGACACACTAATGTATTATCAGTGGAACTGTGGATTGGGCTAGGCCTTCTGCTAAGCAATTTGAAACTATGCCCATTCTCCAACATTTGGCAAGAAATGGTCCCTAAATGAACAGTTATATGGTAAACATTATCCCCATATCACTAAAAAGTGAAAGCAAAACCCAACAAACAGCTCATCTATATTCCAGTGAGGTCTGTTGAAGGAGATGAGATGCTGTAGGAGATGAATTAAAGCTAGATCTTGAATGAGCATCAAGAGCAAAAAGGACTTCCAAGGCCCCTTCAGTGGGGGCTGCCACACTTCTCTGGGTGCGAAGAGTTTCTGTTCTTCTACCAGTCTTCTCCACGCTGATGTAAGCACCAGCATTTATAAAGTGCTTACTGTGTGCAGTTAAGTGGTGCAGTGGATAGAGTGCCAGGCCTGAAGCCAGGAAGACTCATGTTCCTGAGTTCAAATCTAGCCTCAGACACTTACTGTGTGTGACCCTGGGCAAGTCACTTAAACCTGTTTGCCTCAGTTCCTCATCTGTAAAATGAGGTGGAGAAGGAAATGGAAAACCATTCCAGTATCTTTGCCAAGAAAACCCCAAATAGGGTCGTGAAAAGTCAGATATGACTAGATTACTGAACAACAATAACAACTATGTGCCAGGTGCTACACTAAGCACTTTTTTATAAATATGATTTCATTTGATCTTCACAACCCTGAGAAGTAAAAGCTATTATTATTCCCATTTTCCAGTTGGGGAAACCAAGGCGGATCAAGATTAAGTGACTTGCCCAGGGTCACACAGTTGATAAGTGGTGTCTGAGGCCATATTTGAACTCATCTTCCTGACTCCAGGTCCAGCCTTCTATCTACTGCATCACTAACTGCCTCTAATTTGAAGCTCCTCTTTACATGGAAGAAAAGAAAAGCTAGGCTTCTGTTGTTGGTCCTTTTCAACTGGGCCTCCACTCCTTAGGTATTCTCTTGAAGATTTAAGAGCAGAAAGTGACAAGGCAGTCCTTGCTTGAGCTCCTGGATAGCCTATTTGAATGCTAATTGGCAAGGGCACACATGCCTAGCTCAAGAGTAGTCTTCTTTGCTCTTAAGGACACATGGCCTTGACATATAGTTAAGACCCTCAGTGGTCTGATATGTAAGCACCTGCTGTCTAGAGAAAAACCCATAATGGACCAGCCCTCATAATTAAGCTAAGGATGATATACAGTCACTGATATTGGGAGGAAGCAGTTGTCTCAGGACAGGCAGAATATTCAGTGTGGATGCTAATAAATATTCTGAAAGTGACCTTGAAAGAAGCTACTGTTATCTTAGAGTTGGAGCAAAACCTACTGTAGAAGTTACAAGAAAAGAAAAAAGAAATCTGTTATAATTTTGACAAGACAATTTATGAGGCTACAAGAAGCTATGCTAAAAGAAAACAATTAACTCTTAACATACCAACAGAAAGGAATATAGCATTTTACTCTACTGAATCAAATGTTGTTTGTTTGTTTTTCTTTTTTTTTTTTTTTTGCAGGGGCAGTTGGGGTTAAGTGACTTGCCCAAGGTCACACGGCTAGTAAGTGTTAAGTGTCTGAGGGCAGATTTGAACTCAGGTCCTCCTAACTCCAGGGCCGGTGTTCTATTCACTGCACCACCTAGCCGCCCCTGTTCGTTTTTCAAATCAACAATTAGTATAGTGGGATAGTCTGTTCTCCATACCATTAAGTTAACTACATAAAACTATAAAATGTGATCTACAGGGGTAGTTTGCAAAAATGATCATTTTTGTCATTTGCTTGTTTCCTTCCCAAACCCTCATCAAGGATGCCCAGGATAAGTGTGAAGATTATTCTCACAGATACGGTAAGTATAATCTCCCAAACTTCCCTATTTATGTTGAGAGTAATATGAGCCTACCAGTCATCTAGGTTCAAAAATTATAATCATTTTTAATGTTTCCCTTTCCTGCAAGCTCTGTATATGGTCACTCAACCTGCCCAGCATTTGTCACATCAGTCCCTTTCTCCCCATCCACACTCACCAATCCTAGTTCAGGCCTCATCACCTATCTATCCCCTGAACCTTGAATAGCCTCCCAATTTGTCCCCCTGCCCCAAATCTCTCTCTTCTCCAATTCATATTCCACCCAACTACCAAACTGATTTTCCTAAAGCACAGGTCTGACCTCGCAAAGATATTCAACTTCTTCCTATAATCTTTAGCATGAAATAAAAATTCCTTTCTTTATCATTTGACAGCCTTCACAATCTGGCTCTTCAATCTGCTTTTGTAGACTAAAGGTACATTATTCCCTGTAACGATACTAGGATTTGAAGATCTTCCACGCCCCTTGAGCTTGCTGATGTAGCAGGAAGGGGTGGAGCAAGAGAACGCCGGAACCAAGCTAGTCTCCGTGTGGTGTGGACTGGAAGCGGTGTCAGAGGCAGTGGCTGCGG